>MU400595.1:0-191443 GCA_022578965.1 Xylaria sp. FL1777 | reverse complement strand
AATATTATTTTTAAAGTTAAAATTATTATATATAAATATAGCACTTAAGTTATAAATAATATACTTTAAGTTAAGCTATATATTTATTAATTTAAATATTAAAACATTAATTAACTAGCTACTATATATATAATTTTATTTAGCTATTTTATTTAGCTGTTTTAAAATAAATTTATAGCTAATATATATTTTAAATTAAGCAAAAGTATTAATTATTTAAGTTTATATTTTATTACTATAAAAATAAATACTAATAAATTACTATAAAAAATTGCTTATTAAAAGTATATATATATTTAATAATAAAGCTATAATTATATATGCTTTAATAATATAAAAAAATAATATATTAGCTTTAATTATGTTATAAAATTTATGTTTAGTTTGTTAATTTATAAAAATACTTAAAAAAAAAGCAATAAAACATAAAAATACATTTTAAATTTAAAACTAAAAAAAATAAAATAACTTTTTAATTTATTATATATTATAAACATTTTTAATTTAATAAAGCTTTTTATTAAAGCTTTAAATGCTTTAAAATTAAATTTAATAAAAGCTAATTATTTAAATAAAATAAAAAGCTTGTTTTAAAATGTAAAAATATTAGTAATATTATAACTTATATTATTTTTTTTAAATTTTATTTAAATATTAGCTTTTTAAAAACGTTATTAAACTTTAAAGTTTTTTAATATATTAATTATTTTATATATTTATAATTTTAACTAATTATTAGTTATAGTTTATAATAAAAGCTATTTTTTTAAAAACTAATAAAAATTATAGCTTTAATTATAATTATAATACTAATACTTTTATATATTTATTATAATTTATTGCTAGCATATAAAATTAAATTTTTTATTTAAGTTATTACTTTTATAATTAAAATTATTTTTAAAATTAAAAGCAATAAAAATAATATTAAAAAAATTAATTAATTTAAATATAAAAAGTAATATAAACGCTAATATAATAAATTATATAAGCAAGCAAAATAATTGCAAAAAAAAACAATAGTAAAAAAAACAATATTTTAGTTAAAAAATTTATAATATATAATGCAACAAAAACTAAGCATTAAAAAAATACAAAAAAAATATAACTATATATAAAATATAATAATTAATTAATTAAATATAACTTTAAACAAATTTAAAGTTACTACATAAATAAATTATAGTTTATTGTTTTTTAAATAAAAATCTAAGCATATGCTATAACTTACATAAGTTTTAAGGCAAATATACAAAAAAAGCCAAAGGTTTTCTGCTAATTAAATATATTTATAGTTTATAAAAGCTGTAATATGCAATAAAACAAAACATTAAATTTCTTTGTAGTTAAAATGGTCTTTTTTATTAAAGCTATAACTATTTATAAAGCTAAAAAAAGAATTTATGCTAGTTTTAAACTTTTTTTTTATAAACATTAAATTAATAGTAAGTTTAGTAGCTTAAGCATAATATTATGTGCTATAAGCAATGCTTATTTAAGCTTTATAATTAAACATTTTGCTAAAAAACAATATAGCTAAAATGTTTATATTATTACTAAAAATAAAAGCGTTTATAGCTTAAAAAGCTGCTATAATAATAAAAGTACTAGTAATTATTTTAATAAAAGTATAGCTAAATATAGTAATGTTTTTATTATTTTTTTAAAGCATTAGCATTATAGTTATAATTTTAGCTTTTTTTATAATAGAACGCTTACTAAAAGTTTTAACGTTATTATTTAAGCTATTACTTTTATTATTATTAAAAAAGTTTAATAAAGCAAAAGCAGCTAATATAATATACTTATAGCTTTACGCTTTAGTACTAAATGTTTAATTATTAAAACTTATGCTTTATTTAGAACTAACGCTACGTTTTTTATTTTAAAGATTTATAAGCTGCAGTATAAATCTTAAAACATAAATATAATATATTAAAAGTTTGCTTAAGTATAAATAAGCAAAACTAAAGCTTTTTAATAAATTTTTAATAAAAAAAAAAAACTGCAATATTTGCATTATTATTAATACTAAAAACTATATATACTAAAAATTAAACCTAGTAAAAAAAAAACAAATATATAACGTTTATACGTATTATAAAGCTTTTTTTAGTAATAAATTTGAAAATATGCTTTTTGTATAGCTAAGCTTTAAAATAAACCTTAATATAAGTTTTGCAAGCTTTAATATTATTATTATAAGCAATTTTTATTTAAAAGCTAGCTTTTTAAATATTATAAAATGCGCTTTTTGTTTTATAAAACGTATTATTAAATATGTATTACTGCTTAAGTTTTTTTTTAATTATTACAAGTTTAGCATTTTTTTTGTTGTTTAACTTAATTATTAGCTTATTAACTATACTATTTTTGTTCTTAGGATTATATTTCTTTTTATGCACTTTTTTTTTTTTTAAGCGTTAAATTAGCTATTATTTAATATTATAAACCTTTTTTTGCTTGCTTATTTTTTGTTAAAATACTTAATAATACATTTAATAAGCGCATTATTTTTTTATGCATAGTTTATATAAGCAATATAAGCAATAAAATCTTTATATTTAAAAATGCATTTTTATTAATATATTAATACTTTTTGCTGTTTAATTTTAAAAGTAGTGCTATAAATACTTTATTTAGTTTAATTTTAAAAATAATTTATATTTATAAAATAGCAATTATAAGCCCTAATAACATTAGTAATATATATTTTTATAGCTGCTTAAACTTTTTTAAAGCGCTTATTATTACTATTAACATAAAAAATTATAGCTACTTTGTTTTAGTATTAAAAAAAGCGTTTATGCAAGTTTTTTAAACACATAAAAGTTATACTATATAGTTTAATATTGCTAAGCATATTAATTATATGTTAAATATAAAAAAATAAAGCTTTAAATAGCTAAGCATGTTTTTAAAGTTTAATTTTTATAATTAATTTTAATTAAAGCTTAAAATTATTAAAATTATAATTGCTTATTAATATATATAATAATAAAAATAAGTTGCAAACTATAAAAAAGATTTTATATTACAAAAATATATAATATTATAAACCTTTTTTATTAATTATTTCTTTTAAAACCCCAATAAAAAAAAATAAATTAGCAACGCGTTTTTTTTTATAGTTATTAAAGTGCTTTATATATATTTATATAAATAGCTAAAAAAAAAAAATTACGTTATTATAAAAGCTTTTAAGCTAAAACAATTAGCAGCTTTTTTTTGTTTTAAATATAAATATAAATAAAATATTGCTTAATAAAATGCTATTATAAAGCAAGCAAATATAAACTTATTACTTATATAAAATGCTACTAAAAAAAAAAAATAACATGTGTACTTTAAACACTATACTTAAAAAAAACAGTAGCTTTAAGTATTAAGTAGCTTTAAGCATAATAAATATACTAATAAAAGAATTTATGCTTTAATGCTAAATAAACAATGCTATATATTGCAGTTTTAAAATATTTTATAAAAAACTATAAAACTTATTATAAAAGTTAACTTTTTTAATACTACTTTAATAAAAACTTTAAAAGCGTTATATTTTTATTTTTTAAACCTTTATATTGTTTATATGTTTTTTAAAACAATTATTTATATTTATAAAACTTATTATAAAACTTTTAAGTAAAGCTAAATATATTAACTATATTTTTAGCTTACTTATTGTTTATTTATAGCTAATTTTTTTACGTAAGCTTAAATAACTATATTAATTATTGTTTGCTTTTATATACTTAAATATATTTTTATTTTTGCTTTTTTTTTTTTTTAGTTATTATATATATATTTTACTTACTTTTAAGTACTTTTGTTTTATACGCTTAAATAAAAAACTATAATAGTTTTGTTTTAATTTTTACGTTTATATATAATTTTTAAAAAGCTATGCATTAGCAGCAAAAACAAGCTTTTTTTGCAATAATTATTACTTTAGCTACTATATTTATATAACTTGCTATTATTTTAAAATTATATAAAAATAATTAGCTATATATAAAAAATTAATATTATTAGCATATAAAACTTGCAGTACTTTAGCTATAGCTTTTTTTGCTACTTTTAAATGCTACTATAATATATGCTTTTTTATAAAAATTATACGCTAAAATACTTTTTTTTTTAAAGCTTTAAAACTATAAGCTAAGCAATAGCATAACGTATGCTTTTTTATAAAAATTATACATTAAAATACCTTTTTTTTTAAAGCTTTAAAACTATAAGCTAAGCAATAATATAATGCATGCTTTTTTATAAAAATTATACATTAAAATACTTTTTTTTTTAAAGCTTTAAAACTATAAGTTAAGCAATAATATAATGTATGCTTTTTTATAAAAATTATACATTAAAATATTTCTTTTTTTAAAGCTTTAAAACTATAAGCTAAGCAATAGTTTTATTTTTATGCTTATTTGTTTAACTTTTAAACATAATACAAACAAGTTTATTATTAAAAAGCATATTATTTTAAGCAAACTTATTAATAATAAACTTAAGCTAAAGCTTTTTTATATTATAAGCTAGCTTAACTTACTTAGTATATATATTATTATTTTAGCTATTAAAATATTTAATTATGTATTGTTATAAACCTTAAAAAATTAAAAATATAAATGTTTTCTAAAAAAAGATAAAAAAAAGGAAAAATATATAACAGCTAATAAAAAAAAGCAAAAAAAAGAAACTAAAGCTTGTATAGCTTTTATATTAAAAATAAAAATAAAAACGTTAATACTTTTTATACTAAAGCAAAAAAAACGCAAAAAAAGTAAAACTAGCTAAAGTTAAACAAAAGTAAAGCAGCTATAAAAGCAAAAGCTATTATTACAAAAACATATATACTATATATATTTAGTAAGCTTAATAATGCTTTTAATTTTTTAATTTAGCAGCTAATAAAAATAGCAAATTTTCTAAAAGTATTATTTAATTAAATAAATATTTTTAACTTTATTAAGTTAAAAACTTTAATAATTTATTTAAATTATTTATATATATATAAATACTTTTTAATGCTTTTTAATGCTAATAAATTATGCTTAAAATAATATTTATTAATAAAAAATATTTATAGTATTACTATATAAAGCATAGTTATTAATATATATTTGCTTTAAAAAAAATAATAAAACTAATGCTACAGTATAATTGCTAGCATTTACTTTAAACAAAACAATAAAGCTAATATTGCAGCGCTTTTTTTTTGCAAAAAAAGTTTATAAAAACTATGCTTATAATTATTTACTAATAAACAAACTTTTAAGTTTTTATTTAACTAAAATAAAAAATTCTTTAATATGCTTATAAGCTAATATATTACGTTTAAGTATTTTTTTAGCTAAAATATTTTACGGTTTAAAAAATATAAAATTTCTTTAAGCTAAAAGCATTTAATTTAAATTATGTTATATTTAAAAAAAGCACTTTTACTATTTTTTGCTATAAACTAATAGCAAAAAAATAATAATAATTTGCTTGCTTTAATTATAATTTGCTTAATATTAACTAGCATTATATAAAGCAGCTATAATTATAATTTTTTTTATAATGTTAATAATATGCTTTTTTAAGCTAAAAACAGCAAAAAGTTCTTAAAAAATGCTTTATAATAACAAATATTAAGTTAGTACAATAATAACTTATAAAATAACGCTTAAAAAAACTATAAAAAAAAAATACTAAGTATTACTTTTATAGTTTTTAAAAATAACTAAAACAGAAAAAAAAGCCAAGTAAGCATACTATAAGTTTTAAAGCAAAAAAACAAAAGTAATATAGCAAGCATTTAAAAAAAAAGCACTTAAAAAAAAAAAAAAAAAAAAAGCTTTTAGTTATAAAATAAAACAAGCATAAAAGCATAGCTAAAAATAAACGTTTATAAAAATATTTAAAAATTTTAAATTGTTATAAAGCTTAATTAAATAAGCTAAATTAGCTTATAAGCTAGCTTTAAAAATTATAGTAATTTTATTGCTAAAACAAACAAAAAGTAAGCTTTTTTTTATTAACACTTTTAAAAAAAAGAAAATTAAAAGTATAAATATTTTTTAAAAAAAAATAAAAAAAAAGAAAAACGTATAGCAGCTAATAAAAAAAAGCAAAAAAAAAAAGCTAAAGCTTATATAGCTTTTATACTAAAAATAAAAAAACAAAAACGTTAATATTTTTTACGCTAAAGCAAAAAAAACGCAAATAATTAAGCAAAGCAAAAAAGCTTGCTTATTAGCTTATATAATAAGCAAGCTTTAATAAAAACAAGCTAACTAATATTTTTTTGCTGCTTATTAAAATAAATAAGCTATTATTATTAACTTTTAAAAAAAAGTTAGCATAAGCTTTAATAAATTTAAATAATTTAAAAAAAACTAATATAAATTAAGCTATTAATATAGCTAAAAAATAAAAACAATTTTTAAGCAATAGTAAGCATAATAGCAATTTTTAAATTGCTAAAAACTTAAGTAAGCTAAATAAAAGCATTGCTAATTTGCTTATAATAGCTTAAAACAAAACTTGCGCTTTATTTAAAACTAATGCTGCTTTTTTTTATTATACATTATATTTTTTTACTTTTTAAACCTTTAAATTATTTATGTGTTTTAAATTATATTAAAAATTTAATTTTGTATGCTTATTTATAGCTAACTAAAGCGTTTAAAATTATAAAATACATAATTAGCCTTTCTTAAAAAAACTAACTACATTAAGCCACTACGTTTTCTTTTTCCCTTTGTTTTTAATCTTTTATTATTGTTTTACTTTGTTTTACTTATTACAACGTTAACGTAAGCTTTTCTTTCTCATTACTTTGTAATGCAGAAAACCTTCGGCCAAACGTAAGCAAAAAAATTAACATAGTTGCTTTAAACCAGAATTCTAAGTTTGTGTTAAGGGGGGTAAAAAGGGTTATAATTAGTAAAAAAGTAGTGTAGTTAAAGAAGTACAAACGCAAGGACCATTCTGGTTTAAGGCACCTGAGATAAAATGGAACAACTATTCAATATACATACAGAAGTACAATTATTTAAATAAGCAGAAGCAACACTACATATTTACAATTACTTCACTTTACCATTATACCACAAAGCATTTACATTTATAGTTACCTCTCCAAGAACACTTTGTACTTAATTATTCCAGTATAGAACTCAAAGAGTAATAAACCTTAATTTGAAGTATTACTTGTAACTATACTTAGTAGGGAAGTCTTGTTTAGTAAACAAGTCTGGTTACCCCTATAAGACTTGTGGGCCTGTTGGGTTTCCCACTACGGGTAGGTGGTGTCCAGAAAGGGGCTATTGGACTAACGCCGTTAACTCCGCTCCGTGGACAAACGGAAATACTATGGCAACCTTCTAAGTAGTGATATTACAACGAACAAGGCCAAACTACAAATATATGGTCCAGGTAGCGAGTATACGCGGAAGACAGATCACCAAGAAAAACGTTAAAACTGACGTCATAGCATCTGTTCTGTGCTGAGATCCTCATAGCTAGACAGTCTAGAGGCTTTTCTGCTAGACTTACCGAAGGCAGACGGTAACAACCCGGGAAAATGAACACATATAATAGCAGACCTTTTTCATAATTAAGCCGTCGTAATCCATAACCATACAAACTTAAAATCAATTCCTTCCAGTTGAAATCAAGGTAGGAATGGCGTAGACATAATATTTGATATGGTGAGGTGGAATTCATAGAAGTGATCCTCCCATATGTGGCTCAATAGCTCCCATCTGGCACAGCGCTAAATCCAATACTGTATACGCATAAGTGTGATCTTTTATCAACCCCACTCGGACGCAGGAAACCACCTACCTAGGTATACAGTTCTTTATCGTAACAACGCCAATTCTCAGCTCAGATTTCACAGCGCTACGGTCAAATTGACTGCTGCCACTTTCGTATTACTGCTCCAGGCGGGTAAAACGCTGGATTTCGTCGAGATGTCATCAACTCAAAGCCGGGTGTCAAGGCTTTCCACTTCCAGTCCTGTGGCGACCGGCAGCTCCCAAACTGATGATACGCGACAATGGTGATCTGCCAACCACCTGCACTAGGCGTATTGTGTGGCTCAACCTCATAATAGTGATGAACCTCATGTTCATCACTGACCCAACTCTTTTGAGGAGTTGTTGGTAGAGTTTCAAGCGGACGTTCGCAACCTTTAACCCGCTCAATTGTAATTTGAAAGTCTGTTAGACACCGAGAGTAGTGCCGTAAAACATCTCGACATGGGATCAATCGGTGAAGGCGATGATCTTTAAGCTCTAATATTTCATCAAGTAGGTCAAGAAAATCGTAACCGGGAGGGATCGATGTTACAATATGGGGCCAGATATAATGATTTTGGTGACCGATTGCACCTCCAAAGGCTCCTGAGTGTTGGTCGTGGAAGACGTGAATAGCTTGAAGAAAAACCTCGCCGTCGACGATCTTAGCAGACCAATACTGAGTCCAGGGCCGGGCAGCAAACTCCACGAAACATCTCCGAAGGTTGTCAAGGGGCAACCCGTTGGGTGCGCCAAAAAGGTGGCGGTTCATTACTCGGCGGGCGTGATGATATCCGCTAGGTCGTAAAATACAGATCTACTGCTTGAAGTGCAGAGCACCAAGTATCGTTTTATGTGTTTGTACTTACAGGGTATAATGGTAACGGTTAGAGAGTCCAAAGGCTTGACCCCGGACTGGACAGGACTGGTAACAGCAGCTTTGGATTGTTTGAGCTCTACGATACCGATCAACTGGGGAACAACTCGGCGAAAATGGGTGTAATCGAGAGCAGAAGGGACAATAATAAACCTTATCTCCCAAATCCTTTTCAAGAAAAAGTAAGAGTGCTTCGAGGTCGGCGCCATGCAGCTGTATTCTTGGCTTGAGGATAATATAGAATGATCTGCATGTTAACGATAGTGCAGCAAGAGCGTCTGCAGAGAGTTGGTCCGATATTAATAAAAACACGTCAACCGGGGTGTTTGACAGCGGCCCGGCCGGACATGCGAAGCGACCTTTCCAAAGCCGTGATAAAGCTTGGCTCATGATCTAGGACTAGGTAAGGGAGTTGACGTGAGTCGGTGGTATGACGTGAATGGTGTGGCATGGCCAAGACTTCGGTGCTGTAGATGTCGATGCGATTCTTTCCGTGTGGTAAAGACGTGGGTTACCTAATTTATGTCCAAAATATGGTTCGGCGAGGATCGGAAACAAGTCATGTATAAAAGTAATAGGTACAAAATGTCTCGCGATAAACTTACTGGCTGGGCGCCACAGAGCGCCCCGCACCGCCACAGATGCAGATGGAAAAGAGGGGCACAGTTCAGGTGAGATTCATTGCGTACAACTTACAGGGGAGAAGAGCCGCGCGCAATGTGGGGGAGGGGTAGGTGCTTATCACTTATCTAGATACCTATTACTTATCTACCTGCCAAGGTACGTACCTAGGTAGTTACTTAGGTGCCTCCTAAGTAGGCTAGGTACTTGCCTATATGCTGCCTCACAGCAGAAAAATTAAGGTCCCACTTCACCAAAAACAGAGCCGTCAGTTCAGTCAATTAATTCTTCGAGCTTCCGCAACACGCAATCCTACGAGATCACGAGATCGCCATGTCCGCCGCAGAACTACTGAATCCCAAAGCCGAGTCGCGGGTTCGTGAGCCCACCAGGCCCTCCTGTATGTGCAGTGCAACTAATGGAGCCATAGCGGCGGGGGGAAGCTCTCCAAGTCAACATCAGTGCCGGTGAGGGTCTTCGGAATGTGTTGAAGTCGAACCTCGGTCCTCTGGGGACCATCAAGATGTGAGCTGAGCCCTGAGCTGAGCCCGGACCCTTCTCATGTCCTTCGCAATGGTATTCGCTAATTTCTTGAGTCGATAGGCTGGTCGATGGCGCTGGACAGGTTTGGCTTGCCCACCTCCTCACCATTCAAAACAGGCCCTGACTCTGGCGCAGATCAAGTTAACGAAAGACGGCAACGTCCTCCTCCGAGAAATGCAAATCACGAATCCCACGGCAGTCATGATCGGACGGGCTGCCACTGCACAAGATGATATTTGCGGAGATGGAACCACCTCTGTGGTGCTCTTGGTTGGTGAGCTTCTCAAGCAGGCAGAGAGATACATCTCCGAGGGTTTACATCCACGCATAATCACCGACGGCTTCGAGATAGCCAAGGTTGAGGCTCTTAAGGTAGGCTGGAATACCTTTCACCAATATCCCTATGTGGCTAACCCCCTTTCCAGTTCCTGGACACATTCAAGCTGCCCCGTGATATCGACAGGGAGCTACTTCTTAATGTAGCAAGGACATCTCTAGCTACAAAACTAAACGCAAGCCTTACCGCGAAGCTCTACCCTAACATTGTCGACGCCGTCCTCGCTATCCACCACGCCCCCGCGAAGCCGGATCTACATATGGTCGAGATTATGAAGATGCAGCACCGGACGGCCTCCGACACGCAGCTCATCCGCGGCCTAGTACTCGACCACGGCGCACGGCACCCAGACATGCCGAAACGACTCGAGAATGCCTACATCTTAACTCTCAACGTGAGCCTTGAGTACGAGAAGTCAGAGATTAACTCGGGCTTTTTCTACTCGAGTGCTGAGCAACGCGATAAGCTGGTAGAGAGTGAACGGCGTTTCGTCGACGCCAAGCTAAAGAAGATTGTCGAGCTTAAAAAGGAGGTGTGCGACAGCGACAGTAAAAGCTTCGTCGTTATTAACCAGAAAGGAATCGACCCGCTATCACTCGACGTCCTTGCTAAGAACGGCATCCTCGCTCTCCGGAGGGCTAAGAGGCGGAATATGGAACGGTTGCAGCTCGTCTGCGGTGGAGCGGCACAAAACAGTGTCGAAGATTTATCACCGGAAATCCTCGGCTGGGCTGGTCTTGTTTACGAGCAGACACTGGGTGAAGAGAAATTTACATTTGTCGAGGAAGTCAAGGATCCGAAGTCGGTAACGCTACTTATCAAAGGACCGAACCAACACACTATTACACAGGTTACGGACGCAGTACGGGATGGCCTACGTAGCGTCTACAACACCATTGTTGACAAGAGCGTCGTCCCCGGTGCGGGCGCATACCAGGTCGCTTGCGCGACTCACCTCAAATCCGACGCATTTTCAAAAACAGTTAAGGGCAAGGCGAAGTGGGGTGTTGCGGCGTTTGCTGATGCGCTTTTGATCATTCCCAAGACTCTGGCAGCCAATGCCGGCCTCGATATTCAGGATGCCCGTAAGTGACCCCATGCTCTACAGGGCAGACTCATGTACTAACAAGATCAGTTGCTGCTTTGCAAGATGAGTACGCAGATGGGAATGTGGTTGGACTTGATCTTACCACAGGTCAGCCCATGTCCCCAGAGCTAGAAGGTGTATATGACTCTTTTCGAGTTCTAAGAAACTGTATCGCGTCTAGCTCTAGCATAGCCTCGAACCTGTTGCTGTGTGATGAGCTGCTGAAGGCACGACAGATGGGACGCCAGGGTGGACCGGGTGGAATGGATGAGGGAGGAGACGGCATGTGAAATGTCTAATATAGAGAAATCGCGGATAGTGTCAGTAGTATGATGCATAGAAATACATAATACCTCCGGTTGGAATTGGAAGTACCGAAGGCGATATTATCAACGGTTTTGCGTGAGGAGTCGCGACTGAAAATTGGAAGAACGGCTTTAGATTATCTTACAGGTAGAGACATCATGTTTGTTCTATCTATGGCACAAATGCAAGTACTTTCTCCTTCCCCTTTCGCTACATTCAGAGGTAAAGGCAACAGGAATAGAATAAGACATTTGGTATGGATGTCTTCTGGAAGAAATTCAAATGTAATGTTCATAGCACAGACATCCTCGGCGAAAATGATCAAACTTTCACTGCAGTGCGGGATTACCTCACCCAGCAGTAGCAGTGTTTTTTACGTTGCTAAACCATGTGCTTTCCTGTTACGAACAGCAGGAATCCGATTCAACATCTTGCACAGAAAAATGCCCGAAAACCGACCCTTATATATCTTCTTATTTTTGTACTTAATATACATATCGGGCTACTTATTTTCACGACTAATAGCTCCCTGGGCCTTTAAATATAGACCTGTCAAGCGCGCGTATCAAGCAGGACATATGAAGTAAGTCAACCACAGGGAAGAGAAACGCAAAGCATTTTTGACCGCCGTTCCTGCGATCGAAAAGTCGCTCGTGATCCGTTGTTGTGTTCGAGTCAGGGATCCATCTTCCCTCCGCGGCTTGGGGATGCACACAGAGATTTATGTCCCGCAAAATAGCTGCATTATGACTCCTATACCAAGGCTAGAACAGTTCAACTCATCCTTGGATATGCTATATAACGTACGGAAGCCCTTCTGGGTCTCATCTTAAGTTTCGGGATATCGCCAGATCTCCTAGTCTGTTCGTCAATTCGCACGATGCCGCGGTGTTGAGGGTACCGTCAGGGTACCTTACGTCAGCTAGCGTAGCAATAAGTTTCTGAAATAGGGGCCGTCCTATAGGGTGTCAGCCCTCTAGTTTATACCACCAACTAGAGCCAGCTATCGTCTATCAACTTAAGGCAGCGATGCACTAGGACTTGTCGACTTTTCGATCCCCTCAATCGTAGCCTTACCAGGTTTGCTCCTGTTATCACTTTGATACGCAAATTTCGAGGTGGGTGGTATCTTGTACCAAACTTATACTATTTATACTGTCTCACGCTATGATTGTATGGTGTTATCCATAATGCCCAATCACCTCAGTATCTGCGACGGACTTGATCGTAGTCAAAAATCTTGAAATCAAGCTTTCTTGATGAGCACGCCCTCAAGCCTAGGCAGGCAAGTATACGGATCATCAGCCTCCTTAATCTCATCGGGATTCTCCCATTCCCCCGCAGCCAGAATATCCGCCTTGACATCCCGAGTCATGCTACATCCGACGAATCTGGACCAAGCAGGGTTCCAGAAAGCTATTTTCAAGTTAGTCCGTCAGCACAGTTTGTGAAGTCGTCGCAGTCCGGCGTCTCGCACTGCGTATACTCGTTATGGAATGACCGATACGTACTTTGCACAGCAGCTGTGATGGTGTCCTTGCTCTTCCCATGCTCCCAGAAAATGAACCTGCCTCCGGGTTTCAACAGCTTATACACCTCCTTCATCACGCTCCTGACATCGTCCACGGCGCACATGACCTGAATACTCGTCACAGTATCCAGGCTCCCCTCCGTAACCCCCTCATTCCTCAAAATATCGCTGTCCTCGATACCGCACACTACAAGCTTGTACTTGTGCTCGAGGGCGTTGTGTTTCTTGAGCTTCGCAGCAATGTCGCCCTCAAAATGTGGGTTTGGGTCAATTGCGTATATGAAGTCCACGAGTGATGGGTCGTAGCGGTGGATCTGGTTGCCTGGGCCGGAGCCGAGTTCGAGGACCTTGCCATGCGCAGCCGCTAAGAGGGAGGAGAGCGTAGTGGTGTTTTCATAGGCGATGAAGCCGTTGGCTAGAAGCAAGAGAATCGGTAAGCAGGCAATCGCGTTGAGGTGGGGTTGGGTAGGTGGGTGGTTTACAGGTAGTTGAGAAAAGCTTTGCTACAGCCACATCTCGAATCTGTTGGAGGTGCAAAATCGCTGCGAGACCTTCCTTGCGACACATTTCTTTAAATGCTTCCCAATGCACTACGTCGATCAGTATGGTGAGGAATGTGAGGATCAGGGGGACTGACGTGGAAGAGCTAGGCGGATGAGCGCCCATGGCCTGAGAAAGGAAGCGAGGCGTCCTTGATCCGACATTTTGAGAGATTCACCTGGGGAGGGGCCTAGGGCTTGTCAGGAGGAGGAGGGCTCTGATTTTATGTATGGCTACACGGGAAAAGAGGTTAGGGAGGGGTGGGAGAGAAAGTGAAAAGTGTGTAGGAGGTGGTGCGGGAATCGGATAGCGCAACATACAGAAGATAAAGGGTGGAAGGATTATCTCAGAGCACCAGGACGATTTATATGCGAGCGATCGCTTGGATGATTGGTCATGTAGGGGAGCTTGTAGGGGGGCTTGAAGGCCCCGCCTGCTCGGGGACTCCAGCTCGCGCACTTCCAGTTGGCACCATCACGACGCTATGTGCGCGATGTGCTGTGTCCGGCATCACGTCACCCAACAGCCTCACTTTGGCGCGACAGTTGAACCATGAAAGTGCCAACGTCCTCTTTGCGAGATATTGTCGTACAGCGAACCGACACAATGCCAGGCACTGGGGAAGCCGGACAGCATTTTAGAATATACCGCATAGCACCGTGGGTGCGGAAGATTACCCCTTTTCAATCATATTCGAGATGATGGGCCTTCGTTCTCACGGAATCTCGATTCTTGCCTAGATTTTTGAAAATGAAGATTAGCAAACGATCACCACATATACTGGGGTCTCTGGTACGACCTACATATTGTTCTTGGATAGACAGGGCAGGGCAGGGTAAGGGAGGCACAGAGGGGACCGAACAGAACGGAATCGGAATTGGAGGCTGTTCCCCTCTCGGCCCCTCGAAATTCGAAGAAGAAACAGGGATGGTGCCCGCTAGTGCTATCTGTGGCTGTGTCTGCGGTTTCGCTCCGTGGCTTCATTCCGTGGCTGTCCGGCCCATTTTTGATAAGACTGATAAAAGCTATGTGGGTAAGACATGCGATTGCCTAATCAGCCCCTTTTTCTCTGTCTCCTGATCTTAATCGTCTATGTATACTTCTTCCATACTTAAGATTAAGTTTCTTATATCTCCTAGCAAGCCATAACGCTACGATTAGCTACATTATTGTCAGACTTAATGCGTCTTCTATGCTACCCAAAGCACGAATGATTATAATCCATATACGGGAGCCGATAGATCTTACGCCTTAGAATCATGATGTCACTATCACTTGTGCACGTTCTGAGTTGTTCAAGATGTGCCCTTAGTTGTATCTCATGGCACTTACGTCATCAGCTCAATCTCTAATTGCATATATCTACTTCTATTAAGAAACTAGTCAAAATTTGCATTTAGATCGCCGAGTTGCCAAAGTCGTATTGTTAAGTTATAATACCCATATAGGGGCTACGGCTGAAGGGGATAGGTAGTCCTAGGCATCTGTGTAGGTCAAGCCTCAGTCACTGAGTCGACGGGCTTATATATTAGCTACTACCTTTGCTCTTCCTATAAAGTCAGTTACTCGCTACCGAGTCGCTATGTCGCGGAGAACTGAATCCGGCTTATGTGACTAAATCACTCAATAATCCTTAGTTATTACGTATAGAAGCATACGGTTAGTTTACGTAAAGGTAATCATGTGCCCTTACACACGTCATTCACTTTAGCATATAATGAAACATCAACGCCTAACTATAGAGTCTCGCCCCGTGAGAATAAGACCCCATATGCCATCGCAATCATTCTCGTCTCACGCACGTCGTCTCCAGTTTTCGACTTCTTAGCAGCGCCTCGCGAAGGGTTTTCTTCAGGAATGTTTACGTTGCCGTTGAAGGAAAAATGTTGAGCACTAAAGTCCCAGGCAAGAGAACCTTCTCTGCGAAGCACCTAGTAGCATATTGTTCTGTAGCCTAGGGGTTGCGAGTCGTTTTCTAAGTTTAGGACAGTATAGGATGAGGATATACCGAGGGAGCACCTACCATTATTAGAGAAAAAATATATTCAGTAGTGATTTAAAGAGTAGATTCTTCGAGACTGGAAATATCAAGTTCTATAATCTAGAGCATCCATCCGGACTAAACTTCGAAACTACTTATCCCTTCATTATGCAACTAGTCCATAAATGCGTCGTACCGTTGTAGATAGTATTTTCCTTTGCTACCGGAGATCTATACGTTACTGGATCAACATACGTGTATTCAAAGCAGACTTGGAACGTGAAGAATCAGCTTTTATTGATATATGTGCCAGAGCCTCCCTTTGTACCTTGTGAACAGTCTAGAGTATTTATTGAACAGTTGCTGCGTGAAATGAGTTTTCATGATTTCGTCGCCTATGAAGTCCTATTTACGCAGTTTCTTGACAGAGTCGTGGGAGCTGCATAGACAAGGCTACCATTAACCACGTTGAATAGGCTGAGCGTATGGAACAATGGCTAGACGACCTGCAGCAGCCAAGAATGGAGCGGGTGCACACGACTCTCGTATCTCCGGTCCGACAAATATGCCCGGGAATCCCACGTCAAAGGGGGTGATGGACTCCAGATACTCGACCTGCTTCGGGGTCAACTTGATATTGAGTGACTGGATGTTATCCTCGAGGTGCCTGACTTTGCGTCCTCCGATGATGGGGTAGACCCATGGGTATTTCGCATTGACGTAAGCTAGCGCAATTGCCGTGACGGATTCGATGCCGTGTTCCTTAGCGACGTTTTCGAGCGCAGCGCTGACTTTGATATCTTGCTCACTTTGCTGTGCGCCCCAGAGGGGTCGCAGCGTCTCGCCCGTTTTCTTCCTTTCTTCGAGCTCCTTGCTGCCTTGAAACTTGCCTTGTCCTAGGACGTCCCAGGGCGCAAGAGCCATGCCGAAGTGCCGGGCCATGGGAATGATGTCGCGCTCGAAGTCTCGACGCATCACGTTCCAACGGCCTTGGTAGATGGTAAACGGGGTTTTGCCCTGCGCCTTGGCGTAGGTGTTGGCGGCACTGACAACCCACGCGGGACTGTCAGAAATACCAAGATACAAGACTTTGCCCTGTTGGACCATAATGTGGAGGGCATCCATGACTTCCTCGATAGATGTGGTCCAGTCCCACCAGTGCAGGTACAGAATGTCGATGTAGTCGGTCTGTAACTTGGCGAGAGAGTCGCGTACGGACGTATGTAAACTCCTCCTGTGGTTACCACAGACGTTGACTATTTTCCCCTTGCCGTATTCATGCGATTTGTAATCGCTAGTAAACTTGGTCGCTATGACCAACTGATCCCGATTCTTACGGGCGGTCATCCACTCACCAAGCCAGCGCTCAGATTCTTCGTCTTGATAGTTGTTTGCCGTGTCGATAAAATTGCCCCCTTTTTGGAAGTACGCATCAAGCAGCTCGAACGACTGCTCTTTGTTCATGCTTCCCAACGAGCTAGTCCAGGCACTTCCAATGGACATCGCCCCGAGTGCAAGAGGGGACACACGTACACCCGCAGTTGGGGCAAGAACGCGATATCGACCGAGCTCGGTCGGCGGCTCTGGAGCGGCTTCGAGAAAAGACATGATTGTAACTAAAGTGATGGAGAGAGTGTAAAAAGGCAGGAAGGGACAGGGCTTGCCTATAGGGAGATCTTTGAGGGTGAGTCAAAAGGCTAAACAGGATACGAGACTGGAGAGAATGCCAACCAATTTATACCTTTGGAGTATATGGGGGACGGCGTTAAGTTGACCATACTAATGCCTATCTACACCGTGGTATGTACTCCTGGTGTCCTGTTGCGGCCAGGGACAGGGACAGACATAGCTTGAGCACATGATTAGATACACTGCCAGCCAATATTCAAACGGTCCAGGCTAATGCTATTGGTTGCCACACTATGTGTTCGGGAAAGACGAGTAAAATTGGAGGCGTCTCTACACGTATTGCCGCAGGACTTCGAAGACGTCTTAGATAACTAGACGGAATTAAGCGGCCATAAGGCCATACCATGTGGATGGTAGTCGAAGTCTCCAGGGTGGGCGGCGCCACCGATAAGCTGGCTAATGCAGGTTGATGACAAGTGCATGCAAGCAGCGCTAAGGTGGTGTCGGTTCACAGTTATTATGTCAGTTAACTACGCTGCCGGTAGTCTATCCGTCTGTTTACCATTTACCTCTTGCATGCTGAGGTGGGTAGGTTTGTATGTAATGCCGCGTCTATCTCCGTCTTGGCGCTGGCGGCTGCTAAGCTCAGTACACGCTAACACTGCGTCGGCCTAGAAAAACTGCAGATGTCATCCATTTGCATGATTAGATTACTTCCCGAAATCTCCTAGACTTCATGGAGACAGAATACGGAGGAGGCTCGTATCAAAACGAACAACCACCCTCAAACGAGACTTTTCATCTTACGATCTCGCCATGGCCCAGCCTTTGAAGTACCCAATGCACGTCCACTCGACACTTATGCTGCTGTCTCGGGAGGATGTACGGCAGGGTATAGCCAACACACGTGAAAGGAGAAAATACCAGAATCGGATCAACCAGAGGGCCCGCCGTAAGTATGAAAATATGCGATCGTTTGAAACAGACCTTGTGCCTAATTCACGCAGGATCCCGTCGCCGGAACGCGGCCAAAGCCCCTATAGACGGCTCTGAGCATGCGAATGTGACTCAAACAGATTCACCTCTCACATCAAGGCATGTTGTTCCCACCTCGGTGCCACAACTAGACATCGGGAAGATTTGGGAGGTGATAAAAGCTCTCGACACTCATTCCTGGGAAAATACCCCGCTCATCCAAGCTTTCAAGGACTCCATGTACAGGAATTGGTTGGTAAAGGCGCCGCTGCCAGCTTTGTTACCTAGTCTAGTCCAGTTCAACCTTATGCAAGCATTCATGTTGAATGCCGTAACCCTTGGCTTGACTATTCGCCAGCTTGAGGATGATGCCATCTCTCATTTCTATATGGCAAGACCATGGCCACCTAGTGTAAACTTGAAGGTTGATACATTACCTAGCGCACTACGACCGACCGATCTACAACGTCGTACGTTTCACCACCCCTGGTTCGACCTTATTCCGATCCCTCAAATGCGGGACAATCTGTTCCGCCGTGGGATGCAATATATAGACGAGGACGACCTTTGCAGCGCAGTGGGAGGTTTTGCAGCCGGTAAAAATGCCGGGTTCCTGGTGTGGGGCAATGCCGGGGACTCGTACAGCTGGGAAGTAACAGAAGCGTTTCTTCGGTCTTCATGGGGATGGGTCATTGAGGGGTGCTGGGAGCTTTTTGAATCAACTAATAAGTGGCGGGCGCAAAGGGGTGAGCCTCCTCTCTTCAATTCAGCGTCACAAAATACCTACTAGGGCTAAAGAATAGGAGTAAACTTCCTAATAGACTACACAGCATCAGTTTTAATAATCGCTTACTAACAACTACCCTAATCAGCTCATAATTGACGTGCTTATGATAATTGGGCCATGCTCATGTATCTAGAAACTTACAATATCTGGTTTACGTCATATAATGAATAAAAGAGAAAAGGTCACTGAACTAATATGGGGTAGGGTAGTAACAATACAGGGAGGGCTTGGGGAATATGCTTGAATTACAAATGATCTTCTAAGGAGCCACGGCCTCTTAGAATCTCTCGGCAATAGTGCGATAAGACTAGGTCAATTTGTATACAGCCGGTTATAAGTCTCAGCTTAAAGAGGGCTTAATAGCTGGTCGTTTTAAGTCCGAAGCATCTGGATTGATATCTATATAACGTAGATCCCGTACGACCCCTGTACCATGTCGACCTTCTAGATAACATGTAATTGTATTTTATTCTAGGTTAGGGCTAGTTGGAAGAGAGCATGTAGAGTGACAATTACAATAAATGTCTCTTTAAAGCCTGGCGCCTATATTATAAGTCATGAAGAAAAACATAACTATAGCAAAGGTCTCACATAATCAACCTAAAACATAATCTTTGCAAACTAATTTTTGATATTTTAATTATTTTATTACTATAAAGCTTCAATCAATGAAATCGTTTCCGTAGTTGTAACCATTGCGCGTTAATCGCGCTCTATTCGCCGGCTCTCACAGAAAAGGAGGGGGGAAAACTACTTAATTCAAGGGTAGCGATGATGTAAGGGATGACGGCCTGGAAACTCTGATGACTAGTCGAAAATGGAGATTGCTTCCTATCTCCGTATTGGTTTTAGATTTAGACTAAACTATGATTCATAGGGTAGAGTTAGGTAGTTCACCTCACTGCTGTAGACCTAGCCAGAAACTTAACCCAATACAACATCTTTTGCCCTCTCTAATTCTGGTCGATGAATTCCACCAGGTCTCGAGAGCCTCGCAACCGCGGACAAGAAAAATATACTTAATCTTAACGAACAATATAGAGCTACACTTCACAAAACAGGCATTTGTAAACAAAGGCATGTATTAATGGTCCTATTAAACCCTCAATCAAAAGCGCTATAGTACTATAGTGCTGGCTATACTCCTGAACTCCTAGCTAGGAGCCCTCTATTAGATTGCCTAACTCGTCATCATCCCTGAGCACCTAGTCCATGAGGTACTCCATCCGCATACCACCAGATTTCCTCTCATAGAAATCCTAAATTACCTCCTTTCCGCAACGCTTGATTTATTTATACAGGCTCAATATTAAAAAAAAGAAAAGAAAAAGCCACCCGTCAATCATCGCTGTATCAAACAGCTCAGACGTGGAAATTAGGTTATAGTTCCAACTGCGACCAGACCGATACGCTCACTCGATGAACGCTACTCTCGGCAGTGGTGCAGTTGCTGCAGTTCTGTGCCGTAATGGTAGAGCAGAATCACAATGACAGCAACAATCTGAAGCTCCAAGCTCCTCAGAAAGTGCTGACCGGCCAGCGGCCGTTATACAGGAGTTCTTCCTCCCTCTCGAAGAGCCCCTTCAGGAACATCGATTCCCAGTATGGAGTCTTGCCATCTGTGGTCGCTGACGTGTTTGGCTGGCAGTTCGATGACACGTGTTTATCAGGAATGTCGGGGCGTCTGTCGGTAGTCACCAGTCAGCATCTCCCCATCCCATAGACAACAATAACTGTAGCAGGGGTTCATCTGATCAATACTTACTTTCCAGCCGAACGACTCTTCTTCTTCTTCTTCTTCTCCTTAGTCTTATCACCACGCAATGCTCGCTCAGCCTTCAGAGCAAGGGAAAGCTCGCTACAAGCTACGACGGGCTTTTTGAAATCCCGCTTTCGCTCGAAAGTAAGCTTACTGGGCTCCGGCTCAAGGTCTTTAACAGGCTTGGGAGCTGCATCGTGGAAGCCAGGTGGTGGCAACAAGTGCTGTCGCCCATTGTTGTCTTGTTGGAGGAATCTCTGCTGCTTGGCCCCGCGGTCTGTCAACTGGGGTGGCAGAACCACGTGTCGACGACCATCGTTGCCGATCTGAGCGAACCTCCCAAGGTTTTTAGGCGGCGTGAAGGATGTATCGGATATAGCATCTGATACATCGCTGTGTTCCCCGTCTTCGAGATCTGCAGTAGTTATAGCCGCCACCGCATGCTTGGTGATGTCGTCAGACAATCGAGGGCTGTTCTATAGTCAGTATCGACTCATTATCACTTGGTATGAGTCGACCTACTCTACCACTGGTGCTGGAAATACCAGATCTTGTGACGACTCCCTGATGATTCTGCCTGACGAAACCGTTTCCTAAGTGGTATTCGCAGGAGAATCATCTCTAGGGAGTACATCAACTCGAGTAACAGCTGGCTTGGAGATGGGGCTGTTTGTAACACCAAACATCTTAGCTGCCTTTCTTTGCAAGTCTAGCCAGAAGTTGAAATCCGACAGCTGGGCTTGATTCCGGGGTAGAAACGCTGGTAACCCATTGTGCAGCGCTTCAACGATTGTATGAAGCTCGATTTGAGCCCACTTGGGATCGATCATAGCTTGTCGGCGCATCTTATCGGCAGCGGAAGAGAAAGCCTCTTCGCCATAGGCGGTCATGGTCTGAGCCATACTGATACGACTCAAGTTGCGAATTCTTTTAGGTTTTGTTATGAAGTCGATGTTTCAGAAGATGCATACAACTCTCTTCACTTGACGGTTAGATTGACGAAAGAATGCCGGGATTGCTATAGAGCTTATCTTCGCGATATAGAGAACGAGAACTTAAGCAGAGCCGTCACTCAACTATAAGCAACTCTAGCTTTATAAAAGCAACGCCGTGTATCAATAGTAATTGCGAACAGTCGAGGTAAGCAACATCGAAGCAGCAGAGACTGTTGATTGTGGCAAGATGGCCGGTGGCGAAGAGGTTGATGAGATAGCCCTCGCGAGCTGATCTCTACGGAAGTTTGTGAGGGATGGAGGCGGGAAGATGGAGGTGAAAGAAATGTTTGTGGGAGATGAAGAAGAGATAGAGAAGTAAGGGAGACACGGGCCGGGGGGGGGGGAGGAATATATAGAAAAGGTGGGTGGGCAGCAATTGGACAAGTGAGGGGTAAGAGATAGTGACAATTGAAAAGAAATAATAGAAATGCGTATCTTCTATCTAAAATGTAATGGTTAATCTATATGGGTTGTGTGGATGAATGATTAGTCCATTGATGAGAAGCACTGAGCACGGCCATTAAGGGCGGCCATTGAGGAGAACACGGGAAGACTCTCGGGCCACCTTGAAAACCACATGTTGGCAAATCGGGATAAGAGCCGAATAAACAATTGGACAAGCTTATTTGTATATCCTACGATGCACGTCTCATCAATAGAACTGAGAGCAAGTTGGTGGGATAACTATTTCTGCTTGGCGATATATGCTACCGATATCCTTTGTACGAACACTAAACAGTGTTTCTTCTACGAATTCTGCCTATTAGCGGCTTTAGTTACTAGATCCAAGGGTGTGGTTTCCATAAGCTTCTTTGAGCGTTTAGACGTATCTTACTCATATTAGGAGTTGATAATGTCTCTAAGCTCATGTGGTTATACTCTACACCTGCAACAATTTATCGACTACCTTAGTATCGTGGGATCTAAACTAGAGGCTAAATTGCCTCTCCATTGACGCGTCGTGGTTGTAAAATACTGCGAATATAAGATGAAAAGTCACACAAGGGGAATCAGAAGTTAGTACAACTCATTCATAGTCGAATTTAGTGAACGGTTGCTACATCTGACAACCTAACATCATCAATTCAAACAGCGAAGCAGAAACTTAACTACGCACTGTTTCCCTTTAGATAACCTTATTTATTTTAGTTATCACGCAGCTATGATCAGTTTAAAAACTCAACTCCATCACATGGTTTGTAATTTACCACCCGGCTATCAGCAAACAACAGAGCAAACATTCCAATGACAAGCCAAAATCACATGATTCTAGGGTAAGGAAATCGGCTGAATACATTCAGCATTTTCCATGTACACCGTGTTCATGGTAACTATTCCATTGCATCGATACAAATGCGCCACCCAGTAAGCCATTTACCAACCTAGTCGAGCTGAATCAGACAAGCAAGTTAGGTCTGCAGAACAATACAGTTATAGTCGTTACAATTTAGGAGACGGATTGGAAATCCATCACCTTTTATCCACAAGCCAGCCGCAAGCGCCTACTTCTTCCCCTTGCCGCAATCGAAAGTGCTGCTCTCTTTCAGCCAAGTCTCGAAATCCTGTAGCCGCGGCTCCTCAGACCTAAGTTTCTGGATATCAACGCCGTAACCTTCCCGCTCGAAGAAACTGAACATCCTCCCAAGGTCCTTGATCATCCAACGCATGCCATACCCAACAACTGTCCAAGCCTGCGGGAGCTGGGTACCGGCAACCTTGCGGAAGATCGCACGCACATCGAGTAGCGTTAGCTCGTCACCCGCGAGACCAATGGCGCGATTCTTGTAGTTCTCAGGGTGAAGAAGAGCTTTGGCACCGAAGACACCGATGTCGTGCACGCTGATTACTTGTAGCTTGGTTTCTAGCGGCATCGTATGCCACATGGCGGCCATCATAGGCCCGAAGCCCGATGTAGGGCTTAGGTTGTCCATGAATGCCGTTGGACGTAGAATGGTGTACGTCATTGAGGGATTCTCCTTGCATGTTTTACGGAGGTGATGCTCGACTATTGCGGTGTTCTGTTAGTAGCAAAATTCTGCCTCTCTCTATTCTATCGCGATTTAGGCGGCAAAATTCCTTATAAGTGGTCGCAAAAAGATGTATTGAACCACCGTAAACCCTACCCAGGGTATGAACCATGGTAAATTAAGAAATAAGGAAAGAATAAGAACTCACTATTATGCTTCGTCACAAAATGGGGCACATCAGTAGGATTCTCCCAGCTGCGCTCATCACCGCCTCGCTCCACACTACTAAACACAAAGTGCTTCACGCCATGTTTCGCCGCGGCCGTAATAAGCGGCTTCGCCTGCTCCTCCTCCTCGGCAACCGGCATGGTCGTGTACGAGAACACAGCGTCAATGTTCTTATGAGCCGCGAAGATGGGCTCGGGGTCCTTTGTGTCGCCCTCCACAACCTCAAGACTCAGCGTCTTCCCGTACGAGGAAACCAGAGATTGGGCTTTCTTTGACGACGCCTTGCGTGTTAGGGCGAGAATTTTCAGATTTGGGGCGGATCCTGATGTAGTGGTGGCGAGTTCTGAGAGTGCCGAGAGCACGGCGCTGCCTTGCTGGCCCGTCGCGCCTACGACGAGAATCTTACGTGGTTGAGACGCCATTATTACCGTGTGTATTATTCTGGGGGTTGATATGAGAAATCTGTCTTGGGCGAGAGCTGGATAAGCACGTTGCTCTCAGCAGGTGGAAAAAGAAGTGTCTGAGATAAAGATGAACTGGTCTCCCAAGTCTGGACGACCAAGTTATTGAAATGATAATATCAACCCTATCTCGAGCTAGGGCTTCGTGGGAAATAGGTTTCCTAGTTAAGTGTATATAGGAAGACCAAAATCATATTAGCAAGTGTAGAAAAAGCGGTTGGGTTCTCGGACCTAGCACAGATATTAAGTACCTACAGTATATAGAACTGGTCGAGCTGCCCCCACATCCAAGTCAATGACGGTGTGTCGCCAACCGGGTTTCCATGGTGGGGTCGATCGATCATCGGTCCCGAGCGGGAAGTGGGACGCGCTCACTGCACTACTGACAGCGCCATCCGCTCCTTGCATACCTAGGTACATACCTAGGTACCTATCCGTTATATATAAGCGCTAAATCATACTTACCTAGGTACTTATTTAATCATAGGCACGGTATCTTTTGCTCATCGCTCTTTCATCTACAACTATTTTGAAGCTGCAACAGTGACGGTAGTTGAGTCACATGACTTCAGCCAAATACCGCCGTATATTGTACATTCGTGTTCAGGGCATTATCGTGGCTTCGATTCAGTTCAGCAATCGTAATAGGTACGCTACCTAGAATCGTCAATACCTATTACGAATACTAGTATTGCACGTGAAAGGGGTTCAGCCTGCGTAGGCATAACACGGCTCGGTCCCGAACGCAATTATTCAGCTCACTTTATTTAATTCGGCCGAGTTCCCCGTCCGTGCCAGATAACGTAACATAGGGAATGTATCTCGCGACCCCCGGCCTGAAGAGACACTGGCGTTGACATTAACACACTTATGCCTAGATACCTATACCTTAGGAGAGCGTTCCTATTTGCCGCTTATATAATACTATATCTGCTGAATATGCGAATAATCAATTTCTTCACAGAGCAGGTCCTTCCCAAGCGTCTCTCCTCAACCGACAGAGCCATGCTTGTTTATGCGGAAGCGCGAGTTGTTTCTCTTTCGCGAAGCCCAAATTCTGAAGATGATTGATAAGCCTAGGATCTGTTAGTCACGGCATGTCTCACATGGCGGGAGTAACAATACCGACCTCGTATTGTCCACTCTTGGTTCTAAATAGACATTCATCGTGCGACTATCTGCCTGCCAACACCACTGGAGGAGACTCGATAGCCACATAGCTACCTTTCCTCTCGCCCACTCCTCGCCCACCAAGACGTGCATTCCCCTGTCAAAATCTTGTGCATCGTTGCCCATGTAGTGCCCCAATGGGTCCTCTTTCACCCAGTAAATCTCGAAATAGCCAAAAGGAACCCCGTCCCAGAGCCCGATAGCTGGGAAAGAGTGTTGTGACCTCAGAGCGGTAGGAAGAAAGTTTTCGTGGTATCCGCCCCAGAATGCAGATACCCGCGGTTTTGATAGCCAACTTTGCAGTAGCGAGCGATCTGACAGCGAGCAGAGATGCACAAATTCGCTGTCCTTATCTGCCGTTCCGACCGGACCCAGATAGGGAACCGGCCCCGTTGAAAGTGATGCTACCCGAAAAGAGAGATACTTCCCCATGGTGGGGACGAAACGGGCGTAGAATATTTCTCCCATACGAGGAGGCTTCTGTCGACGTGGGTGTCGTGTGTTATTTGTGATAACATACTGTAGAGGAGGTGGGGGGAAGTATGTTGGTAAATGGGACGAGGAGTAATAAGGACCAAGAGGAAAAGCTGGCGCAGTTGTGAGTGTGGTTGGTACTGGATCACCAGGCATGTCAGAAGTTATGAGGCTCGGTAAAGCCGCGAAAGGAGAAGTTGGCCTCTGGGTTGGGTCGTTTGGCGTAGGCGAGGTCGGCCTACTTGTAATAGGCGATGTTGGGCAAGACGGGTGCTGGGTCTTCAAGGGCTGTAGTGTGAAGAGGAATATGCCGCTATGAATCTGCCAGAACATCCGCCGAGTGACAAACATCTGATCCCAGCCCTGTTCCTTGTCGTCGAGTCCGCAGCCTACAGAGGTATCGAAGCTTGTTATCAGGCCCATTCTCTCTAGCTTCGGAATCATGTTCTTGCTGCGGAAAATGCCCTCGCGCTTGATCCTGATACGCCAGTCACCCTTAGGTCTGGCCTCAGTGGGAGCTGACCGCGTTTGCTCGCTGTCGAGATACGGCGCAGGTTCCGACTGCTGGAAGTACCAGTATAACGATATCCACAACATTAGGGCGATCTGCCGAGACGGGCTTGCATGGGGTTTGAAGTCCCGACTAGAAGGGTTGGAGATGGAAGAGATAAATATTGTATCATTCTGTAAAGTAGGCTGACGGTAGCGGCGTGAGTGGCTCTGGGAGGAGCCAGAGTCCCCGCCATCATCACCGGCGGCGGGTGGCTGGACATCCTGCTCCGTGGCATCTTCTGTATGTAATGCAACTGTCCACCCAGCAGGAAAGGGTGTAGGGTGGACGTTAAGGGCGTTGTCCTTGAAAAACAGCCCGCCAAAGACGGGTTGGACGGTGTAGGTCTGCCCATCGGGCAAATGAACTAATGAGGGGGCCATGAAGCCGCAATGAGAAAGACAAGGTCTCGGTCACTCCACCTCGGCCAGATTCAAAAACCCCAACAGCGAAACTGTTATCCAGTTGTCGTTTTCGGTTCTGTTTCCGTTTCTTGTCTTTCTTTTCCTAAAAAGACTAGATGAGAGAGATCATAAGTTCTACGATGGCAAGAGACAAAAGATGGAGAGCCGACCAAGACTCATGGCAACGCTCTGCTACCTACTTAGTTACACTGCTGGGAAGGCGTCCTAAGCGCACCAGTGCCTCTCATGCAGCAGGTGTGTATCACGTAGTTCAACTAATGGTGTATCGTGAGTATCTGGCTGGCCCGTATGATAGGATGGATTTGTAAAGCTGGTCGGCGGATAGGTAGGCAGATCAATGCACCGGGAAATCCCCAACGTCATTTGTTCCAGACGAAAGACGGTGCCCTGATTGTTGTTTATTTAGTGGGACCACCACCTCCAGGGTAGCTTCCGATACTATGTTAGGTACCTACCTACATATGTATGTGCTCGGCATCCATACATTCATGGGGTTGAGCCGCTCGTAACGCCGAGGTTTGTTTGATATTTCTTGAATTTGGCATGTTCTGTTGTAGTCGTACTATACTCCTGTAGTAAATTTACCAGGATTCAAATACACATGTTTTATCGTGATAAGGGATTAACGTAATGAACCTGGTGCTAGTATGCGTCATATATACTATATCTTAAACGGTCACTAACCTACGCAGTAAGGTGGGCTTTAATGCGCTGTGGAATATGCCGATTATCGGCAATCTTTGAGAACTATTTTCAGAGTGAAAGTCTTCCGATGGAGAAGGAATAATAATTCCCAGCCCATAATTAATGTTGCCCTACATCCCAGCGCTAGGTTCTCTATTTGCATAACAAAATGTATTAGGTGGAGTGTTTATTCATCGTGGCGTCGGATAAGAAACCGGAAGCGAACATGTTATAGGGTGGCCGCTTCAGCTACCCTCTCGGTTGCGGTTCGAAGGTAGGACAAAAGATAAGTACCGGCATAACTGACTTCAATCGTGCGATATGGATATTAACATTAATTTACCTAGGTAGGTTCTTGCTCGCCGTGTGCCGAAGCTATGACGGCCTAGACCTGAAACACTTTTGGGTGTCTTTATACCAGTGATAGACTTATATCTTGACCAGATGTTGCATCCATATGTGCGGGGCGGCAATAGCAAGGACAGCGTGCTGGGGCAGATTAAGGTCTTGCGGGAGATGCTAAATAATTAGATTTCGTGTTATCCCTCGGGACTGGAAACAATGTCAGGACACGGGTATGTTGCATTGGTAAAAAAGGTGCAAAGACGTTTTTATACCTACTTAATTGAAATAATGGGGCAATAAAAGAGCGCAGGAAGTATAGATATGAATTTTCCATTTCTGAGTTTCTTGTTTCTTGGGGACGTCTCGTATGGTGTGATGAAACACTTATTTAATTTCATACTCGAGAATCGTAGGTTCACTTCATAAACTCCCAAATCTATTATTATTAGTCTTGGTGATCGCTAGCCACAGCTCGTACAAGGGTATCATCTCTGATTCTGTTATTCCTTCTTGTCTTGCGTCTTATTATTGGACTCGCCATTCCTCTCAGCTTTTCTATCCGCATCCGCAGCGTCCTTATCGCTGACGGATTCACGCCTCTTCCTCTTGGCGTTCTCCTTCTCTAAGACTGCCTTCACCTCCTCGCCGCCGAGGTCCTTCGTCTCATCCCAATCCACGTCATATTCTTCGGCTACGTACCGAATCTCCCTTCGAAGCGTATTGGCGTCGTAGACGAGTGCTTCCCACTTCTGCGGCTCGAACCCGCGCGCCTGGTATAAAACGTTCTGCCGTCGCGAGACAGTAATTTTCAGCGCCGCCTGGTAGCTTAGGTCTCGGCTGATAAACAGGAACCACAGATAACCGCCCATAATGGTGGTCAGGCCTGCGAGGTAGGTAACAGGCTCGACGAGATCCCAACCAGCGTCGGTGTAGAAGGTGACGTAGTACACGGTGGCCCACCATCCCGATAACGCTACAAAGCCGGCCTGTGCTAGCCGGTGGGCACCGCGGTGCGCTAGCATGTCGCATTCTTGCTTGATCTTCGACAGTTCCTCGATCTTGTGAGACATTCGCCTTAGCCTCAGTCGCATGTAGTGCGTGCGGTCGTTGAAGCTCGGTACATCGACGCGCATTTCCGTGTTGAGGCCATCAATGTAGATAGCGAATTCGCGTCCTCGCGCGGCATCACGAATGAAGTCCCCAATCTCGGTACTGCTTGACCATCGAACCCAATCCTGCTGCTCCGCGGGCGTATCGACGCCTTCACGACCGAGTCCCGAGTACGACGCAATGTTGGAGTCCTTCTTGTCCTTCTTTTGGCCCTGCTCGTCACGCTCTGACCCTTCGGCGAGGAAGTGTATGCTGGGCATTTTTTCGTGACCGTCGCGATCATGGACGGCAGGCAGCTCGGCCTGGATGAGGCGTTCTAAATATGAGAGGGGCTGTTGGGGATGCACGAGCAGTGCCAACGGTTGGATGTCTTCGTTTTGTGCGAGAGCGCGGAACTCGCCCTTATTGCCTTTTTCATCGTGCGTAGCGTCAACGGGGAGCGGTAAGATTAATTTCAGGAGTCGGGTCGGAGTCGTTAAGAGCTTCCCTAGAAAATAAAAGGTGTTAGCTTCGTCTGTCGTAATTGAATTGTGACGTACAAAAGAACGATTACCCTTGGTCATGGTCTTGTTCATAGAGCGACGCGACTGATCGATAGGCGGCAGGTCTGCGCCCTCTCTCTGCCATGGCCGCTTGATCTGTTGCTTCGTGGCTTCTTGTATGCTTGTCTCGATCTCCTCCTCGTGGGCATCTTGGTCCCTCTTGTTCGTTTCACGGGCGGTTTCCCCTCGGACCAGATCATTTGCTCGGCGAAGTGAAGAAGTGAAGCCTCGGAAGTTCGAGTGAGGACCGCACAATCGCCATAGCTGCGGACTTCGGATCAGGGCAGAGTGATGGCCTGTGTGTGGATGAGGGCCGCTTCTACTACAGCCCGCCAGCCGTCGAAAGCCCGCGGCTGCTGGTAGCTGAGAGCATGCTCGGGTCGCATAGCTCATATTTCGTGTTCTGGCAGCCGCGAGGTAATTCCGAGCAGGAATATTGCGTTCAATTGTTGCGATGTTTTGGTGTCGGCTGCCATGTTCGAGAGTTGGAAGTTGTTTTTGACCAGCGTGGCTTGCAAATCAGTGACGTCATATGTTAATTGTAGTCTCAGAACAAGAGTGCCCACCAATAGTTACCTACTGTACCTACTTACATAACCTGTGTTAATGAATCTGGTTATATTAATATGACCACTGCAGAATTCCATTAACTCAGGATCTCTCATATTTAAATGGTAGTTGTAAACATATAATTTCACAAACATAACAATTGTTTATTGGTCTTAGTAAAAACCATGAAAATCGACTTTTCAGTTGGGTGATTTAAACAATGAGCTGCATTTCGCGCAATAGGCTATTGAGGACGGCAACAGTGGCATGGCCAGAGTCTGGCTAGATTAAGTACACCTATACTACGACGTAGTAGCCTATCGTGCAATTGTCATAACTGACGAATCAAGTCTTCCTAGCGATACCCCTGCATCATCTACAGTAAACAACTGTAATTGTTGTTCTTAGCTTGTTACGTGGCGGTGTCTGCTGTATGTTACTCTACGCCAAGTTCTATGCCAAGTAGTGTATAAGGGCTTATCACGAAGAGTATTTGGCATCAAGTCTTGCATGGCTATGCGGAATCTGGCTTAAACCAAAGCTATTGTTTGTTTTTAGTTAAATATTTGCTGGACTGAATTGTACGCTTCTCAACCTAGATAGTCTTCAAGCCCAGGTAAATACGATGTTTTAGAGGTGAAGGACCACAACACAACTGGCTAGATCGTATACCTATACGACCCAATGAAGACAGCTCTAGTAGGCAGCGATGGTCACAAGAGAGAATCCTTGACGCCAATACTATTTAGGCAGGAACATCGCTAACACTCGGCACCTCTCACGTCAGCTAGCCTTCACTTCGAGATATTATAGGACTCGGCAGTGGCTCAAACATCTGATTGCCAAGTTTCGGGCGCAGCTGTTACGGAACTCGGGTAAACAAAAATAGACGATGGCAGCGAGTCCTACGTTCAATGTGTGTCTCATATATGATTTCGCCCCGGTGCATCGTCGTAATACCTAGCTGGCTATACAAGACCCTTTGCAAGTTTGACCACGAACAGCTCCTAAATCGTCTGCCTTGACCAAGTCTTCTTTCCCAAACAGTTTCTAAGTATTTGGTATTAATATCTGCAGCGTCAACATGGGTCTAGCAACGGGGAACTTCGCTACAGACTTCCCGGTCGCCATCGGCATCGCTGCTGCTGCGACTATTGCAGCGCTTATACTCGTCTGTACCTTGGCTCATTGCGGCACACGCCTGTGTGGACTGAGCAGGAAAGATCGGTGGTTCGCAGCAGACGTCGAAGACCAGAGGACACCCGATGTACACCTGCCGTTCATAATGAGTGGAGAGAGCCTGGAAGGGAAATACTCTTAGCGAAGCCTGCCTACATGCTTCATGACAATATACCGAATTCGAACAGTCGAAGAGCTACACGTGGCCATCATCATTTTTGACGACACTGCATTGAGCTGCGATGTATATTTCAGCGATAACACCGAATCCATTAGGATGTGGTAAATCAGAAGCCTCGAATACGAGAGACCAGCTGACAACGTGGGGTACTGGCCAAACACATTGTTTTTATAACCCAAAAGCCCAATTTAAGGGCCAAGAGCTTGGAAAGATTCGACTCGGCAAATGGTTGCTCTTATTACACCAACAATGAGTCGAATATGATCTCAAGGGGACATGCCTTGCCACATTTCGGATGGCCGATGTTCGAACGGGCTGGCTGCCTTGTTATGCCAAGCTTCCAACGGAAATCACAACTCTTGGTTAGACGCGATTATAACGCTTGATGATAGAAGGTCTTAGGAGCGAGGCCAAACAAACAACCAACCACAGCGTTTGAGTAGAATCAGCTCTGCCAGCTCCGGAATTCGCTTTAGTCTCAATCAAGTACCCTTATTGAAACAAGTGCTATGACATTTAGTTAGCCTGATGTGAGATAAACGATAGTCGCAATATGCAACTCAACTGTAATATTTCTTTTTCTTCTCCAACATGACGCAACAGGTGAAGTAGATACAACTCATATTTGCTGAAATCTCCGTAAGCTTTGCCCCTGGGAGACTATATCTTGTGATAGGTAGATGGAATGTCGCAATAAATACTCAGATCTTTGTTTATCCAGATAGGGTACCTACCTAGGTAGGTAGTGTTTCATCCCCTTCATAAAGCAATTCATACTAGGTATACTTCAATATTAATCTTAACGATGAAAGGTAAAGAGACAATAAGTTGACAGTGCAAGGGGATTACTGCCAGCTGTCACTGGCTGCTAGGCTAATTACAACGTCATTGTCAAATCGCCAAGGATGAGCTTGCCTGCCTTGAGCATTCCAACTGCCCCTCCAAATCTACCAAGAGCAGGCAGCGGTTATAAAGAACGACTTCAAATACCGAGCAACGACCGACGACGCATACCACGAGGCCTCTACTTCACAAACACAAATTAACCTGTACACTTCGAACACATTCAGAACCCTGCGATCCGTCTATTCCACGACTCCCCACCGCAAAACAAAGCGAACATCAAACCCACCTTTCGCGCGCCAGCCCATCGTCCTGACTTCACCACCTTCTCCCCCCAACCCGATCCCCCGCTAAGCCCCAACCAACCTAACCATACAATGAACCGGCTCTTCGGCAGCGCGCCCAAGGGGCCGAAACCAACGCTGAACTCAGCAATCGGCAACCTCGACACGCGGATCTCATCCGTAGACGTGAAGATAGCGAGCCTAAACACGGAGCTCCAAAGCTACCAGACGCGGATGGCCAAGATGCGCGAGGGGCCGGGCAAGACGGCCCTGAAGCAGAAAGCGCTGAAGGTGCTGCAGCGGCGCAAGCAGTACGAGTCGCAGCGCGACCAGCTGCAGGGCCAGGTGTGGAACATGGAGCAGGCGCAGACGATGCAGGACAATCTGGCGGGGGTGATGACGACGGTGGACGCGATGCGCACGACGCAGCGGGAGCTGCGCAAGCAGTACGGCCGCGTGGACCTGGACCAGATCGAGCGCATGCAGGACGAGATGGCCGACCTGCTGGACGTCGGCAACGAGATCCAGGAGACGCTGGGCCGCGGCTACGAGGTGCCCGACGACGTCGACGAGGCCGAGCTCGATGCCGAGCTCGAGATGCTCGGCGCCGAGATGGAGCTGGAGGGGGCTGGCGCTCTCGATGCCGGTGGCGTCCCGGACTTCATGAGGGACGAGGTCCCGGAGTTCATCGACGAGCCGCCCGAGTCTTCCAAGGTCCAGGAGGCCGCGAGGTGACGTGGTGTGGTTGGGTGAAGTGTTCTATTCGTCTGGGTGAGATACAGAGAGAGGGTCAGGCATTACGAGCGGTCATGCAACTGAGGCGTTCCTGGCGTTATAAGCGAATCGTCATCACGGGTTAAGAAAACAGGAGGACATGCAATTAGGAGTTGGTCGTCAATAAATCATGCTCTTTTTTTCCGGTCTAGTTTTTACGGTCTTGTACACGACATCTAGCTGAATACTATGTGTAAACCCCCCTTTCGACGGAGTGATTGTTGTCAAGCCATTATACATGTCTTGGCTCTTGATTGTCGGAGCAGCTTTTAGATGACGATCACGCTCGTCGAGCACGCTTGTCACAGGAAGCATTCTAACAAGACTACCACCAAGAAGTCTATTATTAAGGCCTATTCGACGGTCCCAAAGAATCTTGACACCTCCTCGAGCTCTGCATCTCCGTTACAGAAATCCCACCCCACAATGGTGCTGACTTGACTGCAGCAAATAATCCGCCGCGCGTCAAATTGTAACTTGAAAATTCTGGCAGGGCTTGCGTCCGCTTGTGCCATATGAGCATGTCCTGGCACATCGGCTGGCGGGTGTGGGGGGTGGGGAGGCGCCAGTGTTTGTGAATGTGGTGGTTGCGCTTGTGGTTGGGCATGTAGCTGTGCCTGTGGTTGTGCTTGTCCGTGACCTTGATCTCTGTTTTCGCCGTGTGCTACGGTGGGTGTGAGCCCGGGTTGAAGATGTTGTAGAACATGCATCGCAAACGATTGCGAGGTTGGCTGCTGTGGTGGAGTATGGTGGGAGTGGTGCGTATGTGCACCGTGTGTCACAGTAGGGGGCGGGCCACCGCTAGCGGCGATTCCAGACATCGCTGCTTGGCCTGAGGTGGAAGGGCCTGGGGGGTCTCCATTTAACAATTGCGATAAACTCAGGGGGTTGTTTGATCGTGGAGCTGCTGTATTTGAGCTTGTATGCGGTGTGTGGGACGAGGCTGCTTCTGCTGCTAGGGCTTGCTGCACAGATTCCCGTATCCTGTTCTGTGCGATCTGCGCTCTGACGAGGCTGGCACTGACCACCTGCCGCAACTGTGAACGGATCATCGCATCGGGCTCGCGATCTATGGCTGCTTGGATGTGGGAATTGTAAGTTAACATTGTAGGAAACGAGTTTAATGCCGCGTTGAGAGCACCAGGCCCTTGAGGTACAGCAGAATCGATCATCTGAGTATAAGACAACGTGGTTTGTGGGGTAATGGTGGCGTGGATAGGGTGCTCAACTTGAGTGTAGGTAGGGGGCGGTCGGTGGACGGTAGGAGGTGGTGCACTGGCCGGATGCTCTCTGATCGTCTGTTCTATTAGAGGAACAGAGTCGGTCATAGCGTCGGCAGTCATTGGAGATGGTCGCCGTGGAGCCGTAGAAGTGGAAGTCCCTGAAGGGTGCCTCAGCGCCGCTGCAGCTCCTTCTTCCTGGCGAAGAACATGTGCACTTTTCCACGCACCCTCTCGATCTCGGCGCCAAATGATAATGCTCTGATCATACGAACCAGAGACAATCCTCCCATATGGCCCACCACCACCACCGGGAGGGAGTTTGGCTCCATATGCCGTAATGTCTTCGGGACGGCGGCTGCCGGGATTATAAGCACGATGCTTACCCGGCCGCGCCTCGTCGAGGGAACCTGCGTTGAGAGCCTGGAAATACGCCCGATCAACAGCCCTCGCTTCTAGCTGATCCTCTTCTCGGCTATAAGGTAGGTCGCCGAAGCCTGCCTGAACTGTCCGCACGAGATTATTGTGAGCACGTAGGCTGGCGACCTCAAGACCAGATTCACAGTCGAAGACCTTGACCTCATTGTCACTACTACCGCTCACAATTCGCCGCCCATCATACTGAACGCACGCAATACCTTTACCATGTCCAATAAATGTTCGCTTCACAGTCTGATCTGGCCAGTTCCACAGCTTGATATTACGATCGCCGCTGGCAGACACGATTTCCCTATCGCATATCTGAACGGCATTGACAGCCGCGTTGTGGCCTTCCAGGCAAGCAATCATGGTGTAGGGTGGCGTGATGGCCAATTGATTCAAAGGCGAGTTGTCGTATCCGTAGTTTCGTAGGTTCACCGGAACTGGACTCACTGCCTGAGATTCGTTATAGCCTAGATCCCCAGGGCGCAGAGGCTGGCGGTTGAAGATCTTGATCGTCTTGTCTTTGGAACAAGTTACTAAAATCCGCTTATCGAACTTGACGTTTAATACGGACTCGCGATGTGCCCTTTTAAGACGTTGCAATATCTCGCCAGTTGAAAATCTCCATAGTATGACGTCTGAATCGCTGCTCCCAGAAACTATCAGGTCCTCTTCCGGATCCGAATCGAATTGAAGGCATAAAACCGATCCATTGTGGCCAGCCAGAGGTTGGCGTACCAAGCGTCTCGAGTGAAGATTCCATATGCGAAGCGTACGGTCCCGGCTGCCGCTGACGAGGTATTCCGAGTTATACTGAAGGCTGTATATGCACTCTTTGTGTCCTTCTTCGGGGTGATCTGGATGCGGGAGTTGGAAGTTTCTATATCGGCCACGCTCCCAGTTGCTCTCCAGCTTCCGCCGCATGCTATATAAGTACTTCCAACTAATCTTATATCGCCGGTCTCGCCAGTCGTATATCCATAGTGTCGACTTGGGTAGTGTTGATTGTCTATTATTGGCTTCCGCTGGTGGTGCGCCGGCGGATGAGAGTTCGGCTACGACCTTCCCCTTACCCTTGTCTGACTGCGGGCCTGACCTGTCTTTCGAGCGTGGCATGGGAGTCGGCGACTTGATGAGATGACCCAGGTTTCGCGGCTTTTTGTTGCTTTGCGAGGAAGAGCCACTTCCACTTACCTGCGGCCCACCAAAAAGACTAGTACCTGACATATGCGTATCATGATGCTCCTGGACGACGGCGGCATCTGCATCGACCATCTCGTAGTCGTCTTCGATCCGGTCTTCATCTCTTGATGTCGGGTCGGATATGGCGCGTTTTTTCGTGACATGACCACCTTCCACAGACCTGACTCTCTGAGGATGCATCTGAGATGAGGTAGAATTCTCATTCATCCGTTCTTCGGCAAGCGCAATCTCAGATTTGATTGCCTTCCAGCCTTCGAGGTAGTATAGTTTCTCCCAAAGCTTTCGATCGGAAGCCAACTCGTACCACCCCTGACAACATAGGGCTACATGGATCAGCGATTCCGCGTCCAGATAGCCTAGTACTTTCAGGCAGATCTCAGGCGGTAAATAATGCACGAAGTCGATATAGAGGCGCGGGTTGAGGTGGGTCATGACAATATCAGCAATGGCAGTGGTGGGGAGTTCATTGAGGATAAGCATGGCGAGGTCTGGTGGCCACACAGGTAAGCGCGCTTTCGCGTCAGTCTAGAGGGACAGTCTAGAGGGAGGGCTTACGCTTCTTGTCTTGCACGGTTAGTTTATGCATGTGGGCGGCTAGCCAGGCTGGCAGTTCGGCGGAAGACCGTAGAGCCAGGGTGTTGGCATTATGCTGAATACCACCCGAAGCGGAGGTGTTGAGGGGATGCTCGGAATAGCCCTCATCTGGCTCCTGGGCTGGAGGGAAGGTCTCCATGGCTGCCACGGCGGCGTCACGGCTCGGCTGCAGTTGTGTTGAGGGCGCCGGGGGCGGGGCGTCTAGCAGGCTACAGGACGCGGGATTCGCGGCTGACTGCTGCTTCGATGGGATGGTTGAGGATGGTTCAGTAGCCTAGGCTTGGACGGCGGTCGGTTGGTCCACGGGAGAGGAGGCGCGGGAGGGGAGATACGGGACGAGAGGTGCAGGACGGGATCTAGGGCGAGGCAGCGGGCGGCAAGGTGCGGCAAGGCGAGGTTTCGGGTTGGGATGCAGGCTACAGGACTTTCTCGGGTTCTCAGGATGTCAGACCAATCGAGCTCGGGCCAGCATCATCATGCGCGCTGATACGGCAGGTCTATCGCATACGCGTAGAGTAGGTCGGTCGGTCTACAGGACAGCCTGGACAGGTCTACTACGCATACCGGTACTAGTGTACGGCAGGTCTGGTGCACGGGTCTGCTGGTGCACGGGTCGGAGCTTGGCGGTGGTGGTGATGATTGCGATTTGATGTGTCCGGCGAGTTGCACACGATAGTAAATACTAAGTAAGTGCTTAAGTAGGCATCCGGGTCGATGCGTTGTACTGTGCTGTGCTGTGCTGTGCAGGCTAACCTACATATGCGTAGGTATAGACTAAAGATGAATAGATAGATGTAGGGAAATCAGCACAGCACATCTGTTGTTGCTGGGGCGGGACTGCTGGTGTTGTCGTGTTGTCCCGCTCTCCCTCTCTCTGGCTGTTGTCATATTACAATGCAAGGAGAGGAGTGGTCTACCGTTGCCAAGGAACAGTTCAGGGCACTCTCAATCAAGCAAGATTGAATCCATGTGTAGGTACCTACTGTAGGTACAGAGTATACGGCTGGTGGCTAGGCAGCTAGGCAGCTACCTAGGTACTATTAGGTACTTAACCTACAGTACCGGCTAGGCTTGCTTGTGGTGGAGCTTACTACATAATTCTAGAGCAAACACTGCCGGCCGGTGGATATTGTATCTGTATCCACAGTGTACTGACGATACTACTAAGTAAGTAGTATGGAGGTTAGTACGCATACATATGCAGTGTAGGTACCTGTATATCATGAAGTTAAACTACACGTACTCAATCCTTAAGGCAGTATGTCAAGAGAGCATTACTCGGAACATACGGTTAAATGTGATGTTAAGCAAGTGTACATCATTGTCCTCTGCTTTATCCTCTTGGGAGATGAAGATATCACACAAGAGGTACATATTCCTACTCAAGATGAGAGGTGCATAATTACAGGTATAACTGTAGCCCAGAGGCGTACGCAGTAAGCAAGCCGCCCTTGCACCAGAGTCACTACAAATATGTCTCGTCTTTCATAGATATATAGCAGGGAACCTTGGAAGGACATACTCCTCGACAGGACTACAAAATTCAAGGAACCCAATTCCTATCCAGTCTCCAGACAGTATGCTGTAGGGGATGGGCTGGTATTTATTCTGGCCTGTCGAACATTGTGATGGTATACCTATGCGTACCTACCATGTGCAATCCTACTTGGTCGCATAAATAGGCGGCGTTAGGATTGAATATGAGGTGAGCACAGTACCATTTACACCAGCGACTAACCTAGTGGTGTACGTAATACCTTGGAGAGGAGGGGGTACAGCCATGCGTAGAAGAAAGGAAGCATCAGAGAACGTCCCGTGCCGCATTCCCTTCGCACAATGGTGAAGCGAACCGGCCAACCGGAAATCGAGGATATCGGAAGAGGGTTATGGTTATGGTTATGGTTATGGTTATGGTTATGGTCCTTCGTCCACAATGCCGGGGCATCTGACCTCCTTTACCTTACCTTGCAATCTAAATCTATACTAATACTACATAAGTAAAGCCATGTGGACTTCTTCCTTTACAAATAAATGAATCGTAACCCTGCGGCACTTATCCACGTGGCCGACCCCTTGCCCGCCTTGATAGAGTGTATTGACAGTGCATAAGTCCTCCAGAAGGATGCTCAGCTGAAGTTGGAGGAATTACTCATGAGAATCGCTTAGTTACAAGATGGCGCTTCGGGTCGGCCGTAGACACGGAGAGAGGTGTATGATACTAGCTCATTGCTACCCGCGTGTGCGTATGCATGCGTATATAGTAGATTTGAATCATTGTTAGAGCTGTTGCCACGGCTGGCTGGCTCTGTATATATCTGAGGGCAGTGCTGAGGTTATGCTGCAATCCATACTTTACGACGATGGGGAGTATAGTAGGTTAGGTACTTTCACCACGAAGTGAAAAGAAAAACGCCTAGCAAGCCTCGCTGCAGCTTATATCTTCAAAATGCTTAAAATAACCTTCCCATTACATCATGCATCTTGTTAGACTTGGGTGTTCCCTGCACGCCTGGCAGAGCGTATTCGAAAGGCGAGTGCGGGACGGTCCTTCAACTCTATCTCGGGAAACCGTGTTTTGGCCGTAAGAGCGTCCCAAAGTCTGGGTTAGGGGTCTCGTGTGCTAAGACCATCTATCAATCTATCTAAGCCATCGTCGGGCCTGACCGCCTCGTAGTATCTCGATGCATGGGACAAAAGAGCGGCAGCTAACAAGTCGCTAAGTGCTGCATGCACTCGACGCAAGCGCCGGCACTACGTTGGCACTTACTACTCATCTTGCACTTCCCAGGGCGGCAAGACGTATCTAGCGCAGGTGGTTATCTCATCTTTGCCTCTGACAGTTATGAAGGGTGTCATCCTAACATATACAATAGATGGATATAGTTAAAGACCAATAACAATGATAATAATAACTAACATACCAAGTAAAACTGGTAGTAAAGCAGGCAGGGCCTACAGATAGGTAGAAGAACGCCTTAGCTGACCGATTATCACCCACCGGCGGAACTCTTATCGGATCCCGCAACGTTCGCAGGAAGACTTGATGTTTTAAGTACACCTGGGCAGCGTATCACGGCGCCCGTTGCACTGGATGTTAGAGCCGGCACACAATGGTGGCTGCAACCGTGGTAGATGTGCGCAGAAGGAAGGGTTCTCGGTAACCAGAGCCCCGTATATCCGTATATATATATACTTATCGAGCAGGTACTTAAGGTACCAGTACGTGTAGTAGACAGTACTTACACACCTGAAGGAACGGGGGACGGCCGGCCGTTTACACCGCCGATGTACCATCATGATGGTTCACACGGCGATCACAGCGGCTTTTGGGTCGGCAGGCGAGTTACATCCAGTGTGTCGACACCACCCTCCTTTTGGCATAGCCTGAGCCTTTGCAAATTTGAAACAGCTTGGGAGGCACCATCACATTACGCTGATCAATGCCCAACCATCTTAAGTCAGTCGAGTCGTTTTGTCTCTTTTCCCACAGCGCGCTACGCTTCTGGACTTGCTGCATGTTCGATGTTCGATATAGGAACGACGGATATCATTAGGTACCTAGTGGACCACATACTGTACCGAACACAGAAATAGCCGCATTGCCTAGGTTAAGTGCTTAGTTAAACATACCCAAGTGAGAAATGCGTGCTACTACCGAGAGACAGGATACCTATACTGCACGCATGTAAGTACTTTAAGCAGCCATGAATTATGCCGACACACGTGCAACCCCTCATGATGCTCTCTTCGGCATGACACTGCTAGGTATGTACACTGCTAGGTACACTACGAGTACGTATGGTGCAGGTACTTCAGACCTACCTCAGACCTTACCTCTCTCTAAGTATGCAGTCTGTTAGACAAACGAGCTCGAGCTAGAATGTCCATGGAAAGCAGCATCGAGCAAACCACAAATAGAGAGAAAAGCGATTTTGGATGGCTGAATTAGACAGCAAGTTTGCCGTAGAGGTACCTATGGAGGTAGGCAAGGACTGTTCCCTAAGAGCACGACTATTTCATTTGCATTAGAGAGTACTACTGGCACCATTGCTTTACCACTTGTACGTGTACGCAGTAAGCCCAGTCATATCCCACTTCAAGTTACATTGAACATGTTGTACCCGGCAACAATGTCATGCGAACCAGGTCCTGTGTCTTATACATGGCAGTGCCAGCACCTTCAGCTGGACCGTTCTATCGACAGACTCCCGATGGGGAGCACAGGAACGAGGAGAGCCGAAAACTGCCTAAGTTTCCATTACAATCGGGTGTGTAAAGGGCGAGGATCGTAGGTCTTCTACCCCGAGATCAACAACAATGGTGATGAGGCCGAAATTTATGTAACGAGGTACGGTACATGAATGCTTCTACACCTCTAATAGATCTGTACGTCCTCACAGAGTATAGTGTATGTACAGTACACGAGGTGGAGGTAGCAATCAAGTCCCCACAATGCAAAAAGGAGACCGAGACAAGGGGGAAGAAGGGCTAACCTCCCTAGCAAGTCGCAGGTGGCAGAACAGGTGGGTATTGGGGCATCACGCCAGAGCCCGACCCTGGGTACACAGGCAAACCACCTACCTGCCTACCCAATTAAGGTACCGCCTACCCACCACCTACCTAAGCTACCCAGTCAGTTACTGAGGGTACTGACTTACCTACTGCCCCGTCCACTGGGCAGTGTGTATGGAACCAGCCCACCCCCAACCACGCTCGCCACCACCACCACCACCACCACCATTGCCTACCCTGTCTTTTACTACGACTTCATTCATGCTCTTTTTCCCCACGCCGACCGTCTCGACTCTTTGCTATCCGTCCGTCTCCTGCGGTAATCATATGCATCGCTAGACTAGCTGATCGCTACGACATCACCCCACGCCCGACCGACACGATAGTGCGAACAGCTTCTGCACATATCCCACGACGACTCCAGCCGCCCACGCCAGCGCAGCAGTGTGTCTACATCGGTCGAATCGAAGCAAGCCTCCGTCTCCGTCCGTCTCCGTCTGCCCTCGCTGCCCTCACTACTCTCGTTACCCTCATACGCCCGCATCGGCACTGCGGCATGCACGATTAGGCTCTCGCTCACGGTTAGGTCCTCCCCACCCAGACTGCCATGTTGCGAGCCTCCTCCTCCTCCTCCTCCTTCTGAATCCTGCGACGGCAATCCATCGGGTTCAGCACAATTGACACGCTCTCACCGTCACCGACCCCACGGCTCCCTAGTGTCCCTCTAGCCCTTCTAGCCGACCGACAGAGTCTCCCGGCTCGAGTTCCACCGCTGCGGGGGCAAAAGAAACGATCCAGGCGGTTCGGCAAACTCGCACAGCCGATTGCAAGCAAGGAGGAGACGCGAAGGAAGGGAGAAAAGAAAAGAAAAGAAGAAAAACGAAGCGAGGGAAAGCACCTCCTCCCGGAACACTCTGACTGGTTGGCATCGAGGACATCCTTCGCACTCGCACCCGCACCCGCACCCACAGCCACTCGGCCACAACAAGCCTGCGGATACCCAGCCGAGATTCCAGACATTCCAGTGTTCTGGGTGCCCCTCGTGACTCAAAGCACAGCCAATACGATCCCTCACCACAATCAGCACAAGCGACGGGACGACAAAGGGAACGCTGGAATCAGTTTGCACCCTCCGTTCTCATCACTCACCAGTCCGCCTCGTCTCTTGACCCCGCCTCGACCTCGAAACGCGAGTGTACGTTGTCAAGTTACTAGCGAGCTCTACGGACACTCATTATTTCTGCGCTTTGTTTGAGCTCAGTGCCTCGGGCGTTTCACCTCACTTGTTGTGCTTTACATCGGATGGGTTGATCTGCCATGGCACACGCACCGGCTCTTTTAAGGACGAATACCGCCCCGGTCTTCCCAGCCAACAACAACTACGGTGGCCCCTCCACTATGAGCAGCCTAAGAGCCAGCCATCTTTCTGGCTCTACCGCGGTTAATTCCGCTTCGACGACATCGTTGGCGTCCATGGCCTCCTCCACCACTGTCACTCCCCCGGCAAATGGCGTGGTGGCCACGGCCAATATTATTAATCAAAGAGCCGACGCCTCGAGGTCACTATATCAGATTTGCATGTCGCTCAAACAGCGGTTAGCCAAGGTTCCGGGTTTTGAAGGCTACCTACAAGTAGTCGAGCAGGATGCCATGTCTAGTGAATACAATCCTGTCGAGTCTCTTTGGGGCCTACTTAGGACTGGCGATCCGCTGCTTACCATCTATAATTCCATCAAACCCGACGTCCCTCTAAACCCAGGCGACATTGTCACAGATCCTACCAAACGGCCCAAGGCAGCTACCTTCAAATTTATTAACGCATGTTTAAGACAATTGCAAATTCCTGCGGCCGAATGCTTTATTGTTTCTGATCTAATGAATGAAGATACGACAGGCTTTGTGAAGGTGTGTTTAATCATTGGTTCCATTACCCGTCATAGACTACGATGCATTTAAGCATACTTACCTTAGATTAGGTTATCCAAGTCATCAATCATGTTCTGGACCTGGCCGAGCAACGTGGCCATCTTCTTCAAGTTCAGCCTTACCCAGAAGATGGTAGCTTCGATGGCCCTACCCTCCAGATGACATATCGCGATCACATCATTCGTGAACTTGTCGACACAGAACGCAAATATGTGCAAGACATGGAGAATTTACATGATCTCAAGAAGTCCCTGCTGGACAAGGCCATTATTCCAGGAGATGTAGCGTATGACATTTTTCTAAACATACATAAAATCCTAGACTTCCAGCGACGATTTTTAATCCGAGTCGAAACAACCAATTCTATGCCGCAAAAGGCACAGCAATGGGGTGCCATATTCGTTACAACCGAAGACGGGTTTGACGTCTATCAAGCTTTCATTGCCAACCAACGAAAGGCGGCACAGGTGGCGAACCAAGTATTTGACAAGATCCAGTTAGCCGAGCACCCTGTTGCGTGTGACTTCAACACGCTTGACGGGTTTCTCCTCAAACCGATGCAGAGACTGGCCAAGTACCCTCTATTGCTTAAGGTACAGATGATTATTTGCGCCGTATCAATTTGTTCGCTAATCTCTTATAGGATCTACTCAAGAGAGGTGAGGTCCCGCCAGAAAATAGGGACGAGCTCACGAAGGGAATCGAAGCTGCGGAGCGAGTCCTTAAGCAGGCTAATGAAGCGGTCAATCGTGCCCTCTTGGACGAAGCGCTAGAAGAGCTTAGATTCCGAGTTGACGATTGGAAGAGTCATAAAGTTGATCATTTCGGTAAACTGCTTCTACACGGCTCATACCAAGTGATAACAGGTCGCACTGAACAAGAGAAAGACGTACGCCCCGTGAGCCATATCCTCATAATTTTATCGCGCCATGGCTAATTTATTAGTATGAAATTTATCTATTCGAAAACATTCTACTTTGCTGCAAAGAGGCCCAGGCAAACAAGAGCAAGGATAAGAAGGACAAGAATAAGTCTATCTCTAAAGGTCGTAACAAGAACAATAAGCTGCAGCTCAAAGGCCGGATTTTCATGTCTAATGTGACCGAAGTCATATCGTTTGCCAAGCCAGGTATGTCATATTCTAAATTATAATTGGGGTTGTTGACCTGACACGCGATGTAGGCTCATACACAATACAAATATGGTGGAAAGGCGACCCCGGCGTTGAACACTTCACCATCAAATATAATAATGAAGAGATTATGAAGAAGTGGGCTATAGGCCTCGATGTTCAGCGAAAAATTAATATCCCCCAGTCGTCAACGACAAGTCCCGAGCAGCCCACCCCCGCTTTCACTTGGATGAGAAATGTTGATAATATAGAGAATCCGTACGTTCAGCAGGATGACGATGACGACGATGATGACGAACAACCACTGCCAAGCCAAATGTCATCTCCTAACCTAGGGCACAACTCTAACTTGGGAGGCGTGATGACGCATAACACCTCAAGTAATAGCCTTCGCTCTCGGTCGGTGACTACAGATAGTACTCAATCGCTAGCGAGTCTGGCCAGGGCGCCGCCACCACAGTTCCCGCTCCCACCTCCTCCAAGACAACTGAGTGTGCAGACGGGCGGTGCGCAGTCCCCTGTGCCTCGTGGAATCGAATCGTATTTTTCACCTACCATAGACTCACCCGCGTCATCGAGAACTAGTACAGCCAGCACTCTATTATCTCAAAACGGTCAGTATCCTTTCCCTCGGACTTCCACACCACAAGGCGGGTGGGAAGATAGAGACACCAATCGATACACCGCCCCAGCCATGCCGCGTGCGCCCTCACGAGACGGTCCTACTCCTATCAACGGACGGAACCCAAGAGGACCATCTATGCCAGTTATGGCTTCCCAGCAGACACTGGCCCAGCAACAGCGCAGTCGGTCATACAGTACACCTGATATCAACGGGCAAAATACACGGAGAGCTAATACTAGTACTCCTGTACCTGCAGTCCCTGGAATACCACCTCATCTTCACCCTGCTCATGACGCCAGCATCCCCAGGTCGCAGACTGGGTCTCCTCGACAGGATCCCCCAGTCCGAGCTAACACCCAAAGCCCAGGCGTACAGCGAGAACGCCTGAATCAGCAGAATGGCCAGTATGGTGGGACCATGGCTCAATTCCCAACTCAACCTATCTATCCTCGACAAGCCACACCGTCCACAGGACAAGCCCCGGGATCATCAGCGCCGCAACCCCTCAGTCTCGACGGACGGCAAGTAGTGTCATCAGCACTTAGCAGTACCGTCACAGGTAACCCCCTCAGCAGTCAAGACTTGCCGATTCCAACACAGTTAAGAGTAAAAGTCAACTGTGACACAGGGACTTACGTAACGCTCGTCGTCCCTTTTAGCATCACCTATCAGTCTCTTAGTGACCGTATTGACGGCAAGCTCGCGCGATTTACAAACAGCTCGATTAGTAAGGGTAATTTGAGACTGAAATATCGTGACGAGGACGGCGATTTGGTTACCATCGAGAGTGATGATGACATCCAAATAGCGTTCCTTGAGTGGCGCGAGGGTGCGAGCAACATGTACACCAACGGTGTCGGAGAAATAGAACTTTTCTGCGTTGGAGACATGAACTAAAAACTCAAGATACCCGCGAATGCCCATTGTCCCCTGACTTCGAGTTACTACATTTCACGAATATACCCAGATGCAATCTCATTCATCTTTTTAATCCGACCCCGATACCAGAAGATTGTTCGCGCCACCAGCATTAGATGAACCATGGATACCGCTCTCTTCTCCTGTCTCTCTTTTTTTTCCTCTTTTTTCTTCATCCTCTTAGGCCGCATCGAATTTCTGCGGCACACATTCGACACTCTTTTGCGATTCTCTGGACATATTACAACTATAAGACGTTGGTCTACCCGCCTGTATGGTTTGGTTCTTCACTGGAGCAGCGTCTATTCTAGTCCATTGCAAGATTCTGCCATTTCAGTTCAGCGTTCACAGATATCGACTGTCTTTGTCCTTTTGGTAAATTTATGTTGCGATGCGCTTGTTTCGAAATAGAATTCTCCGTCTACCGACCGCTGCTGTCACTGGACTGTTAGACTGTCGATCTGATCAGTCGAAGTCGGAGGGTCCTTCTCAGGAGCATTATTCGGAGTTACTGGCGAGGTAGGCGGCATTGAATTGTTCTCTTCTCCTATGTGGACTGCCTTTCATGGGTGTGGCGCTAGTTATAGGAAAGCGGTTTTTGTTTTAATGCATCTGCCGAGGCAAGAAGAGCATGCGATATTTTGAGTTGAGAACTCGAATGTGTGAAAGATGTGACCAGCGTCGCGCAATGAGAGCAATATGACCATGGAATGCGGACAGTCTTGTGAGTTGCACAGTTGTAGTCCGACTTGCGGTCATGCTCAGGGACTGCTACCTACCTGACAGATTATATATACATATATGTAGAAGCAGTCAATAATGTCTTCCAAATCGTAATTCTCATATATCTTCTTCGCACTTCCCGGTCTACATACCCGACCTGTATTTAACTACAGACAATGAGCGATGATTTGCCTATGTACACCACAGATACCTACATAAACACTGGGAGTGCGTTATCGACTGTTTGGGTATTCTATGGACAGGGTTAGAAGAGATGAAAAGCTCGCTTGCTCCATTTATATTAGCGTTTGTACGCACACTCTCTTCTACCCGTCAACGGTAATTGAGGACGGGCGGAAACCCTCCGCTCATTGCCTATTATAGCCAATATTTGCCCGCGTCGTCGCAGACGAGTGGAGGGATGTCGTCGCGGAGCCACGGTCCCGACCTCATTCGCTGTGTCGGTCGTTCTACCAGGTTTCTTTCTACCGCCGCGCGATACAAACAGTCTTGTGGAGATGTACATACATAGAAAGATATATATATATTTACAACCCTTCCACAACCTCCTTCGTTGAGAAGAATATAAGGTTAAAAATTTCCTACTTCGGGTATTATATCAAAATTTGGGATACCTTTTCTTAGACGGAGAGACAGACAGACAGACAGACAGACAGACAGACACTATGCCGTCGCGGATTAGTAAGTTCCTTGCTGTCGTCGCGGCTGTGCCCTACGCCGTCGTCCTCGCCAAGCCAGAGCAGATCCGCGGGGTTTCGTCGCCGATTTTCCACTATTATCTACAGGCTTATCCGCAAGATCGTAAGTCTGGCTTATAAACCCTTTCCGCTTTTTTCTGTCCTTTTTTCTTTCTTCTTTTTATGCATGACTTCCTTCGCTTGTCTCTTTGTGTTCTATCCTTATTCCTCCTCCCTCTCCTCGAGTCAATTCGGGTCTCGTTTACTTTCATCGTGTCCGTTGATACTGAGGAATTGGTCGAGGTAGAGAGAGGGGGTGCATAGATAAAAGAAGACCATGAAATCAAAGATGGAAAGAATGCTTGCCAAGAGAGACAGAGGGAGAAAGAGACTTACGCGCGTTATTCCCCGAACAGCCACGATCCCCGTCATGGGCCCCGAGGCGAGCAGCGAGTACTTCAACATCGGCAGCGGGGCCATCCAGAGCGCCAACAGCAGCGCGTACCTGACGGTGGGCGCGGACAGCACCTCGTACAAGACGCTGACACTGTCGGCGAGTGCGGGCACGGCGGCGCCCGGCTGGGCCCTCGAGGGCGATACCATCATTACTGCGACGAGCAGCTCTTGGGGTCGGCAGCTGAACTTCCTCGTGTGCAAGGTTGGGAGCGGCGATTACTGGCAGGTGTACCTGCAAACGGGGAGCGCTGTTCCCTCGGGGAAGACGTGCAGTAATTACCAGAGCCTGCATTTGCCTTGTCTTTGCTAGATGTGTTGCTAGGTTGGTGAGTGGTGGAGACAGGACGGGAAGAGTGGACAGCATGACAGGCCACACATAGAAGGTCCTGGCGATGAGGTTGTATATATGAGCAAATATTGGTTGGATATCTTTATATTTACAGGTTCCATCTTATTGTGATGTACAATTCAATGCAAGACATTTCCGTCCTTTTGTGGCAGACGAATTCTATACTGGCGAATCGCTTACGCTAGTTACGAGATGTTCGGCAGTGTCCGTCCGTGGTAACGCCTTGAATAGTTCACCGTTTCCTCTCCAGGCCTCCGATCTTTATGCCTCCTTTCTGTATTGTACAGTATAAGGGGTTTAGATTGCGAGAGCCATTTTGTTTCTACAACATGACAGGTGCGAAGACATCTCGATGCGTACTTTTGATGCGCCGGCAGGTTTAACGCGCGAGTGTTTGTTGGCGAAACAGCGTCTGATCTTTTGGCCACCTTACAGCATTGAATGCAGTGGTTCTCTCTCTAGCTCATCCCCATCACCTCCTCTTCTTCTCCTGGTATGTGAGCCTATCCTTGAACCGGGACAGGTGATAGTTGACTTCGCTCTTACGCGGCGCGGGAGGACGCGGCCCGTCCATGCACGCTCGCAGGGCCTGCTCGACTTGCGCGCATCCGCTTGTGCTGTAGCCGGCAGAGGCCCAACATGCTGTGCAGAGGGGAGGGCATGGTTAGTAACTGTCCCGTTTCATTGGTGACGACTGGTTGGTGTTGTCTCAAGGCAGCCTTACAGAGAACAGAGGACATGATGGCCACGCAAGGGCGTTCCGGTTTGGCGTTGGGAGCCCGTACGCGCAGCGTCTTCAGCGGCGGGAGACGGATTGGCTTCTGAGCCGCAGACATGGTGGGATTGAATCAGTCACGCGCTGGCCGGATGTTGTTAGCTGTTGGTGGTCGACTTCGCAATGGGTGGACTCGGTCGATGTGGCTCGAGAGCTTCTAGCTGTGAAAATGTTCGGACCGACCAAGTGTGGCAGGTGAAAGTGGCTGAGTAAACAGGTTCGGTGGCTGGAGGAATGGATGAGTCAGCTGTATGAGTGGGTCTGTGCACACCCTACTAGGCCCTTCCTTCCTTCCTTGGCAGTCTGGGAGTTCCTTGATTGCTTCCGTTGTTTATCTGTTATCACAAGCAAGGGCGCTTTAGTTCCATTGGACTTAAGGTCACGTGATTATCTGCACTGGAGCCAGAAGTTGCCAGATGGCAAAATATGTCCACCACCTGGCAGTGTTTCGACCACAATGTCCATCCATGGATGAATGCTTTAACCACTTGCATAGACTAATGTAAGGCCATGTAACCCGAGTAATCCACGCGTCTCTTTTCCAATACAGCTGGACCCCCGCATGCCATACTACTGGGTAATCAACCGGTTACTACGTCTACGTAGTTAATAAAGCAGCTCATTGAGCTCGTGACCTCGGCCGTTAGGAGCATATGCGTATGTTCGTTTCCGCCGGCCAGGCATATTATGATGTGGCTATTCGCGCCTCACGCCACTAAACAAACTCGTGCAGATCAACGTCCGTCTTGAAGCGAAGGTTACGGTTACAGTCCGGTAGACATTAGTCAAGGTCGCACACACATACTTGGGACTCCATACTGCGTACGCAGTATAGGCAGGCCATTGGCGAGATCGGCAGATCGGCACAGTCATGGACACCCACCGCGAGCAACGTAGATCATACGATCTTCAGAGGCGGCACATCGCTTAGCACTTCCAACGGTTCCTCCATCGAAAGTTTCCTCTCAGCCGCCCTACTATTACATCACAGATCACAAACTGTAATATAGTACAGTGGATAGGTATGTCCTGTGAATTTACAGCGTACATGATGAAAACAAAAGGGTTCCCAGCAATGCGGATGCATAAGTATGCGTACTAGGTAGCGACCAGCATACCGCCTGTAACGTGCCTACTGTACGCTTTTATACCATGTTACTTTAATATCCTCAGCTTCAATTCCAAATGTGGAATCCAGAGTGGGGGTTGCATGCCAACTGCCTGTACCTACTTATGTTCGACCTTGTGCTCGTGAGGAATCCGCGGGCAGAACCATGGGCTATGTTTCGCAGATGTTGGGTAAGGTTACCCACTCGGAACCAAACATATAAAGTCAGAGTCAAGCTTGTGTGACTCTTACCAAAGCTCTTATTACCCTATTGTCTGGTGTAACGAGAGCCCAGAGCTGAAGCTGTCAGATCTTTTTCCTCCTTACAAGATAGATACTACTAGACCGAATGGATGCATGCTAGCGGTATTGGCAACGTAATTTTCTTCCTAGATGGGGCCATATTGGTGATGGGATAGGTTCTTGAAGTGGACTAGCCCAGTAAAAAGATGTGTCCAAAGTTCTGGGAAGCGTACTTAGTTACATGTGAGAGAACCCACGTCTCCACCTCGCTGAAGCCATCGTAAAGCTAGTTGTATCGAAGCTGCTGATAATTTGGCTCGGCTAAGCCTTGCTTTTTTTTCTTTCATTTTCTATCTCTTTTTTTTTAAATCCTGTTACTAATTTCATCGGAAGCACGCCCTTAATCGCCTTCTTTAGAGGTCCGTCTTCGGAGCCTTCTACTGCTTTGGGAAATGAATAGTCCTGACTATTGGATCACTGGACTAGAACAGAACGGCGTTGGCTGTCTTTGAGCGTGATATGATTACTTGCTTCAGTAACAGCTCCGGCTCCGGTATGGCCACGGTGCTACACTGTACACATATACACCCTCCTTCTCCGACCCACCACGAGCTTTTCTGGGCCATAAAGGTACATGTATGCTCATGCTACGTATTGATGGAGCGATTATCTTATCAATCTGATCAGATAAAATTTTCAACGGCAGACCCGCATATGATTATGCCGCGCTAGCAAGCCGGTCCTTAACCTAGCGCACCACGGTCATCCTTGTAAGTGCTCAGGTGGGAGAGAGCTGAGTGGCTCTCACGTTACCTACCTTCTCTTTCTGTTTCTTCCTTTCTTTGTCCTATTAGGAATAAACTTTCTCAAGCGCTAGATCGTAATTTAGCGAGGACAAGAGATAAAGGAAGATCAATTACAAGATTACCTAGGTAGGCTTACTGATTCTACTGCTGAAATATCCCTCGTGTTCACGGCAATTCCTTGGCCGGGGTCATCCGACTTAGGGAATAGTGACCGCCTCTAAAGCATTTGGCTCGGCGGTTCTGCATTGGATTCGCTTGTCCCGCTGTTGGCATGTATACCCGCTTGTCTACATCAAGAAAGATGAGTCCCGTCACCTCCGCTCGATGCATGGTAATACCTGGTCGTACAGCAGCTGCCTTTGGGACGAAGTACATGTATGATGAATGGTCTGGCTCGGTCTCTCCCCGCCACCCAACCCCCCTGGGTTTAGTAGGAGGACCATTGTCGCTCGTTCGTTGCGTTGTAGGATTTACTGTATTGTCTTTAAATATCGCCTGCTGCCCAAGCCCCCTACATATACAAGATTACCTTGGTTCTTATCCTTCGAGAGTCCTTAACGGTTCTGGGTTCACAGTCAAGCTCTCTGGATTGTTTATCCAACACTCACAATGAGGCACCCTTTCAAGACCGTCTTCGCCCAGGAGCGGCCTGTGGCGGAGGAGACTCCACGGCCAGATGATCACGAAGCCGGCATTACTGAAAGCAAGGAGGCTGGGTTGACCACTGAGCGCCCACATTCTAGCGAGAAGGAGGATGACGATTCCATAAACAAAGATGCCCAGCAGGGTGTTCAAAACATGGAGGCCATCACTAAGACATGGACAATGCGTGATCTATACCTCGCCTATGTTCTGTACGTCCACAGATTCTCCACTTTTGGTGTAAGGTTGAGGCTAACCATGACGCAGCATCTGGCTTATTTACTTCGTTGATGCTATACAACAGGGAATGGGAACTCTGTTGACTCCCTATGTCGTCAGTTCTTTCGAGGAACATTCTTTGACGGCCACTATAGGCGTTGCCGCCAATATTATTGGAGGCGTTTCCAAGCTCCCATTGGCCAAGATCTTAGATGTTTGGGGTCGCCCGCAAGGATATCTCTTAACCATGTGCTTCATGGTTCTTGGGCTTGTCCTCATGGCGGCTTGCAACAACGTGAACACATACGCAGCAGCTCAAATATTCTACTGGGTCGGGTATGGACTTTTGCTAATTACGCATCTCCCCGCACAGCATCGTGAAATCGTAACGACTAACGCTGTAATGTGTTTAGATATAATGGAATATCCTACACCACCACTGTTTTCATTGCCGACACCTCCAAGCTGAACAACCGAGGGCTGGTGCTTGCCTATGTTAGCTCACCCTATATTGCTACCGTCTGGATTACCGGCCCTCTCGCCCAGAGTGTACTCAACGGCATTGGTTGGAGATGGGGTTTCGGTGTCTTCGCTATCGTGACGCCCGTCGTCTGCTTGCCTCTCTACTTTTTGTTCGCATACAATCAGCGCAAGGCAGTCAAGGAAGGAGTCCTCGTCCGCACGAAGAGTGGCAGAACCTGGATCCAGTCGATTGTCCACTACTTTTGGGAGTTCGACATCATCTGCGTCGTCCTGCTATCAGCGGGTTTCACGCTTTTCCTCCTGCCCTTCAGCATCTACTCAGATCAAAAGTACGGCTGGAGAGACCCTCTTACCATCTCGTTCATCGTCGTTGGCTTTGTTCTCCTCGCCTTCTCCGCCGTCTGGGAGAAGTACTGGGCCCCCGTTAAGTTCCTGCCCTGGGAGCTTCTCAAGGACCGTACCGTCTTTGGCGCTTGCATTCTCTCAGCGGTCTTGTTTGTCGAGTATTATATCTGGACAGCCTACTTCAGCTCCTTCCTACAGGTTGTCCTCAGGCTTCAGCTGTGGCAGACAGGATACGTTGGCAACATCTACAGTATCGGATCCTGCTTTTTCTCCATCCCCGTTGGTCTTGCCATCAGACGCACTGGTCGTTTCAAGTGGGTCGCCTTGTACTTCGGTGTGCCTGCTACCATCCTCGCTATCGGCCTACTGATTCAGTTCCGTCATGAGGGAACTAATATCGGTTGGATCATCTTCGTAGAGATCCTCTATGCCTTCGCTGGTGGTGCTTGTGTCATTTGTGAGCAGGTCGCAGTCATGGCGGCGGCAGCTCACCAGGAGGTCGCAGTTGTCCTAGCCATCGAGGGCATGTTCTCCAGTGTCGGTGGTGGTATCGGTGGCACTGTTGCTGGCGCCATCTGGACCGGCGTCTTCCCCCAGAAGCTCATGGAATACCTACCGCCGGAGACCAAAGACCAGTTCGCCGCCATTTATGGCGACTTGGAGACGCAGCTGTCGTACCCTGTCGGTTCGGCGACTCACAAGGCCATCACGATGGCCTATGATGCGGCTCTCAGGAACATGTTTATTGCAGCTACCGCTATCACCGCTATTGGTCTCGCTGCTGTCATAGCCTGGCGCGACATCAAGCTGAAGGACTTCAAGCAGGTCAAGGGTACTGTATTTTAGATGTTTCATCTATGAGTTGTTATCACTGGATGTTGAGTCCTAGGTCAAGATGCCTAAGGGAATCTGTGTAGGATTGCTGAGACAGATGTGGTCGGTGTCTAGCTGATACAAAGTTAAATGAAACCAAAGTTAATAATAATTAAATAAATATATCAAGTTAACAACTAGAAATAGATATGTTCTAGATGAAGCATTCCACAAAAAAAAAAAAAAAAAAAACTCTCCTATACTACTCATTCACACAGCGATGGCAATAGGGAGCTAGGAGCTACAAGACAACCACGCCCTAGCCACATGGCAAAGCCACAACTGCATAAGCCACAGTTGATAGTGTAGATAATACACAATACCTACGCAATGGGGCCAGTCCATTTACGGTCCATTATAACGTTCGTTCAAGACGATTAAAATGCATTTCTCACACTGGTGCTCAGGCTACCTAGTTAATAAGTCGAGTCCGAATTACCTACGCTTATAATTTATGAGTAGCTCTAGTGCCAAGACGACTCGTCTCAACATCATCGCCAACAACCCTCCCTTATGCCCTCACCAATTCAATAATACTGGTCACGTTCTTCCTACAGCAGTAAAGCTGCATGAACACCATAAATATTCTATATTTAATTAAATCTCTAGCCCAATTAAGGCAAAGCCAAGACATTTTATAGTGAAGCTCGTCTGTCGGTCACTACCATACCTACTCACCAACCTCACCCGAGTTAGACCACGAAGCATCGCTAGAGATGCATGAACTATTTCTTACTGCGTCCGTAAAACCGGGCGAATTTGACACGGCATGCGCGATCCTACAGGGCCTATCATGGATGACTGCGCGTCGGACTATCTATCGGATTCTCTTCTTTGCAGGCCAACCGCAGCCGAAGGGGTTGCCGAAGGCGCCACACCCGAGCGTCTTGCCACGCCAGCAAGAGAAACAGCTGTGGGTGGATCTTAACGCGCAACTTTTACGCTCATCCTACATCCTGCAAGCCGCGTACGAGGTAGCGCCCGAGACAGACTTTGGCAAGGAGTCCACGGTAGATCTCAACCGGTTGCCCGCTACGCTCCGGTGGAGCGACTTGCCCGATCCTCTACGAGATTCCCCCATCACATCAAGGAAGAAGATCGAGATTCCATTCCCGCATAACTTGCCTGGAGTCCTGATGGCCAACGGGCATACGTACGTCCATCTCCCCTCCCCCCGCTGCCTACTTGCTACCTTGGCCGCTAACCAGGCACCACAGATACACAAATGAGCTTATTCAAGAAAGCTACTCGTTCAACAGAGGAGACCTAGAGATCGTGCTGAGCAGGTACTACCATCTTCCTGAGTCCCCAGGTCGTCCTATTGTGCCCCTGCCGGCGTGGGTTGACCTGCGGCCCGTCGACCCCGCGCAGAAGTGGGTGCTCAACGTCAAGTTGAACGTCGCCGAAGACGGCCAGCCCGAGAAGCTCGCGAAGGCCAATGAGGAGCTCATGCGCAACAAGGCCGAGTTCGAGAAGCTGTTCGATTTCAAGGTCGTTGATCGACGTGTCTTCGATACGAGAATCGCCCCGCCTCCTGTTATCCCCGGCCGCGGACCCTCGTGAATGTAGGCAAGACGGTATCAACCTACTTTATACGTGTCCTGCCGTGGCAGATGATCGAGTACAGAGGCTGCTGTAAGGGAACGAAATTCGTGAGGGTGGTATCACAAGAGAATTACGTTACCCCGCATTCGCGCCATTAAGAACCGCGCTCCGAGATCAAGACAGATAATAAACTATAAGGAGGAAGACAAATCTGAAAGGGCTGTCGGCAAATGCAATTATTGAACCTAGCTGTTGTTGACCAGGCCGCCTATCAAATACGGTGCCTGGAGCGAAGCGCTGGAACTGAGATTGTCAATCGCCGCCACTGGGACTATTACAAGGGGAGGCGTCTTAGACGGATAATCTTGCCCACGATACTAGAAACCACTGAAGATAGAATATATTCCCTTATAATTAGGACCATGAAATTAAATTAAGCAGGAAAATCGACCGAAACCATTTCCAGCTCTTACTCAACCACAACGCCATGCTTGCGAAGCAGCTGCGCAACCGCATCGTTCTGGAAAGTAAGGGCATAGAATAGTGGCGTCTTACCCTTAAACGTGACATCGGCACCATTGTCGAGCAGAGCTTGAACTATGGCTTCATTGCTCTGGATTAGGGCCTCGACGAGTGGTGTGACACCGTATATATCCTCCGACTCAATATTGGCACCCTGTTCAAGGAGGAATTGAACCATGTCGTCAATCCCTCCACTAACTGCAATGGATAGCGGCGTGACACCATCTTTACCCTTAGAGTCAATATCAGCACCTTTTTCAATAAGAAATTCGGCCATGGCTTTATCCCCGCTGCTCACGGCATAATGTAATGGTGTGTGGATATTTGTAGTCTTTGAAGTAATGTCGGCTCCTTTTTCAAGTAGCAGTTTCGCTACAGAAAGACGCCCATTTAGTGCCGCATGGCCCAACAGTGTTTTCCCTTGGATCATCGAGTTGATCCCAACACCCTTTTGTAGCAGTAGTTCAACTATAGGGGCGTTCCCACTCCTAATGGCGTAGATAATTGGCGTTGCTCCAGTGTAGTCAGGTGCATTTATTTCGGAGACTTCGACAAGACTTTTGGCTGCCTCAGAAAGTCCCCAAAGGGCAGCTAGATGCAGTCCATTCATCTGTCTTGTCATGTATGGGCTAGAATCACCAAATTCGCCATAACTCTTCCAGGACATGTCCATGAAAAATGCCTGACTGCAAGCATTGACACTCGCGCTCATTGTGAGGAACTTGTAGCAGAATTGGTGATTGGGTGCCGAGTACGCATGGGTCCCCCAATATTTACTTGCATAGCTATAGAAAGGGTACGAGTATAAGCGCTTTTTGAATTCTGAAAGCCTGGGACACGCTCCGCTTTTAAAAGTGTCGAAAGAAAGGTATGTGACGCATATCTGCGCAATCCGAAGGTCCGCCCCTGGGAACCATGATGTTCCAGTCCGGCTGAAGTATTCTTGAGTTGTGTAATGGACAAGCCGAATAATATCACTTTCTTCGTCCACAGTAACTAACCCACAGCAGTTCGAAACAATGTCGTCAAGGTCAGAAAGATTATCTTCGTAAAACTCTGTCTCGTTTAACTCGACGCCAAGCGCATGCCTGAGCTCTATGGTTGTCAGAGGTCTTTTTGCGTAAGTGATCCATAGCAAGGCTTCCAGGGCAAGGTCCCTCTGATCCGGGAGTTGGCCCTTAATCCGGTTTATTGCATCGGTGTACGCGGCATCATATGCCTCTGACCCCTTCGGTAGCTCGCTTAACGCGTTGCGAATAGCTCGAGCGGAACGTTTGCCTCGTAAGGAGTCAAGGTGGAGCTGTGCAAGCAGAAACCTGAAGACTATCAATTTTCGGGTCTTTAACGATACGTAAGGGGTGACTTACATTCCATCTATACAACCCACAATGCTCTTTTTGATTTCGTCCTGGAGATCAGCATTGCGAGAAACGAAATTTGGAAGACTAGACAGTTTTCCATCGACATATGTAATGATATCTTCGTCGCTAGCGCGGATCTCTTTTACCACTGCACCACCGAACCTGGAGGTGATCTCAGGAATGAAACGAGAGGTCGCGAGAACATTGACCCTGAGCTTGGACCAAATATTCAAAAGCACGGATATGAACTTCGATCGGCAGTCATCCTCTACCTGACATTCGTCAAGAGCATCGATGACTACGAAAACCCTGGAATAATCGTTGATCATAGAATTGAGAGCCTCACACAGCTCGTCAAAAGATGGCCGCGTCTGCCTTCTCTTGTGTCTACTAAAAAGGGACCCCACGCTCCCGGGAAGGGTCTGTCGCGTCTGTGCTAACTGTTTCACAAGAAGGGCTATGAGATTGTTCAACTTCTGCTCAGAAGTCCGTTGAAAGTTGAGAAATGCATAGCAGATTCCGACTGACTCATCAGCACTGTAAAGGGTGAGCAAATTCTCAATAGCAATAGACGTGAGCATTGTCTTCCCGGCCCCGGGGATACCGGGACAGAATAGTAATTCGCCCTTTGTTGCCACCCAATTTTGGTATTCTGGTGAGTCGAGCAGCCATTGGCCGGTTCCCGGCTGGCGTCGGCGGATGAAATCTGATTGCTGGTCATGATAATTAGCCGGCGTAAGCCAATCGAGGATTTCCTGATGATCTCGTTTCTGTTCCCGCTGCCCTTGCTGTTTCTGTCCTTCAACTAACTTTGCAACGTTTTCCCCGTTCAACATTCCAAGGAAAACGGTGCAAGACGCAACGCTCAGCGTGATGCGGCCGCGTAGGTTCCGGACATCGTCAGGCTCCCACTGCAATCGATTCCATAGTCTTGATGCTTTCTCTCTGATACCAGATCTCTTTGATTCCAAGGTAGAGTATTTTCTCACTGTCCCCTGGACATCTTCCAGGATATGATTGCAGTTTTTGGTTAGTTCGTGGAGACGTTCCTCCTGGGGCTGGGAAAGGTCTTTCCCAGACAGTAATACTTCTATATCACGAGTAGTATGTTCGAGATATCTGAGCCTAAGAGAGACCAGCAGTTAGCATTCCACAGAGACAGCTATAGGACTTTTCAAACACCGCACATCCTGACCCCCATCATAACCATAGTGCCTCTATTAATATGTACTTAGCATGTTGCTTATTTTACTATTATTCCATTTTCGCCTTTTATGTTCTTTACAATTAGGGGTTATATCATGGCCAATAACTAGGGAAGGAGAGTAACGAACTCGTTTGAAATCTGTTGGAATTGGGCTGGAGCACCAACAAAATCCTTTCGAACTTTTGTTATAAGTGTGATGACTGTTAAGAAGTCGCTAACGCTGAACCCAAAGCTCATCTTCGTAGTATAACTATGTCATTGGCGTTTCTTAAATGAATGGGCCAGATAAATGAAGTACTAAGTCGTCGAAGAAGCATACTAGATCGTACATCCGGGTCTGTATGAATTAAGCAGGTAAGCTTCGCTGCCTAAGGGTATGACGTGATAGCCGACCCAATGAGGGTGGTAAATAAGGGTCTGCATTGACCACCTGCACTTACTATGTAGCCTGGTCCTTTGGCCAAAAAGCCTGGCACTGGACGACTGCTGTAAGCTAAAACAGCCAAGAACGCCTGGAAGTCTGCCTTGCGAATGGCATAAAATGCAGAAGATAATAACAAATCTGTTCATATCGGGAATGTAGTTGCCTCACTTACAGATGTAGAATAAGAGAATAGAGGAGAGATAGCATATCTAACGGTCTTGATAGCCTCTGTCTTCCCGTTAATATGCTATGAGAGTCTTCGGTGCTCTTCAGGTGCATAACCTAGAAATCAAGGATGTTATCAAGCTAACTAGAATTGTACTAGATATAGCTAGATATTGTACTAGAACCAGTGAGAGAAGCCTCGGAGTTGGGAATAGCATGGACATTTGGCAAAAAAGACGTGAAGGCATTCTGGTCGAGACTTTCCAAACTAGCATTGTTGAAAGTTATAACCTGGCTTTACGAGGTTTCTCAGGGAATTGGCGGCTAAACCAAGATCGCTGCTATATGGCAAGCCTATAGTATAGGTTATATTATCCCTGCCAGCGTAATACTTAAGTAAATTCCAAAATCACCACCCTTTCGAACACACTATTGTTGATATCGATCTTAGTTAAAATTTGGAAGAAACTCTAAATATCGATGATTTCACTAGTAATAAGACAAAATACCAAAAATCAATAACATCCATAACAAAAGAGACACCGTCATACTGTATGCCGTGGCTTCTGATACCAGGTAAACTAGACCAACGTCTCCTAAAAGTAGGTCTTCACGCCACCAATCTCAACGAACCACCACTCGCTGTTTTCATCTTCATAGACTTTCCTCGTCTTTTTTCCTGCTGTGTCGTATATTGTCCAATTCGTCAAGTTCACGTCGTTTCTATCAGGCTTCCAGGCCTTCACGTGGCTAGAGCCCGAACGACTAGAGCTCGCATGACTAGAGCCCGATTTTTTAATCTTGCCGAATTCGATATAACCATTCATCATTATGTGCGCAGACATAGCTCTTTTGTCCCCAATCCAGAATTTGGCACTGATAACATTTCCATGTGCTGCAAGCTCGGAAGACTGATGAGCTCTAGCGCCTCTGTCATATCAATTATTGTTAGCTCAATTAACAATTTTGTTAGAAACAGCGGGCTGAAAGACGAAGGCATACGTGAACGAGATTCCTGTGAGATTTGGAAACTGCGACTAGTTAGCACCATATAGACTGAACGGATCCATATAAATTTTGGCAAGGAAGAAAGACTAACCTGAATCATGGCTGTTTGTTCTGCAATATCGATGGCGCCCAGCCACATTGAACCTTCCTGCCCATTCGCTATCCCAATTTCGTTTCGTGACACCTTGCCAAGCACATGGAGGGCTCTTCGGGGAAGATTGTAAGACATTTTGTTTCTGGGAGATTGAAATTTGACGTAGATAGAATGAAATGTCGATAGCTAGGTTTGTATGTCAAAGAACAAAGAGAAGAAGTGTATACTGCTGATGGATTATTATTGACGGTAAAGGAGGATATGGTAGAGCTACTTATAGTTCCTGATCGCCAGATGAATTCGTGAAGGCACCGCACTGCGAGATATGGAAGAAACCTGTTGGCTCTGATACAAAGTCGGCTTTGCCTCCCCGACATGATCAGACGATAACTCTGGTGTGCCGTTGGCTCCATTACAAGAGCAAGGCAGAACTGGTGATTGGCATAACATGATGAAGCGCTGGGTTTGGTGTTACTATTAGGAGATGGTTTGCGCCTCTATGTTGTTAGATATTCTAAGGTGGATGAACAACAGCTGTGGTGTTGTTAGTTGTTGAGTAACGAGCCTTTGGCCTATATAATTGACCTTTCTACCAGTTAAAGACTACTCTACAAATTCTATTGGGTATTCTGTGGTCATCACTTTCGCTGTAATCGCCTGTGACCGGTATAGCAGGCGCGCGCCAATGAGAGCTGTGGCGCAAAGATCCCGGGAGACTGGTTAGCCAATCATCTTACGCGCTCTGTGCTACCAAGCCACCAGACCAACAGACTGTTAGGTACCTCTGCTACTTTATCTACTACCCTTTTCCACTTCCCTCCTCACCTCCCCCAGTTGTTGTTGCCGTCGTCGTCTCCCAACAACAACAACAACACAACAATAACATCTTTTTCACTTAGTCCTAGCATGTTCGCCCACCGAGCCCTCCGCCCTTTTCTCGCTCGCGCTACTTTCCGTTCAGTTTTTCGCTCATCCACTATGTCATCGCAATCAATTATGGCCTCTGCACGAAGAGTTTCCTCCAGTCCAGCCCCAGCAACCGGGCCGCGCGAGTTCCCGTCCACGGGATTTGAACTGATTGACCCAGCTACCAAGTTTGAAGAGGAGACATTGCCTTTCTACCAGAAGGAGGAGTACTACCCGATGCAGATCGGCCAAGTCGTCCATGATCATTACCAAGTAGTTGCGAAGCTTGGATTCGGAACCACCTCGACTGTATGGCTCGCCCGTGATTTACGGGACCAGCAGTTCTGGGCCGTCAAAGTCCACATCAACACTTTGAAGCACAACCAGGAACTTGAGATATATCGTCATCTAGCTAACACCCCATGCGCCGTAGAATTTGTCAAGGCCAAAGAAAATATCCGCCAACTTACAGAATCGTTCAAGCTAAAAGGTCCTCATGGTGACCACGATGTGTTCGTCATGACTCCTTTGGCGCTAAGTCTTTCACATTTTCTGGGGTTGCGGCAAGGCCAACCTTTCCATTCGGATTTTGTCAAGCGAGCCCTAAGTCAGGTTCTATATGGCTTAATCTACCTTCACGATATGAACGTGGTCCATACTGGTAAGTTAGGCAGATCAATTGTGGCTTATAGATAGTAATAATCAACGAATAGACCTTCACTTGGACAACCTACTCATTGCTCTAACGGATAATTCTATAATGGCTGAAATGGAAGAAGTTGAGCTGTATAGACCATCGCCAAGAAAGCAATCCGACGACCGTACTATCTACACATCTCAGATGATGATGGGAGGTCGCGGTCCTCTTACTATCTGCGACTTAGGGCACGCCCGTATAGGTGAAAAGCACCGTGGATTTGCTATGCCAGCTCAATACCGAGCACCAGAGGTTATTCTTGATATGGAATGGGGTAACCCTATAGATCTTTGGAGCGTAGGACTTATAGTATGGAGCTTCCCTATTTTCATCCTATCGTCTTCTATCCCCCCTTTTCTTCTTCAAAACTAACCTTCACATAACAGGCCTGGGACCTCCTCGAGAAAGAGCCTCTATTTCGCGTCTATGATAATGAATCCCAGGAGCAGAATGATGCACACCACCTTGCCGCCATGACGGCGCTCCTTGGTCCACCTCCCCCTGAATTTCTCACAAGGAGTGAGAAAACAGCGAAATTTTGGAGTGAAGATGGTAGGTAGTACCTCTATTATGAGCCTACCTGTACCTGCTCGACTGTTGACAATTATTCTAGGACAATGGAAAGGTCCTGTACCTCTACCTGAAACAGCTTCATTCGAGTCTCGTGCTAGCTCTCTGACCGGAGAGGAGAAAGAACTTTTCGTCAGCTTGATGGATTGTCTCGTGTATTGGCTTCCCGAGGAGCGGGGTAATGCCATGCAGATGTTCTTCCATCCTTTCATAGGGAATAAGAAGGCTAGTGAACAACACAAGGGAAGTGGAGTTTGACATGGATGGTGGTTTGGGAGGAGGTCCGGAACAACCCAACTCACCACATTCTTTGTCATCCTATTGTACTTATACAATGTTCTTTCAGCTTCATTTTTTTTTCAGTAAATAAAAATATTGCTATATGTCACATGACAACCTTAGAGCATAGGATGATAACGCAAGAGCTTGGGTCAGAACGGCAAACCAAGTGAAGCGTGATATTAAACACTTAATATAAAGGTGCCGACTTCTTGTAGCGGTGCAGCGGTCCTACTGGCTTTCCATTTTCCTATCAGTACTACCGCCAGATCCCGGTACCTATTAATAAGTTTTACTTAAGCCGTAGGACCTTGGCTGGCCCCCGTAACGAGCGGCCATGGGCGGCTCATCGTACATCGCGGGAGCTTTAGCGCATAAGAACGAGAACGTGGTTGGTGTGGCGTACAGCATTTAACAGCAGCCATTATAGGCGCAATTTTATTTTTAGTCGGCGGTTAGAGAAAGATGTCAGCAGAGGGGCAACAAAGTGCAATTTTGGGATTTATCATAGATTGCCATTGCCGTGAACGGCTTTGAATACTGGCTTATGATATTTGACCCATGTTTATCATTATTCTCCACCGACTTTCTTGTAACAGCTACTACTGTGATTACTATGTCCACGACGAACCCGCCAGCCCCGGTCTTATACAACATTTCCCTTGGTTCAGCTTCCTCGGGTCTGCTGGAAAATGCTTTCATCGACAGGTTCGATGAAATATTTTTAGCTGTCTTCCTCCCGTATTTATCCCTTTTAGCTTCTCCGAACGAAACCTCGCCTTTACCAGCCACGATTCCACTGTCAACCCAAGGTTGCCAATACAATGGGACGACAGACTGTGCGGAAGCCTGTATGGATCCTGGCACGCTCTTTGGTTCAACAAAGACTCTCTATGACTGTTCGACGCTGGCTATTGCGTCAAGCCTTCTCCAGAATGGGTCGTTGTTGCTCGATAACACCTCGATGGAAACAGCCAATCAGGTGATGGAATTTGGCGATCTGGGGACTTTCAACGGCTCGACGATCATTGAAAACGTTGCGGATTGTGTCTCTACTACTTGTCAAAACACCAGCCTCGTAACATGCTCCAAGGATGCAGTTGAGTCGTTGAGCTACGTGCAATACACGGATCTCTTCAACGCTTCAGAACGCATTGCCCTGCTCTACCTGGGCTTGGGTACCTACTGTGACAATGCAGGTACAGGGTCTGACCCTGATATTGCCGGTCCAGGGGCAAGTATGGCACATCTCAGAATGCAGTTCAACCACTCTGACAAAGTATCAAAGGTAACGGTGTCTTACATAATCCAATGCGCTATCGTATTGCTGGCTTTCGTGATTTTCAAAGTCGCCTGCGTCATGGGAACGATAAGTAAATATAGCGACGTCAGTCATACTAAACACACGCCTCTATCTGAACACGCAGAGCAGGAGGACGTGGGCCCACAGCCACAGGCGAAGGATAACACCAAATCGACTAGTACTAAAATCCCTATCTACCGTCCAATAGGCTCGATCATGGCGGATTTCCAAGAGACGCAAGCGATCCTCGTGGCCACCGTGCAGGTCGCCACGCTCGTCTACTTTAACACAAATGCGCTCGTAGAGGCCGTCGACACGTTCAGCGAGGCTATAGCGAACCAAGACGTCATCCGACGGCTCTCGTTCGACGGCGTGATTCCGGTTCTCCTCGGACAGATCGTCTTGCAGAGAGCTCATCGGCACTGGTGGTATACCACCTTCCTAACGACCCTCGTATTTTCCCTCGGGATCGCTTGCAATTCCGTGACCAGCACGCTCGACTATGCGGCGCTCTGGGCCCATTTCAAGGACAGCGCATCCATCGAGGCATGTGGCGGCAACCCTAGCCCGGCAACTTACTGCTTCACCCGAGTGCCTGGCACTGACAACCTGCTGTTCACCTACTTTTCGACGAATGGTTTCCTGGGCGCGAACCCGGTGTCTTGGGTTCGCTATTGGGCTATATTTTTCATATTGGTCGACCAGATGCTTACCTGGTTGCCTTCTACTCCATTTGGGAAACGCCTTTCATTCACAGGGCTGCCATCTGATGGCTGGCTTGTACTCCTATTTTGGCGCTTTCCCTGGTTCGTTCTGCAGCTTATCCTATTCTTTTCGGTCTTCCCCTATGTCGTTGTGCTTTACCAAGTGTTCAGCATCTATTCTGGCGGGCCCTCCCAATGGACTTTTGGACAATTCATTGCCGTCATGGTGTGGGTGCCATTGGGCGCCAAATTGGTTTACTCCATCCTCTGTAAGAGCCAACTGTCCTTTTTTCTTTTGCCTGCCTATTTTGAGCTGACGATTTTACAGTTGGGGTCGAGAAGGGAGTCGAAAATCGAGTCCAAGGCGGCGACAAACAAAAAGGGGCTCTTGAAGTCCCGGAATCTAGCTAAATTTATTACATGGATTAGCATGTGGCCAGCCTAGTGGCCGTGACCGCGGCTTACTTCAAGGTTTGATGTTGCCAAGGAATAGATGCGCTTGTATGCACTATCGACTAATTAGTAAAAGTTGAGAGTACAAGATAAGAAACGAAAACTGTCACCTTGGTGGGCATAAATACCGTTGTTGTCAATTCCGCAACAACAGCGTCGTTTTGCGCGACAAAAACCGACGCAGTTCCACTGCCATTTAGCCGGTTAGCCTGGTGAGTGCCAGAAGTGGCGGCTAGACTCGAGTTGGCCCTTAAGCTTGTGAGCCTAAGTATGGAAACGAAGAAGATATGCGCAAGTGGTTAGACCCAGCATCGTCCCTTGGGATTAGTTAGCTTGTCTCTGGTTAGAGTTTAGTGTATAGGGGGCCGAACCGTTGGACTGAAGCAGCTCCTCTTCAGCCCCATCTGAACCGAGCTAATGGTATCTGGACCAAGGAGAATTGCGAGTGGCGATTCGATGCATTTTACTTCCCGTTGGGCAAAGAACTGTGTTTGGTTCGCGGGATTTACTGTTCACACGTAGCTAAAAGCGAAGGGCAAAGTTACACATATCATCTAATTACAAGCAGTCTTATCAATTTTATGACCGGCCGCAGAACTTGTAGCAAGAACTTTTAACCCCCAATTAAGTCGTTAAACCGCCAGTAGCTAGATCTGTAGGTAGTGCCAACAGCCATGTGTGATAGGCTCAACTAGGCTTACGAGCTCTTGGCAACGGGCCCTAAAACCCTAGGCAGATCTACCTAGAGCTTTCATCATCTCGACCTCAACTGGCGTGGATTGCTCGGCTTACTTCCTAATTCGTATAAGAAGCTCGGTAGGTATGGATAATGTAGGCAACTGCCTTACTGGGTGGCACACCACTTTTAGATTTCTACTCAACTATACCTACATAGCGTAAGCATCGCTATTCAATCTTATCGAATTAAGGTTGACATGTCTAACTGAGCTCCGCCTGAGTCAGGTATTTGGGATTAATAGTAGGGGGATTTCTCTCGGTCAAGCTGCCTAGCAACTCCCTGCGTCGCGATGACAAACGTAGGGGAGCATGATACCGGCAATGCGTCCGAGTCAACACCTCTTCTCCGGGAATCCCGTGATAACAATATCAGAGATGTTCCAGATCAGTCAGTTTCACCAGAGACCCTCCATGTCGCTCACCGCCGCCGAAAATGGCGCGTCGTCTTGCTGCTGTATATCTACGTCTTCTTCATGATGCTGGGGGATAGTCTGTATCCGGCTGCGATGATTCAAGTCTTGGAAGATATCATCTGTGAGAACTATTACGCCACTCCTTCGGGGATAGTCGCTCTCCGCCAGCTACTGGACCCCGATAATAGATGCAAGGCTTACGCCGTGCAGAAGGAGCTTGCCCTGGTGCGCGGGGTCCAGCAACTCGTGCCCGTCTTTGCCGGGGTGTTGTGCACCGTCCCCTACAGTCTGCTCGCGGAACGCATCGGTCGTAAGCCTGTGCTCATTCTCAGTGGTGCCGGCACGGCATTCGCCTTTGCCTGGGTGCTCGCGGTTGGCTATTTCCGGTTTGTGCCGGTCCGCTGGATCTGGCTATCCGGGGCTTTTCTCTTCATCGGCGGCGGCGACCCGGTTCTGTCTAGTGTCGCCCATGTGATGATCACGGACGCCACGGAGCTCTCCGAGCGCGCGCAGATCTTCTTGTGCCTTCACGCGGCGAACGTTGGCTCTGGTTTCTTCGGACCCGCCATTAGTGCCGCCTTAATGGAGAATGGTCATGTTTGGACCGTCCTCTTGCTTGCTGTTGCATCCGTTTTCTTTGGTGCATTCGTTATCACGAGCTTCATTCCCGAGACTCTGCACCTGCGCCAAAGCGACACGGCCTCCAGGTCACCGGTGGCGCAGGATGGGGACTCCGCAGCTGAAGAATCAGTAGAGTCGGCGAAGTTCCATGGAAGTCTTCTCGCTCCCCTCCGTAGTATGCTGACATCGAACCCACAAGCGTTGTTGCTGATTTGCATCTTCGCCCCCCAAACAGCGGCTCGTGAGCTCTTTAATTCCATCGGCTTGCAGTATTCCAATGACAAGTTCGATCTCCCTTATAGCCGAGGCAACGTGCTTCTATCACTATTTCAGGGCGCACAAGGCCTGTTTGCCTTGGTGCTTCTGCCCTTCATCACCCGTGTTATCGCTGAACCCCGGGGTTGGTCCGCCTGGGCGCGTGATCGTCTTTACGCTGTAGTGTCTATTGGAGCGATGACTTTTGGTCTACTTGTCATTGCCTTGGCCCCGGTGCTTTCGATAGAGGTAGTGGGGCTTTTACTAGTATCACTTGGAAATTGTAGCAACGGATTGCTCATGAGTTTGATGGGCGGTGCTGTACGATCAGATGAGGTGAGTGCCATCTATAGCGCGGCACTCATGCTTAGCATCATTGTACAAAGCGGGACGGGGCCTATTTTCAACTCCCTGTTAGTGGCTGGCCTGAATCTGGGGTGGAAGTGGTTAGGTCTACCCTTTGTTGTCATGGCAGGTCTTATGGCCTTTGAGTTCGGAGCGAGTTTGTTTATTAGGACAGAAAGGGATAGAAGTGTTCACGATGAGTAGCACTTCTTTCCTAGCTCCAATATTACCGAGATAAATGTAAAACAGTCAAGATTAATCTAATTAAACATCTATAATTATACATAGTTTAGAATGAATGTTAGCTTGTAAAGAAATACCGCGATAAAAGTAATACTAAATACTCTGTATAAGGGCTTTTACAACTGATAGTGGCTGACCTAGTCCCTATTTAAGAGAAGTTGAAGTAGGTATCTAGGACAAACGCAAGCATTGCAATAGTACCAACTGTTCTGTCTCCTCCAGAATACCCTACTCATCGTAATCTATACAACCTTGTCTCTGCTTCATCTACATACACACTTTCTATCCTAAGCTCCCTGGGCCCACCGAATCATCCTTTGGTTATGCCGTTCATATGATAGCAATTATAAACTTAACCCAACTTCATTGTTATTCAGCTCCTCGGCATCACAAATATTTATTAGCGAAAGCAATGTCTATTGGCAGATGGTTTATATTACGTCATGTCCTGGTTCACGCCATCCAAAGTCAGTTATAGCCGTTCTATCCGTTCATATATACTTCATTCAGTCCTCTCGTACAGGTTGTTGCCTTCTCTGCGCGTGGTAGGTAGAGCGTACATACAGTGCGTAGCCATACCCCCGAAACCCGTCCTATTAGTAAAGCTTCGAGTAAGCACTTGCTATTTCGCTGCTACACTTTGACCACAGTGACACGACCATCCCGTATCGAGTGGTCAATTTTCACCAGAAAATCCTCGCTCTCAAGATCGAGCTGCTCCATGACATCGTCGTCCTGCATCTCACTACTCTTCTCCAGCAGTGAAATCGTGTCAGTGGAGACGAGTTGGGCGACGGCATGCCAATAATTGCCGGCAAGGGAGAACCGCGTGCGCCGAATGTATAGCGCCGCAATAATCCACATGAGAACCGTATTAACACCCACCAGCACAAGTACCGCCGTGAGACCGCGCCAGCGAATCGGTAGCAGAACTTCGACCACAGACACTAAGTCAACATAACTCGGAACATCAAATTTAGGCAGTAGGTAGTAGTACCACGAGCGTGACAGCATGGCTAGATATGTGTCCAGGGCGATGGTGGACCGACCCGTGGTGTTAATTATGCGTAGGAAGATTGCAGCAATATCGTCGGATACACCGTATCCGGAGATGTTGCAGCGACGACACATAGTGACGCTTCCACCGTCGCCGGTATCCTGCCAGAACGCTGTAGCCGGTCCATGGCTAAAAGCCAGTGAACTGGCACGAATAGCATCTTGTGCTAAGGTAGTGTTAATATTGAAGGCAGAAGGGGCGACAGGGTTCTGCATGTCGCCCATGATGGAGAAAAGGCCTCTCTGAGCTGGAGTTTTGTGCATGCGTTCAGCACCAAATAAACCTTGTAAAAATTCCGCCTCGAATGTGCCCGTTGTAATGTTCCATTCAACGTTTGGCTCTGATTGATTAACGTGGCCGGTCATAGTGAGCGAAGCTACCGTCCCGTTCAATGCTGTAAAACACAGCGTGGTGTTCAAAAACTTTCCTGGCTCTACTTCGTGAGAGACCCATTCACCATATGGTATGGGCTCACCCAGTGTGAATGATCCAGATCGCTCAAGCTGGTCGAAGTACGAGACTGGAATATTTGATGCAAAGACTAAGTGCGCCCAGGATCCGGAAGGGAAATCAAAGGGACTAGTATGCCCTTCCCAGTTATCAGGCAAAGAGTTTGAGGTAAAATCCGGGTTGAGTATTAAGTGACAAAGTGCTGTCGGCCACATCGGATATAATAGGGGGTCGCTGAATGCTGGGACAGTACAGTTAAAGGTGGTAGGTAAGCAGTAAATAGTATTATCCCAGTTTATGTAGCACCTCTGGGTTGGACTCTGTCCGGCATCCTCTAAAGATTGGTTGAAGTTGATCGTTCCCTCTAAATAGAGGAACTCCCCACGACTGTACCTCAGTCTTGCTAACATAGACGGTCTGATACATGTTACCCTCGTTGTCAAAGCAAATGTTGCTCCAGAGAAATACTGAAGACCTATACGATCCTCTTTCTGGAACGGGAGGAATGCTCGTCGCATAATGCCAGTGTCTGATACACCGAGTTGATTTGGGGCCGCATCAGCCTGTGAATCGAGTTCGCCAAACAACACAGTCGCACTATTTATGTCACCAAAGGCGCCCCAAAACCCTATGTTCTCGCTGACCTTGGGCGAAAACGCAACGTTCATAATTGTCCGATTTAGATTCTGCACTACGCGCGTTGTGCCAAAGTCGGAAATTAATATAGTCGAAGAAAACTGAATTCCGAGAGCCGTAAACGCAATCATATAAAGTAGCAGTACCTCTGGTTTTAGAGCTATTTGTCGGGCTCTTCGCGATGTAAGCATATATAAGAACTCCACGGGGCCTGCCTTGACACTTCTAGTAACAGAGAGTTGTACGATCTTGGAGACCGGGACGCCACGCCTTTCCAGCAATAAGGCTGCTACCATAGATGTACAGAGACCGGCTTGGGCGGCTGAGATGCCGCGAATAAGGAGAGAAGTCAATGTAACTGATTGTATAGCCCACTCATGGAGCATGATACTTCGCTACGCCGGTGGTGCTTCAATGCCACCCTCGACAGGCCCCTCACCAGCCCAGAGGAAGAGCAGGAACCCAACAGCGAGTAAGGTAAGGATTGAGCCGCCGAAAACAGTTACGCAGCTTAAAATGCCGAGGGACTGCCGAAGTGGTATTTTAAGGCCAGGGACTTGGGCCTCCTCCGAGTTGCTTTGAGCTTTCGCCTGCGGGACACTTTCGGGGCAAGCTGGGGTATTGTGATGAGCTTGTAGCGGGGTAGGAGGACTGATTCCCTCTCTTTCAAATACAGATGGTTCGGGTACTGTGGAGTGATGGGATGGTTCGCTGGCAACCGTAGGTAGTTCATGGTCAAAGTTCATTAAATCAGATGGAGTTTCAAAATGCGAAGTATGATTCCCCTTACTGTTTCCTAGATCGGGTGTGTTGCTAACGTTCGTGTTAACATTTCCATAAAGATGGTTTGTCATGACGTTAGGAATAGCCGCACAAGAGGATTCTGCCATATGTAAAGAAGTGAGATGTTTACAGGCGGTAGTGTGCCTCCCGTGTAAGAAAGGTGAAGTAGGAGTATGTAACTCAGTATGCCCAATATTGTATAGTCACTAAATGGTTGAATTATCAGATTAAAGGGGGAAAACGAAAGCCAGCTTCACTCAACGACAGCAAGTGAGAAAAGCAGATGGATTTTATATGTCAGTCTACTGGGCTGCCTCCAAAGGATATCGGATTGATACAGAGAGGCCTTAACATCTACTGCCCCAAACGCGAAGCGAAGGACTGTGATAGCTAAGTGCGACACACGGTAACGATTTACGGTAGATGATGTTGACCCCTTAGATCCATAGTACGACTGTGGTAGCGTTGCAGCTCTCTCTGGTTACGATGATTCATTCATACGGTTTGACCGATTTGACCGAGCGGAGTCGGGAGTTGAGAGCCTCCAAGATTTTCAGCTTTGAGTGACACAAGTTACAGAGGTAGCAAGTCAACGATCCCTTCAATTGTCTCCAGCATTTGATTGGGACGTCTTGTTTCCCCGCCCCCAAATGCTCACCTATTTTTAGTAGGTGCCACGGTGAATGCGAATGATCAATAGAAAAGCACACTCACTATAAGAATAGCTGTTGACCGAAGTGATATATATTAAGCACCCTTTAAAAATGTGCCTAGCTGTTACTGCTACAAAATACACGTTAATCTACCAATCAATTAATCCCATTGTAATTGTTGCAATCTCATAGGAGATGGTTTAGCACGTAGGTGTTAACTGTCAACAAGTGGCTGTGAATGTAATAGTGACGTCCTTTTATTATTAAAAGCCTCACCTGATTTATCTTAAATGGGGGCAAGGAGTTAAAGGTTACAAATAACCATAAGAGTATCGAAGTTCGGGACCGCTGCGTAAGTTGGAAATGAAGTGGTCAAAAGCATTTGGGGCTATTAATCTAGTATTTCTTTCGGCTATTTCGAAATTTACACACAGTGAAAAAATGAAATGATGGAATTTTAGGTAAGGCTCCATTGAACTAGTATGACAGCACACCAGTAGGACTCCGGGAGAGAAAGAGCGTGGCAAAAGTACTTGATGTTCTGAGCAACACGCTTTTGTGTTAGTTTGCGCGGCTGACTAAGCGTTACCCCCTTTTCCCCCATTGGAATAGGGGCTACTAACTCACTCCTATTGCTAAGAATCCTGGGAATAGCCTCGCGCCGCTTTGTCATAACTATAAAATCCAGTTGACCCTACCTACATCCTGTCACCATCATTTTCTATACAAATCCTCAAGTATAATCCTTGCGACGATGTGAAGATAAATTCAGAAAGGGATTTAAAATGGGACTCTATTCCCTGCAACACGTTCGAACCGTATGCCTTGCATACCAAAACAATAGATTCATACGGAAGGCTTTGCTAAGCGAATTTCAGCTGCAGAGTTATTCCTTAAAGTTATTTTGCCCCATTTCAGCAGTTATTAGTCATCTTACATCAAGCAATCTAAGGCTATGGTGATGCGCTTCGTGCGTCAGCACAGGCCAATCCCTGTGCCACTTGTGCACATCACTACTCCTAGATTCAATACTATCGACTACATTGAATGAAATACCCTAGAAGAAACATTTAATGACCTATCCGACGCCGAAAGGGCTGAAGAAAAAGCAGCTTCGTGAAGCAGAGTCCTGTGTGTGGCTGGGATACTAACCCCTGAGTGGCCAGTTGGGCCTCATCATACTACCCCTTTCTTTCATCCTACTCGCGCAGACAGATCTCTCTCCCATCAACGTCAAAGCGAAAATTTTGAAGCCTATTTAGGTGAATTATTAACTAAGATCAATAGTGTACGGGCATGAATATTTCCGGGCCGAATTGTCATTAGTCTAACAACCGCAGTTCAGAAACAGTGTCATAGCCTCGACGCAGCGCATATACGTTAACCATGTAGTAGAAGCGCCCGGACACCTCCATCACCCGGGCCTTAGCATTGAACACGAGGTTTTCATCTACAGATAGAGCCATAGACGATTCGGAGAGCTTTTCATTGCACAAGACTGAACCCATCTTGATATATTTATCCATATATTCTGGAACTTCCTTTGCTCTGATTGGTGGAACTTCGATATGACACCAGGGTTTAAGATATGAATCTCGTCTATCAAATGATTTGCGCCCGACTATGAGTGTAGCTTTCTGGTGGGTTGTGGTTTTGGAAATGGCGTATCTGATGTCAAGATCAAATACTCCTTCGACCTGGCACACGCGCCCTTGCCCGAAAACCGCCTTTGGCAGGGGGGACACTCGCATCTGTCTCAGAGACTCATCCCATCTTGATTTAGGATATGCACCTTCAATGTACACGGCGAAATCGCTTGACGAGAAGAGAGCGAGCCAAAACGGCGTGTTATCTGGAGGATATTCACCAGCCAAAAGCGAGAGTGACCATGGGATCTGTGCAAGATCAACTTGTCTTCTTGACTGAGGAACCCGTCTAGTGATAATTATTGTCTCCACCTTGCAAACCCAATTGAGCTTATCTGCACAATATCAGCTTGAAATCCCTTTCGGAATAGAGCAACGGCAGTCGCTGGGATTAATACCTCTCGCACTCTGATAGACATCCAGACCAAGCTGTGTAGGATCGAACCCAATCACATTTGCGGTGAACAGGTCCAGGTTGTTATGATTCCTGATCTCTGTCATCTCTCCCATAATGCGATAGTAGTGCCTTTTGGCATTGGATTCTCCTCCCCTTTCGACTGATCTTAACCTAATGGTCGGGAAGGTTCCGGGAGCGCTGCCTAATTGACAATCCAGGATAGCATCAATTTCTTCGAAAGGGGAATACTCTGTATGTAGTGGGCTTGGGATAGACAGAATAGGTAGCTCGACGGCTATTCCTTGATTCGTTATTGATGTAGCCTTCCGGTTGACCCTGAACGGTGTATAGGGAGAAAGAGAGCCAGAATCGGTGAAATCGGAAGGGGCATGAGCTAGTACGTCAACAGGAGATCCGTCTAACTTGTAATTGTACCAAGCGAATATAGATTGATCATCTGTCGTTCTTAATATTTCCTCCTGTAGCCTCCGAAATGCCTTGTGGCCTTCACCATATATTAGAGGCATATTGATGTTGAAAATCCCCAACAAGGAGTAAGCAAGGTCTTCGATTCTTGTAGTCTGTCGCCCGGACGCCCAATACATTCGCCTCGCAATACTGATGTTGAGAATATCCCTCTCTCTCAAGATGCTCTGATCGATCTTCGTTATCTCCGAGATTATAGAACAAAGGGGGTCTTCTTTTTTCTCCCCAATCAATTCCCATTCGTAGCTGTAGAATTGAACATCATCTGGGGCCAATAACTCTTGTAACGTCCAGCCTCTTGTAAACCAGCGGCTATTGTGTAATTCCTCGGGGGATAATTGAGAAAACGTGCTCTCATATGCATCGCTAAGAAAGGCGTAACAGACGTCAGACTCCTTATACCAACGGTACATGGAGTTGATTGCTTCAGTGAGCTCGGCGCTGCTTGATTTGTCGATGCAACACGTGTCAATCCAGATGTATCTGTAGCCTTGCGATTTTGCAAGCTTGCACGCCATTTCAACTTTTTCAAATCCACGTTTATTTTTCGCTTGTTCTATATTGCGAATGTCGTCGAAAAGAATCTCGCCTTCTTCCCAAGTGTGAGAAAGAATGGCATACTTCGGTACTTCCGGCTCGAAAAACTCTTGAAGGACGAACGAGCTAACTTTGAGAAGCCTCATGTTGCTTTCTGAAGTGACTGGCCTTCTCACAGCTAATGCAAACCCGTTACTTGAGGGAAACTCTGGGCTAGGACTTCATAGAAATATAGTCAGATATATCTAACACGCGAAGAGGATGGCCATGGCATTAGTCCTGATATCGATAGCGATCTCTCTGTAGCAAGAGTCCCTGGAGATCTGCTGCCTCGACAAAGTATGGTGAGAACAGAAAGCGGGGTATGTAACTGTCAGCTTCTTACCAGAAGGCTGTCGGATGAGTAAAAATATATGTATATGATAAAGCCGCATTGCAGGATTACGGAATACTAATGGAGATGTGCATACAAGGGCAATGAATGCTATTGGCTTGAGTATCCCACTAGCTAGGGGGCTGGTATTGGGAAGTCGAGAGTACAGTGTCTAGATTGAGCTAAAGCATTCTACTAGATATATATGTGAGCTTATCCAATGACAGTAATTCAGTCCTTCAACAAAGCAATTCTTTCTTACATTCCCGTCGTCATGTTCATGCCATAACTACTTGGGTAAGCGATTTATAAAACACTTTAAAACTTATACTCTTACAAGAACAGATCGAATCAAGTGCTTAACTCAAGTCGCAAGTAGGTACCTCTACACCCCGCCACCTTATTCTTTTTTTCCTATGTCACCCACACTTTTCCGAACTAATAACCTGAACACGACCAGTTGCACTTTGCCTACCAACCTTGAGAGTTTGGTTCTCATCCCTCGTTTTCAAACCACGCTCTACCAACGCGTCATTAGCATCATCAGCTTCCTTTAGCACGTCGCTAAGACCATCCCCTCCAAGCTGGGCAATCGTATGCCATACGTTACCATAGCGGGAGAACCGCGCCTGCGCAACGTACAAGATCACGATGGTTACCACGCAAATCACATGTAAGAGAATCAGGGTGCTGACTGCGACATATCCTAGACAGCCATTTGTCGAGCACTGTTTTGGCGTTTCAACCACTGTAGTAGCAACCAGGCTGGCATTGTGGGGTATGTCCAGTGTATCAAGATACGTGTAGTAAACTGAGGCGAAAAGAGTCGTCATGAGCGTTAAGAGGGCATTGGCAGCTCGCCCGGTCTCAGCAACTGTGTCGCCGAAAACTAAACTGGTTTCAGGGTTCACCTCATAGCCTGTTCCACTGCACGAGATGCAGAGCTGTATACTCGAGTTCGCGTCGAAACCAGGAGCCAACTGCAGGTAAATCATCGTCTCCCTCCAAGCTGGCACCAGCTGACCAATTGAGAGGTTTCCAAGTATATCTCCTTTCACTATTTGGGAGGCCTCGGGCGGATCATTAGCCGCGCCGAGAATTTTGAGGTCCAGAATGTTCCTATCCGAGTGGCTTCCCTGTGGTATGTTGACACCCATAAAGTTCTGAACATCTGTAGTATTATGAAAATTGGAAGTACGGTCCCACTGGGTTTGCGGCTCGTGTAAAGGTCCATGAGCAATCATTGACGTATGGAAACGGCCAAGACTAAATCCAAATGAGCAGAGCGTGATATTGAAATGTCCTGACCCCGTATCATAACTCTGCCACTCCTGATATGGTTTTCCAGGAGGCAAGGTAATGTTACTAGGCACGTGGTACCAGTACTGATACCCTATATTTGTCGTTATAGCCAGTGCTATGGTGGTGTTCCGCGACCATAGCCCCTCTGCTGGATCCCAAATAGGATCAAGGCTTGCCGGGCCATCCCCCCCCACAACGCCATCGAAAATACAAGTGACTGTGCGCCACTCAGTATCATTCTCGGTACTACTAGGGATGACGCAGGCGAAGCCCACAGGTTCACAGCCTGTGGCGGTACACAGACTGTTTGGAGTCACTCCAGCGTTTTCGAAGGTTTCATCATAATCAAGAGTGCCTACAATATATCCATAGGTATATGCCTGTTGATTATTGTAAGAATCGGTATAGTATTTGGGATCTTTGATTCGAGGCCGGATACACGAGGACTGAGAGCTCATAACCATCGTATTACCTTCGATCTCCCTGACCGAGACCCGTGCATCAACTCCAGGGATAGGTAGTAAAGACCTCTGAATAAGACCAGTATCGCTTACTCCATTGCTGTTCGGAGTTGCGTCGAAACTCTCTTGAACCTCGCCGAAGACTGCGTACACTGGGGGCTTACTATTGAAGTTTTCTCCAGTTAGAATGTGGCCATTTTTATAAGTCGCGAGATCCCCAAACTCAGTACTATTTAGATCGCCAACGACAACGAAGCGATCTAGGTCCGAAAGGAGAAGAGTCGACGAGAATTGAAGCGCTAGTGTCACGACGATGAGAAGGAACGTCAGCCACGTCTCGATCTTCAGAAATGTGCCACAACGTCTCTTGGACAACAGCAGGCCTCCTAGCATGAGGGGCCCATCATTGAGACTGCGCATTATAGAAAACCAGGCCACATGGCGCTTTTGTGCGCCGTGTTTCTCTAGCATAAGTGCCGCAATCATTGAAGTGCAGATGGCGGCCTGGGCACTCACGGCGAAGCGCAGTGCGACGGAGCAAATAGTGACGGTCTGGGGGAAGTAGTTGTGTAAAGCGATGAAACGCCATAGAGAGGTTGCGTCAGCTGCCTCGGGGGCAGAACCATGTCCAAACCAGAGGAAGGTGAGAAAGCCAAAGATCCCAAGGATCCAGAGAGAGCCTCCAATGACACCAAATGCTCCCCTAAAACCAAGCGATTCTTTTAGGGAAAGCGGCTGGTCAGTAGAAAGCGCCGAGATTATATTGGCATCTTCATCCTCCTCGCTTAGGGGATGTGATTCTTGATTACCAGGAATCTCATCCTGTATATCAGTGGGAGGTACCGAGATTGTATTGACGTCCTCATCCTCTTCTCTTGGTAGATGCGATTCTTGATTACCTGGAACCTCGCCCTGGGTAGCAGTGGCAGGTACTAAAATTGTATTGGTGTCCTCATCCTCCTCGCTTGAAGGATGTAGTTCATGATTATCAAGGGCCTCTCCCTGGGTGTTAGTCGTTATAACAGGGCCCTCGACCCAGGATTCCCGGTAATGGGCATGTTGACTAGCCATATTGTGAGTGCCTATGTACAGGCAGTTAGTAGATTGATATGTTGAATAGAACGTTCTAAGATACTAACAACTGGAAGAACCTCAATATCTTTCGAGTAAAGTCTCAATTCCAAGAATTCATGATACAGAGGAAAGTTCAGTGGCCTGCTTCTATTCCCGCAATATCATAAAGACTATCACGGATTGACTTATATATCATTCATACCCTTACAAAAGTTAACAGCTTTGTGTTTCCATGACAAAGTCAGTTAACTATTTATAGAGCAGCATCCAGGTATGACTTTACATGAATGTCTCACCACTTATCCCGTACAACATATCTCTATATATAGAGGTCACTCAGCATCCCTATACCTGTATGGTAACGCTCAACGAAATCCGCTGAATATTTCACGATTTATTTTTAGTTATTTTTAGCAGGCAAGGCGTACTTTAAACTTACAGTGCCATCGCCACACGATAATGAGGAGAGACATTGAATGGTCGCCCCCAATGGGGATAGTGATTTTGCGGCACTCCCAAATACGCGACCTGGAAGATTAGTACATAAATATTCGTGCATGATGCAAGCGGAACACTGTTGTTTTAACTAGAGACTGGAGCCTGCCGCCTGCTGCCTGCCGCCTGCCATAAGCTTGGCTGGCTTAGGGGCTGTACATATTGTATATTATTAGTTGTATAGTAATTGGTGGTGGATGTGGGTGATCCAGCTCACCAGCTACCCGGCCAGCCCCAGATGACGCCACAACCCACTACATAAAGGTCTTCGTTGTAATCCTAGTGTTGTTGTGTTACCTTCAGCTTACGCAGTATAACTGAAGTATATTGCCAAGTAAATGCTACATGACACAGCAGTGAAACGTTGTGACGATTATACGCTTCTTGAGAAGGCTACCCATAGCTGGGCCCGTTCTCGGGTTATCTATAGCTAAGGTTACTTCCTTTGTATGCTGGTCTGCATAGGAATGAAGTAATCCGAGTTTGTTTTGACCCTGTTGGGAGAAAGTATAACACGGAAGGCTAACTTCCTTAACGCGCTTCTTTTTCTCGCTAGAATATGCCTGTTTGCCTATCCAGTACTTTTAACGGCGTTATTTAAATTATTGCGGTATAAAAATCAAAAGTTTTATGACGTAATACTTTAGGATGTAGTCAATATAACTCTAGTTAGTTTAATCTTTATTTACGTTTTCATAAACGTAATAAAAACATACCACACTTCTCCTTAAATTCTAGGTTCGGTTTATCTAACTAGGAACGATTGGCATACAGCACATTGCCAGATCAATACGAAGGTTGGGGCCAGAAGTCTGAAATAGCCTGGACAATTGAATACAGTGCATTTTATTTACTGCTTACAGTAAAGGTTTCCTAATTAAGAAAAACCTTTAATTTTGTGACAGACTGCTAGCAGCTTGGCAGGTTCTATTTTAGCTTAAGAACAGTCCGTCAAGTAGAAAATATACTAGAATCGGGCCTCTAACGGTCTGGCACAAAATTAAAGGTCTTTCCTAATTAGGAAATCTCTACTGTAAGCAGGAAGTAAAATGCACTGTATTCAATTGTCTAGGCTATTTCAGACTTCTGGCCCCAACCTTCGTATGTGTTCATATGTTTCCTTCCCGATGCAGTACATAAATCCTACATGGTCTTTTAGCCCACACTGAGTGTTGTGCTGTGATGAGATGTCACACCGGCACACCGCCACCGCCACCTAGATGCATGTTTATGCGGTGCGATCCTCATTTATGATATTGGTGATCGGAGCTATATAGTAGCCATCGGTATCTATTTGAACGTTGACAATAATAAGATTATTCTATTGGGTGTCTTTCATATCGCATGCAACTCGACACTTCCAGTAAATCAGATTAACAACTTTAACGGCAGGGCGTTTATATTTTGAGGTTAAACCAATCTGTTTTAGAATGTCAGAGTTTTATCATGATTATCTACAGCCTTAACCCACAGCTTATATTCTACCGTACCAGCGTTTCACCCTCTCGTTTCAACCAACCCGGTGATGAATAGTTATCCTAGCGAGCGAACTCCTTCCTGGAACTTACCAAACCCCTCTTCTGCGGGTTCGACAGAATATAAACAGAGCTGTTGATTGAAGGTATGTACTGCTACAGGCGTGAAATGTTGGACGGTGGAATTATGCCTTGGAAGTATGCCTGAATATGTCCATGGTAACATCCCGGCATATATACACCAAGTCCACCATATAGGCCCCAGGGGTCCATATATGACTATATTCCCTAACGTCGTTTCATTATTATTCCCAGAAGGTTTCTCATTGAGCTTTCTAGTATGTCACTTGCAAGGATGCGACGTCCATCATTGCAACTACCTAGCACAATTGCGATATTAGGGAGCTATCTATACCAGGTAAACTTCCCAAGAGACTTGCCAATCAAGTTCGCCGGTTTCAGCTGCTCAGCTCCTCAAGGCGCTGCATTCTTGCACCTCAACTTACAATACCTATTGCACACGCTCTCTTGGAGCTCCGCTTGTACGAACCAGCCAATCAGCATCTATTTTGACACGTACCGGTAGTTTGGATCTATCGGGGTTTACCCTCATTAGCTTAGCTTAAGAGTATTCAGTATATTTATAAGCCTCCTTTTCACTACCGTGTTATTCTTTTTCTGTCTTGCTTGTTTTTATTTACTCAGTAAGTATTTGTTGCAATTTGCAAAGGGTCTAACAGCTAACTCCGATAAAATTTCACTATTAAACCCCTTGCTATAACTAAAGAGTACTCTCCTTTCTTGGCACCCTGCTTGTACGAACCGGCCAATCAACATCTATCATGATACATTAGTTTCTATCAGGATTCATCCCGATTGGTCTATCCTTGAAGGTAGGGAAGTATAGGTAGGCTGGCATACGAACAGACAAATACCGGTAGACGATCCTCTTGAAATTCAATCAGTATCTGCTATCATTTGCTTTTTTGAACCCATTGCCGCATGCAACTAACCACCTATAGGTTGTAGTGGCCCCGGGATTATCTTCTGCTTCACACGGCGCCTACAGCAAGCAAACCCTGGCTAGCTAGCTAACATCAACGCGATGGACGAGACTAAGAACGAGAACACCAAGAAGGCCAATCACGCTTGGAGAAAGAAGCCTCGCAAGTTCGCTCCAAAGTCAAGACTAGGCTGCAAAACTTGCAAGTGAGTCTTGGCTCCGTGTATTGTTACATTGCGATCAATAGTGTTCAAGGACCTCAAGACTAACACTCAACCTCGGTGGCACCTCTCAGGATAAGACGGATAAAATGCGATCTATCTCAGCCTTCATGCATGAAATGCCAGTCCACGGGTCGCACATGTGACGGCTATGGGGAATTGCCCCTCACCTTGAAGACCGAGATTAAATCAAGTCATTGTCACAACGAGAAGGCCAATAGAGCAGAGAGCCGCGACAGTCACCACCCTTGCACCAGGAGCAGTGCGTGTCGGCCAAAACAATGGCATGCGAAATACCAGGGCCGCATTTTGCAGAATCCCGGTCCCTTCATGGTCTTACCGGTGATTGGATCAGCCCAGACAGAGGCAATGTGTTTTTTCGAGTATATTTCGATCAAACATCTGAATGAATACCACCCCTGCGAATCGTGGCGGAAGACTCTTATGTTCTTCTCCCAAACAGTACCATCAGTGCGGTATGCCGCCATTGCTCTGGCCTTGATCCACCGAAACTACCTGGACCGTGACTCTAGCGACCGTGTGCACGAACGGCAGTCCTTGAAAGACTGGGCATCGGATAAGGCTCCCTTATTTTACTATACTCGGGCCATCCAACTTCTTCTGAACCAGGAAATCCGTGACAGCACCGAAGCAACAGCCATCACCCTTTTGGTCTGCTATCTCTTCACCTGCTTTGATCATCTGGCAGGTAACTACGTACAAGCAATTAAACACCTACGCGGAGGCGTGGAACTATCACGCAACATCGACAAGGCTACACTGAACAACTACAATACCTGTGACAATGCCAAACCCTCCGAGGTTCACACACTTATCCGCCAGGTCACAAGACAGATCCGCCGTCTCGACATACAAGCCGTGACGTTTCTGATCGACTGGACCCCCGCTGATATCCAAGAGACAGTTATGTCTCAGATTCCACCCTCCGACAGTGCCTTTCGCTCCCTCCACCAAGCTGCTGACCACCTCCAGATCCTCGTCGCTCGGGTAATGAGACTACGGTACACGAAGCAGCAAGTGTCCCTGACAGGTGAGATGCCACCGTCAACTTCGTCACTTAAAGATATCGTTCTCGAGGAGTTAGAAACGTGGTCAAGTCTCTTCGAAAACTTGCTGCAACGAGGCGGCTGCTACGAGACCGATCCTGAAAATTACCCGCTCATATTACTGCTACGCCTACAGCATACTATCGCATGGACTTTCCTCAGTAGTTACGGACCTGGCAGGGAAATGGAATATGACAACTTCCTGCCCCAGTTCCAGCAATGCGTGGCCTTGGCGGGCGACGTGGCTGCGGCGCACGAGCGGTATTCGGGGTCGTTGAAGAGGACTTTTACGCCGGAGATTGGAATTGTCCCCGTGCTTTACATAATCGGGGCCAAATGCCGGCATCCCGTGGTACGACGCGAGGTTTTGAGCATCTTGCGACGGCAACCGATACGAGAGGCGGTTTGGGATAGCATCTCTGCTGCCAAGGTGGTGGAACGGATAATCGAGATTGAAGAGGGTGCATCTGGGGAGGGGGGAATGATACAGAGCATGGAGCAAATCTCTGTGTGGCAGAGGATCGAGGCTTTGTCTTGGGTACGTGTCGTCAGTGAACAGTTTGCGGCCAGGCTGGATATTAAGTATACGTTCTGCACGAGGGACGGAATACATACTGAGTCTCTCATAATATAAGAGGCGGAAGGCCTCATCATGTCAAATAACCGCCCATAGACAACAGGTCGTTGAACGGAACTAAACAGAAACTAACTCCAGCCTAGACTTGCACGGCTACCCTACTGGACTCCAGCGCCTAACAGTACATGTCTAGACTATATCTCAAAGCAAAATATCTCATGGACCAGCATTCGCCATGTCACACTTGTATCGCTACAGACACCTCTCTTTACTCTCTTTTGAATCTACATTGGGCTCCGGATAGTCCAGCTTCTTAAACTTGTCCCTAGCCAAACGATTAAAGGGATAAAAGATAGCCTTCTCCATCACCTCCTTAAGTTCCGAAACATACTTTCGAATATAGTCTCTATAAGAACCGCCCTCCCCCGCCTGCAGGGCCGAGTTGAAAACCGTCTAGTTAGGCTCCGAACCTTGTATATTATTGCACAGGTCTCAATCAAGCAGATTCTCCGCGAACCAGCGCTCGTCGCGACGGTAGTTAGATGAGCAGGAGGTTGGTGTGAAGATACGAGCTGACGTTCATGCGCAGGCGGTTGTGTAGGTACGCCTCCTTACGCAACTGGCGCATGTCAGCGTCGATAAACGGAACGCCCGTGGTGCTCTCGGTCCACGTCCTCCACCCGTCCTCGTCGTTCTCTCACTCCGCGAAGTCGAACTTGAGGTTCTGCGGTAGGTTCATGCTTTCGCGCAGCATCACAATCATCGTGTGCCGGTAGAACTCGCGGAGCATAATCTCACGCACCCACGACGCGAGACCCATATCTGCTCCCGAGGAGGAGAATTCAGCGCTACTGTCGTTGCTATGCTTCCGTGCCGTCGAGAGGCCCTCACGCACGAATGTCACGCCTGCGGCGAAATGCGGTGACAGGTGTGACGAGTTGTCTTCTGCAAGCGCGGATCGGGTCTTCGCGCACGTATATCCCGAATTTCTCGTCGGGAATTCGCGCATAGGTTTCATGCCCGCCTCGTGTCCAGCGGGCCAAAAGTCACGGATGCGGTCACGCTCTTCCTCGGACCGGGATTTTCTGTCGTGCAGCCTTATCGTTGGTGGCCGGTAGGTCGACCGTGTCGACATGACTTGGGCCATCCGACACCTCGCTCAGTCACGCTCTATAATACGGCGTAAAAACCTTATACGGGCCTCTTAATCCCCGGGACAACGATAGTCTGGTCATAGAACAAGTCAAGACGCACATCTCCGCCGGCTTCAACACGGTCAAAGAGACCCAGATCCCGCCGGAGCTCGTCGACTTCGTATTTGAGATTCGCGTACATATGGCTGATGTCGTGTTCTTTGACAAACTCAATGATCTTGTCGCCTTTTTGGTTCCGCTCCTCGGCCGTCAGGATCACTAGCGGGGTGTTCAGACTCTCGAACCTAGAGGGCGGGCGGCGTTCCGTGCTGTTGGAGGTCCTTGGGCGAGTACAGGAAGCACGAGATCAGAACGCTCCCACATCCTTGTGCTTGCTGCGACGACGCGTACAGTGCACGGTTATCCTGTGCCCGCAGATCCTTGGAGTGGAACCAGTGCAGAACGTTGCGCGGTTTAACTTTCGATCATGAAGACGGTTTTCGAGTCGCCCGATGGGCTCTTGATAGGGGTTGGTCGTTGTGTCAATCTCCTAGCTCACTTCGTGAACGGGTTCTTCAACACGTCTTCTGTGGACTTTCTACGTTCGTGTTTCTTAGCATCGCACATCTTGCTTTTTATCGCCTTATTATGACGGATATGCAATGATTTGAAAAGCTCTTGTGTTTTGGAAGAAGACATGACTAGTGTTGTTGTAAGAGCTGGATTGCAGCTGGTGAGTTGCATGATGAGAAAGACGGATTCCGACCACCCATCTGAGTCCTTGAGACATCAGCAAAAACCAACACAAGTCCTGTCAATTACCTTGTCAATTTTTTTCAAATAATCCCATACTGAGTGAGCATTCTAATGAGGAGATAGAATATCCTCGCACGAATTATTGCTTTTTCTATTCTCGTTCACAGGTAAAGGTTTATGGCATACAAACACTGCAGACTCGATTGACGCTAACGAAAAAGGTGAAAGAACTTGCAAAATCTACACAATTGACAACGTTATGAAATTAATATGAAACCTATATACTTTTCGTATCAAATATTAAATTTTATCGTTTATTAAATGAACAAAATACCGAGTTTGTGTTGTGTTCGTATCTTATAGTCGCCTTATTTTCAGGGCGTAATGATACATGTGGTAATCTAACGCAGAATATTCTAATACCTCGCAGGTCCCATGTTCTAATATCCTCCATCAATGATCACGTAGCGTATAGCGTGATTGCCTCGGAGAATTTCCCAGGTCGTAGGATCGAAGCGCGTAGGTCATCCTCCAGTCAGTCCGCCTTAGCTTTAAGGTCCAAAAATAACTTCACAAACGTTCCCCAGAGCAGAAAGCTAAACAAGGACTATCATAGGTAACCCGAGTACTGGCGACTGGATTCTAGGTAATTCGAGATTTCCACTTAGATTCTAGCATATGCAATATCACTCTCGGTGTTATCGGCTACGCTCAAGACCCTGTCGATGAGGACTTCAACCCAGCTGACATATATGTGAAACAAATGCAGACTCTCTTGTGGCAAATCCACAGGATCTAGGATGAGAACAGATGCAGAGAGGCCAATTAGATACATGTGATCTAGAATCATAATGAACGACTCAAATAACTCATGTGCCGTTAATGGACTCCAACGGAAAAGATGGGTGGCTTGAATCCACTGTCTCTACAACCTCTATCTGCCGCGGTGCATTGCATTGCAGGCCGATAAAGGAGCCGGCTTAAGTGCCGGCCGACGGTGTGTCGTAGTCATTAATGAATCCTATGCCCGTTGCTGTCGGGGTAAAACCTATAGATGCGCTTCTGTCATGGGTATCAGCATGTCACCGCAAGAGACCACATGATGACGACTGGGTAGATGATTTGATTCGTGACCTTGAAGGTGTATGTTTCGTATGGCGACATTACCCCACGCCGACAACGACCGTGTTGACTTACAACTTGAGGCGGATGACCAATTCTACGAACGGGAGCTATTCGCAGCTGGACGTAAGTAGTAAGTACGAATCTCAGCAAGAGAACATGTTAAAGACGGTAGAAGAACTAACAGTAGCTACAGACTCCACAACAGCTCAACGCCTCCTAGTGTGTGGTAGGTATAACTCGACGGGATTTACAGAAAACGCATTGAAAGATAGCCTCGGTGCGGTAGAAAGTCGTCAACGATGATAAGTACAATAATGTTCTATATTCTAGTGAATGGATTTGATACTAAAACTGGTTAAAGTCTGAGAGAATTTGACTTTGGATCAACAGTGGAATGTAAATACGTCGGTTCCAAATAAGACTTCAAGCAGACAACCCATCAGCCATCCGCATCTAGTCATGGGTGGCATTAGTCTAGCTAGACATATGGCTGCCTTAATTCGGGCCATTCACCTATAACTTCAGATAGTCACATTTTCATGGATCCATGACCCTCTAAAGCTAGAACGCCTTTGCTACGGAAGCCTTACCCGGCATACCCAGCGACATTCGAGGCACAACAAATGCTCTTGTGAAGGAGTTCGTCGCACTTTTATCTAACACATTACCACCTCCAAAAGGTATTCCCATTTTATCACGACCATGACTAGACTTCACCTAGAGAGGACAATGCGCCATGGCGTGATGGATGGCGTGACAAACAGCCGTGATTTCCCCTCTCCCTAGACTAGGAACTCGACTCTGGCCACAATTCCAACACACTTGTCTCTTGATGAACGAGAAGCGAAGTTAGCTCCTAACGTAAACTAGCGATCCGGCATAGTCGATGTAGTCGCATTGTAAGAAAATTCACACGAAAATCAAAGACAGAAATACGGCCGTCATATCCTCTCGACGTGCTCCTTCATTCTCCCCCCCCAAAGGCACCTCTCTCTTTATTTAAAGCCCGAGGTTGCCCAAGTTTTAGATGAAACATCCAATGATAGTCTCAAAATAATCGGCATACATGACTCCACGCGGAAGCTGCTGAAATCATTATACCTGCCCCCTCTCCTCCCTTGCTGATTTTGACGACCAGATTCCATGCGAGTTCAAGGAACCCACATCAAGCCAGAGGGCCGCACACCGGAAACGGCCCCCGCAACTCCTGTCCCTTCGGCCACCCGTCCCACGGCAGGTCCTAGCACAGCAGCATTTGGCTCTGTGGGTTTGCAAACCGACCTCATTCCGCATAGATTTCAAGCAGACTTCTGACATAACAGTCAGCTATGAGTAAGAGGACGGCACTCCACTTCGCACCGGCCATGGTCCCAACAGACATCCCGCTATTCCAAACATACTATGCCATCTCTAGCACATATCACTTGTCAAAGGAGATTGCCGTGTCCAGGTCGGCCGCTTAGGTGCCAACATTGAACGCGACACCCTAGAACTTAGGGGCTAAACCCCTGTACTAGACGGAAAAGGTGGTCGGGTTACGCAAACCCAGTAGAGAGAGAGGCACGAGGCTAAAGGTGATCAAGGACGGTAGATTGAAACATCTAATTAAGGTAATAGATGAGAAACAGCGGTTTGAGAAGGTCCTTACCTGGCTATTGTGGCTTGCTGCAGCTCAAAATGCCACTATTGAAGGATTCATCATGAAACAGCGTGGTGCGAGGAGGAACTTCTAACTAGTCGGGGGACCTAATTAAGCCTATGCCACGACCTAAACAAGCTCCGGGGCGGGGCAGGCGAGGACGGCCGGAGGTTTTCAGCCTTTTAGAACTCCAGTCAGAGAATTCCGGTGAACTATGTTGCTAGTTGGTTATCCTGTTCATTCTCTGACCTCGTATCTCAGGATTATATGGAAGTTAACATTAGGTTTCCGGTTTCATTACTGGGGGCGTAATGCAGAAACTCTCTAGCAATAATAAACAAAGCAACACATAGGCTTCCAATGGAATTCTCGCTTATTCATACCTGACAGCACAGACGAAATACTAAGCTAGGAGCCATGCATCTGCAACTGTGCGATATGGGTTTCGCGCTCCTACCCGTTCATTCACCAATAACAATAAGGTTCTTAGTGCATGAACAGGGTTGGCCCAGACCCCCTGTAGCAACTCCTACCTACTAAGTAGTTTTAACAATCTTGGCCCGCCAGGGTAGAGAACCTGGGCGGTTCAACTCGGACTGAACTAATATATGAGATGTCAAGATGCGGTGGGCTGGTCCGCTTTTCTACTGAGAGCAAGGTTCAATAAGCACTCACGGAGTACGTATAGTAGAATGAATAAATGCCATGGTATCACGCTGGATAGCTAATCCGTGACCCGGGCCGCCTGTGTGAGGTCTGAAAATGCGGCTCTGATGCTTCGCTCGGCCGGTGGACCGGATGGACCGGATATCTGCATGGCGAAGAGCATTTGGATGACGAGCATATAGTTTTGTTCAGATATAGACCTCATTCTCCACATATATATGAGATTTATCGTAAACATATGCCTCTTAATTATACGCAGTGTTAGGCAGTACACAGCGCTCTGCCGACACCTCAGCATGGCCACTACTAACTTCCGTGTTTTCTATGGAAATACTAGTTCTTAAAAGGGTTTGGAGAATATTCCTGGTTTAGCAATATGGACTCTTCCCAAATGCCAAAGGCTCGTTACCCTTTCAAGATCGATGGGAACAAGGCGGGAATACTAGGGCTATAAGTATACCCCAAATCACCTAACCTAGCCTAAGCCTAAGGCGGCTATTCGTTTTCCCTTTGCATGTCTTGTTCTACTTAAGCGAGGGCTAAATAGCTGGGTCTGAGAGCTTGGACTTCTCGCGTAAGTATGACGGTATGTGGTTCATGCTATAAATAGGCCTATCTACGGTGTTCAGTCTGTTTGATACTTTAATTCATCTATCTTCTTACGGTATTTAGCCCATTTCTGAACTCTCCCTCTGATCTACAATAACTTACTGCGTACGCAGTACTTACAACCAACCTTGGAACACACGTCATGCTACTGTTCCCCACATACACCGGTTGGAGACGTGCTAGTGTAAGTAGGGTATTGTATACGACTACTTCGGGTTGCAGATCAGTGATGGCTTGAGCGTATGGTTACACATATTCAACAGCCTGTTTTCTGTGCGCTACCTCCCCGTCGGAATCAATGTCATGTTGCTTTACTGTGAATGTGACGTAAAGGCATTGCCGTCTAATAGGTGGCCCACCAGGTTGTAAAAGACATTGGTCTTGTACTATAGGCCTCTAGGTTCGTACTTAGTGACCCCAAGACAAACTTTCCCTGTCGTTTCAACTAGGCTCAAAAACAGCACACACAAGCTTCTAGATAATAGCTATGCCTGAGGTAGATCTTTCGTTAATATATCATTGAAATGCTTCAAACATAAAGCAATCTACGCTCCCACAATCATCCAGTTGCAGCCTTGTAGATCTCCCGCGGCCCGATGGATGGTAAGGGCCCGGAAACAAGTACCCACGCGTACTATAGAATCATGCATTATTGAATGGTGACACTTACCACTAGGGTTTGACTTATACACCTGGTCCCGGAGTAAATGCCCAGCAAGGGAATCCTCCTTTCGGCCTTCCGAGACACTTGCTCAGAACCCGGAGTCAGGCCAATGGAGTCGTTCATCGTAACAATACTTAAGCGACAGCGGCCCGCCCATTCTGCTTAATGCTTATCATAACAATATCCTACACGTAGTTCACAGGGATATAAGACTAACCCTTCCAGGCATTGTAGGCTGAAGAAGACCTTGGACAAGTCTGATCGGGCCTTGCAGGAGCTCACGGGGGGCTTCCAGCACACGTACACGTACTTCGATAGCTGCTAGGGCTTTCAATATAGGTGTTTCGGGGTGCAGAAGCATCAAACAAAGATAATGTTAGTTTCATTTCAAAAGAAATACTGTATCTTTAAAACCCAAGCTTGTAATCCTAACACACCACCTCTCTAGTAATAGCATATCATGGCCCAACACAATGATGCATACACTACCTGAGCAGCGACTTCCACAAAAGGGGTTTTCCATTCCTATGCTTCTTTTCTCGTCTACACCTAGGGTAGCAATTAAGAATCGTGCAACATTTGAGGACGAAGGTTGGTCATCATCTTGGAAGTTTAATTCGGGGTCGGTGCGAAAGTATCCTCTACCAGTCCCATCAATATCAATCAAGATGTTGTCTGATGTAAACTTGATACCTACAGTGAGGCTAGGTGGACTCGGACTTAGAGCAATCCCCATCTGGGCAGAGCATAAACACGTAAGGCCTTAGATAGACTAGATTCACTCTAACCTACTGCGTAGTCCACCATCTATACTACATTACTTATGATTCCACTTCTATGAATGTGCCCTGAACCCTGATAGTCTCAAGAACACCTGTCTCTACTGCCTAGACGCACTTCCAGCCACCCTTGCAAGGCTCACACGGACGACATTGCCGAAACCATGGCTCGCAGGAATGCCTACTTCATGCACGTAGCCTTGACCCCCAGGTTACACTAGGCTAGCATACATTAACGAGTAGAGTTACGACGCAATCGGCTTTTGTCCTTACCCTGGTTACTTTATTAAGCAATGTGCTGTTAGGTCTAGGTCGCAGGGGAAATAAACCGACACCCTATAACCGTCTCTACTATCACGTTTCTCGGGCCCGAGCCTCAGTACAGCGTTATCAGTGTAAAGCTACGAATACCCATGTCTTTGGATTACGGACTTTTAAACGACATATTTCAGAGAAGCTATAGAGGTGTAGCCTTTGACGGCAGCAATACAGTGTATGCAGTCTGGCGGAATCTGGCCGTTGTCGAGAGCTCAAGATAAAGGATCTGGACTGTGAGTATCAGTCAGTTGTGTAGATAGGCAAGAGGTTTAGACGGCCAGGGCTCTCAATTTATCAGGGATGAAGGATATGAATTGCTTCGGCCATTCCGACACTGAAGCTTTCATCGTAGTCTATGAGCCAGCGATGGTGTAGCTTGGTTAACTAAACTAATGAGCTCGCTCATATGGCTTTACCAGGTGCCTTGCTACGCAGCGGACCTAGCCGTCAACAGTGAGGCAGCGATGAAAAAATGCGGAACTGCAAAAGCTGTAGTATTATGGCTATTTTGTAACTGTTTTATCTATATTGAGACGGCCTGGTACCCATCGATTTCACAATAGCTCGGGGGTCGATAAGATTATTTTACAGAGTTCCTACCCTATGACGACTAATTGCACTTTAGCTGAGACCATCTCCCTTGTCGCATTATAGCCCTTTAGTCCCAAATATGTTAATTCTTGGCGGGCATAAATTCGTAGAGGTAAAGGGATAAATATGTAGCTCGATGTTTCATCTTAGTAGATACTAACGTACAAGCCACGCAGCATGTTAACGTCAATTCAGATTTACAAATAGGGAATTGTTTGGACTTTTATTACTTCAGAGGGTACACAAAATATACTAAACGCAAAAATTTTGTCATCTAATAGAGTTGCGTTATGGTCAACTCGCGTCTACTTCGCCTCGCGATGGGACATATAGAGAGGCAGCTTCTGTAGGTAACAACATAATTAACTTTCACTTCGGGTTTTGGTGTAGATAGGTTTTCACATCTCCTCTCTAGATATAATACTACTCGAGAGATTATTTTTCATTTCACAAAGGAAAATGCTGTTCATTAGCTAATGAGGGCTACAAATGAATAGTCTCTTAAGACCTTCCCTATCACAGCAGCTTGCATAGCTCGGCTATACTATTCCAATTGATAAAGTAACTAACATATCGAAGACCACAGATTAGGTCGATGCGGGTGTGGCCTATTTGGACACCTATTACTATGGGGTTCTACACCGCTCTGAGGGGCTGCTAGGAGCGGAGACGACGAGCAAAGCCGGTGAAGGAAGCCTTTTGCAGGTAATTTGTACGTTAGACGTTATTTTCGTCTAGAGACTAACTCGGTCCTTATCTAACGGCGCGGCCAATTGCAAATCCCCTTATCACGTCCGCGTGCCGTATAACGTAGCATTAACTGGTTCACTGTCTGCATGTGGGTAATACGACTGTAGTATAGGGGATCTTCTAATCCCGTCTATATGTTTTACTAATAATACGATATCGATGGGGTCTCTGCCATAATAGCGTTGGCATATCGGCCAGTAGAAATGACGAGGTTGCGATGACGGAATGGGTGTCGGCGACCACGGAATTAGGCGGACCCGGACCGGCGCGGAGTAGATGCTACATGTAAGCACCCCTAGCTACCGGCGGCGGTCACCCTTATTATTGGCTCTGTCGGGTTCTATGTGAGTATTTAGAGGAGTATCGGCCGAGAACGGCGAGGTTATTATTAATAAAATGCCTTACGTTGCTTAACACATAGACCCATACAATAGGCAAGTTTGTGTGTTTAGGGCTGAGGTAAGCTCGGATTAAACGACATATCAATGGACAGATGCGATGCCTCTTACTAACATGCATGCATGGGACCTTGGTCACGGGATATCAGCTGGAACTTATTGGGAGTCATGATGCGCGTAGCTGCTGGCTCGGGAAAGAGAGTCGCGGGGGTAGAAATGGTTATACGGAGTAGTGAATTTGGTGGGTGGATTTCCAAGTCCCATAGTTGAGGAAGTCTTTTAAGCATGTCATAAGTTGTAATATTCGTTAACTAATCTAGGTGGTTGGGATACCCCCTCGCTGTCTGCCTGGCCGACTTTCCAAAGAGGACCTAGTAAATTAAGGCAGACTCACAGACCCCTTTGTGTTAGAATTAGAAGTTGAAAACAGACGACACGTTTTCGAGAGGCTGGTGGGAAAGAGTTTCTTTCGAAAATCTAGCTCATATATAGCATAGGAGTAGTACTACGATACCAATGTTTTCCCGTTTCATGAATAGTATCCCATACTATAAGCTCCAGGCTTGACGATGAGATGTACAGATCAATGCGTGAGTGATATTACCCCCACTACCTTGCGGGGTCTAAATTCTGATTATGGGCGTTCGACTTGCGTAATGGCAAGGAATGTATTTCGACCGAGAAGAGCGGTACCACTGTACTATGTCCGCAGCTGAGGTGCGCTGGTAAGCCTTAGCGCCTCCGATTCACACGATGGTGATATGTCTTGAAGAGAGCTATATACCAGAATTACGTGTGTTACCACGGGGGCCACCTTAGTGTACCCCCCTCCGCACCAGTGTCTCGGTACGCGAACGAAGAGCATAATGAAGGGTAACGTGATGGTGCATGTATATGTAGTAGTGAAAGGCTTGGACATTAATTCAAACACGACCTTCCTACAACGTTACTATTCTAAGATACTTAGCGACTAGGTATCTTCATAGCGCGCTTCTTTTCGGTGAGGTTTAATTGATTACTTAACTAGCCCCAGATATCTAGATCATTAATATTTACTCTTGTCTCTTGTGGATCGAGGTAACTGGGTGTATCCCCGTAACATTACGTGTCTGGTTTTCAAGGCCGACTAAGACCGAGGTGACGATATGCGCCCGTAGCACCACCATTAGAATCACCGGTCTTTCCAGATAAAAAGCCGTTCCCCGCATTCAGTGGGAATATCCGTCTGGCCAGGGAGAACCTGTTCACCTCCTCGAAATGAGTGACGAGGACTAAAAAGGAAAGAGGATACAGTAGGGTGAAACAGCTCATGTTTTCCCTATCAGCCACTCGACTAAGCAAAGCTCAGCTTATTGAACGAAAGCTAGGTTTCTGTTAGTTCGCAGTAGATAAAGTACTCAACCAACTACGGATTGCCGCCTAAACCCATAAGGGAAACCTCCGAGGTAAAAGATTGCGCATTTCGCCCTACTGTACTAGGAATTACCCCTGATTTGCAAGAGCTATAATCCACTTCTGTCCGAGCTGATGAATTTTTGAGATTAAAAAAACACGGCAGAAAAACACGGTAAACTGGCTGTGTTGAGTAGAACATAAAACAACAAACTCGCATCCAGCGCCGGCACCTCACAAAGAAATATCGAGTGGGGACGCACTATCAGCACATATAGAAGAAGAGGCCAGCTAATGCCTAGGCTGCTCCAGATACTTTAGCAAAAGTGATAAAACTTAGGGAATAGTCTTATTTAAATCATATGCGCTAATATGTTGTTTGTGCACCTATAATATTTGATGAATTTGACCAGTCGTACTTTGATGCAGAGAAGCAACAGACCTTAGCTTGACGACATATAATTGATAAACTGAGCAGAATAGTCGTTGGTTCTGAGTTCCGAACCTCTGTGTAGCAGCCACGGAGGGTCTGTACAACAAGAGCTTAGAGCTCAGTGGCTAACACCCCTCGTGATTGGCAGTGTAGCAGAGAATAGCATTGATCCTTCATTCGTGTTTAAATACGGTGGTGTACGGACAGGTAATTGGATGTTAATTGTTCCCTTGGAGAGCGGTTACCAGATAAACGGGCCGCTCCTGTTGAAGAAAAGAACCCTCATGGCTGCCGCATTCCCCCGCAACCCGCAATTTTAGGCGCCAAGGTTTTTGAGAGAATGCCGAGCGATCCGCCTGTGTGGATCGCACAAATCTGTTTGTGAATCGAGTGGCTGTCCAAAGGTAGGCTGAAATTGTTGGCGGCGAGACGCACTGAGTGTGAAGACGGCTGGAAAATAGATAATCTAACCTGTCACGACAACATCAACGGAGCTTCAGCCTTTGATGTTAGGGGATTATGTAAAGGCCGGCGAGGATAGGTAAGCGCTTGTTGCAGCTAGAACTTGAGACTAGGCGATCGCCAAGGAAAATTGCGGAGATATCGCTATGCTATCTTCAGCTGTTCTCTTGGGCGGCTGAAAGCTCATACTTGAAAGAACTAACTAGCCATTGCGTCTCTGGAGGCAAGCCAATTTGGCATTGTTAGCAGGATTGGAACAAGACGGGGATTGGAAACAAGATGATAGCTCTCTTGCCAAGCAATTGGTTTGGAACCTATTCCTATTCGATACGGTGCAGCTAATGTGTTGTTAGCCATACACAAAACCATACCTAGTAGGTACAGTTAGTGTAGGCTAATGATTTTGCCAGACGCGTGGCAACGCCAGGAAGGGTGTCTGGAACACCAATGCTGCCAGGACGCGGAATGGGCGGACGTTGTTTGTAGTCAATAATGTGGTGGCCAACCAAGCCATTGTGTGAGTGTGATAGATCTGCGTCGAAGGAGAGTATAACGCGCATTTTGATCCCCTGATCAGATTCTGACCTTGCCATCGGACATCCTGAGCACGAAAAGCAGGAAAGGGGCTGCATATCGCCTCAATCTGGATAGTTGCGGTCAACCAATATTAACCAATCTCTCGGCATCAACGCCTATCGTGGTGTCGGATACTGCCGAGACGCGTACTGCTCAGCCATGATATACGGTGGCAATGCGGATCGCTCTGAGGGAGGGTGCAGTAAACAGGTTAACAGCCAAGTTGTCTCCGTATCCGGCACTTTCATAGGGCGCTTTTCTGGGCACGCAGACGCTGAACGGCTCGTCTACCTTGATCTAACAGCTATTCAGCCTTGTAGGGTGATGGTGCAGATTGCTACGGGCTAAGTATTGTTGCACGCCAAGCCTTCAATTAGCAGCACCCATTATTTGCAACTAGCATCATCTGGCTCGACATGGCGCACCTGACGGACAACCGAGCGCCTCGACACCATTACACTACAGACGGACAGCTTAGCAAATCAGTTTTTGTCTTCATTTGGCTTGCTGGGGCAGCTTTGTGATAGATATTGCAACATTTCAGCATACACCTAGGGGTAGAACTCCGGAAGCCCAAGATCGCGAGTCTAGAATCTATAGCGTCAAATCGCACAGTACAGGTAACTGTCACTTACATGAGGTCGAGCGAAATCTGTCCAGCCAACCCAAACGACCCATTAGAGTGCATACAGGTATACCGCTCCGGATCAAGCCAGCAAGCCATGACGGCGTGACGTGGATATTGATTTGTCGACTACCTACCTACCTAGGTAAGTGCTTGATTTCCCCAGAAACTTGCGTCAAAGGCTCCGGCAGTCGTCACGGCAGCCGGCGAGCCCTACGAGCCCCATAGGCTATGGTTAAGGCTGTAGTAAACTCTGCGTTAACCTAAATTTAGCAATGATGGGGAAGAGATGAGACAACACTACAGTCGCATCGTAAGTTTTGTATGCAGGGCCCGGGAAAGCATGTCGCTATACAAATGTAGCAATACTGTAAATTCTGCATCAGAATGCGACCGGTGTACTAGGTAGGCCTCCCCAACGGCTCGTATTGCGGCCTCGTTGAATGCCACTTGTTGAGGTCTGGCTGAAGTGATATCTGGTAGTTGGGAAATTAGTTGCTGGACGGGGGCAAGTTCCTCTCCCGATTCCCGAGCCGTGTAGAACAGTCGCCTGCTGTTTCGTACACCATAAGACAAGACAAGACAGGACAGGACAGGATAAGACAAGACAAGGACACAAGAACTCGGCGTAGATGATGGTCGCCGTCGCCACTCGGAGTCTAGGCTGGTCCTGTGGTGTTGGTAACCTGAACAACAAGCACCGACCCTGCTCAACGAAGCTGCAGCGCCAAGTTGTTCATGCTGCGGAGTACAGAATTTTGGTTTATTACAGCAAAGCCCAATCAATGCTTCACGATGGAAGTGCAGGAGCGCGGAATATGCCATGCCTAGCGCTGAAAGACTGCCGAAATCAAGGATCTGTAGGGCCAATGCCGGTACGTGGTTGGTGCAGATCCAGTACGCGCCTTCACATACATACCGGTAGGTGTATCCCGCCTCGTATGCCTACAGCGTCGTTGCTGGCACAGTGCTATGTAGAGGTGCCGTCGATATGTCGATGTGTGGGAAATGATGGCAGGGGGAGCGTATTCTTGCCCTCGATTCTCGGGCGCCATCCCGGCATGCCAGGGGCTGCTGCTGCTGCTGCACTGCGTATATACCCCTGGGAGCGATCAGATTCGCACACGGTCCGCTCATGCTTGCATATTCCCCAGTTTACACATAGTATATCATTCCAAGGAAATGACAAGTTTCGTGCATTTTGAGTCGTGGAGTTTCTGCGGGAGCGGCCGCCAAGCGGCGATTGCTGAGACATCGATGTTTGACGGCATCATCGCCTAGGATTCGCCTAGTATGCTTCCATCATAGCGCAGGCCTGGCACAGCCGCACGTGGGGCGGCCCTGATAACTTAATAGCGCCGCCTATCGCCTAGCCCGGTACCTACGCATACGCAGTACCTAAGGTGCACAGTTGGAATGGAACATACCTAGGTACGTATATGTATGTATGTAGGTAGTATATGTCTGTCGTATCCGCCCGGTAGGTAGAAGCTAGGCGAATTGGTGCCCGCCTGAAAGAGTTACCATAGGTAGGTATTCGGCCCTACGCTAGAATCATGTCTCAGTCCGCGTTTCGGACTCACCACTGGTCAATCATAGGTACCTCTTTTACGTACATAAATAATAGCATAAGTCACGATGGTCGACAAGTATTTAACCTCCCTACATACCATACCAACTTCACATCCCGAGCTGGGGGCCACTTAACAAATCGTTTGTCATATATCTTTGCACATTGAACATTAAGCTTCGTTGTCTAGTCGTCGTCATCACCCAACACCATCGTCATTTATAAACAGCGCGAGTATGCTTATATCATACTTACACATAGTGTATCGTCATAAGAGTTCAAAGGCCCGGAGGTCTAGCTCGGTGTTTCGGGACTGGGGATGAGTTGGGACTAGCGTAAGGCTTAGCCAACTGGATGTAACATCATGATCAGCGTTGTCCGAAAACTAGACCCTCATTGCCTCATTGTCTAGTCGAGTGAGATAAGTTGGCCAACTCAGGGACTACTTCCATTCGTCAGATGACTGAAGACGGCAGTGAAGCGAGAGGATATACCACCTATTAAGTGCTAGGATTTGCTCGATATGTCTCCTTGCTGTCTCGTTTAAGTAACTTATAGCCGCCTTTAATTAGCATTCGTTAAGATACCTACACTAGATACCCAGTGAATGCTACATTGCAGACTTTTGGTCACAGATGCACATGTGCGAGCCAGTGGCGTAGTATAACAAAACAGTAAGCCTAGGTATAGGCAGACAGAGGTAATACCTAGGTACCTAGCTGTAAAACGCTAGAATTCGTTAACGAACAGTCATTTATCAGGTATGCCCCGATACTCGACCAGTGTTTCCTGATAGGGTAGGAAAGCTACCTAGCACTACCGAACAGCCGTGTCGGTGATTCGAACAATTAATTCATCGTATCTAACATAGGGTATGTACTTCAAGTTGCCCTGATATCCATTATGAGAGCTTGGTGGGGTTCTGGATTTACGTATATACCTATGTGTTAATCGTAGGAGGAGTTATATATCTAGCGGGGAAATGGCCTTAAGTATTATTTTCTTCGCAGCCCTACAGACCTGTAACAACCATTAATGATTAAAATTACTCATAACTAGTTACCTATTTTTAATGATAATTTTTATGTTGGAATTTTGTAATTGGTGTAACAGCTGGCGAAATTCGACTGAAATAGATTCGATCACTTGCTAAGTCAGGTAATTCCAACCTGTTTTCGTGGTCGAATTTAGCTTCTCAGGACATCATCCATACTACATTAAGGTTATGTCCGCTGAAGCGGATATAGGAGGACCTCGGGAGGAATTGAATGTACTATGATGTCTGCACACACATTAATTACTGTATTATGTAGAGATAGTAGGGCTGGGAACCTGCCCGCACAGGTTGCACCGAAACGAATGCGAAGAAAGGACTTTGCACTAGCCTCAATGGGTATCGACCTCGTGGGACTTCCCACCGCCTATATTTCTCATTCTTGGCGCAGTGACGCCACCTCTAACGCTTTTTGTCGATTTCAAGGCCCGACAGCCAATCACACCGGAGACATCGCTAGCTTGTCCCACATCCCTATAGGGCTGAGAAAGGGCTGGGGGCTTTGTAAACATTTCTTTTTTTCCCTTTGCCACTCAAGGCAAGCTTGTGTAACTGTTCAGATAATGTGATCTAATACTGTCTAATATCATCTAAGACCGGTATGCCAGATGCTCTTCAGTAAACAGAAATTAGTAGTTAAGCAGCAACCCAAGATCTGGGGCATCTATAGTAAACCTCGCACAAAATTACAAATTCCATAGTGCTTAATTATGCGCATTGGAGACTTCCTTCCCGATCAGTGCACATTAGTGGTGTGAGAAGGTTTAACTCTTGGCGAGTGAGTGAGTCGGAGTCGTGCCGGAGAGTGAAAATACGATTAATACATAGCTCGGGCTGCAGCAAGTGCTGGCTTTGTCTCGCTTGTACTACGTAGGTAAAATGGAAAGCAATGTCCTGGATGCGGTCAGATACAAGCCGAAATCATATCTACATATCGTACCGGCTTCCTCTTATCCTCGTCCCGACGCACTAAACTTTGAAAGTTGTTGACAAATGAGTAATAGAGGAATTTACAAGACCGACTTGGGATTATTGCTGACTTAGTGTACGGAATCGGGACCGAGCTTACGGAGCCTTCGCCACGCTGAGCTGGACCGGAGATGATCTATGTGAGGTTTTACATGTCATGGTCCGACTGATTATTCTCTGAGAGAAGCGCTGACCCTAGGCTTACCAACAACTTTCAACCTTCCTCTCGGCTTTTTCCCGTCATCTCATTCCACATTGTAGGTAATGTATCTATTTATTACTATACCTAAAAAGGCCTTAGACCGCTACCACATCAGATAACCGTTGGATGGAACGATAAACACCTGATATCTGCCAAGTCTACATGCTTACTTGTTTAGTTAACATCTTGCGTTCCTAGTACGTCAGTGTGGACTAACTATGCCGACTTGGTCTAAGTTCAATAGTGATATGTACGCAGTAACTGGAATCGGGCTGCGTTGTTAAATAGAGCTTAGGTAGCATACGATAACTTAGCAGCTCCCGGCTTGCCCATTATGTATGGAGGATGGGACTCTAGTAGGTAGGTAGTATAATGCTACATGTAAGTATATACATGTACGACCCTGGTTGCGGGAGCGATACGGCTGACTAAGACGCCTCTGTACGTACACTCGATAGTCTTCTTTTGGGCGGGAGGTCATATTGGCGGGGGCACCTGCACAGGGCAGAAGGATGTGCGTGAAAATGTCGCTATACACTATATTGAGAGCATATGGAGTTGTGGGAAGCGCGATGTTGACATCAGAAGACAGTAATGGAGGTTAAGAAGAGCGGTCTACAGTTATATATAGTGTTAACTTTTCTTGTCAGAGCGGACTACTCCCTACTCCAGAGATAATCTACTCAGACGAGGACAAGGAATACCTCCCCAGTACTAGGTAGGTATTTAGAGTAGTATGGCTATATACTATAGCTTCAGGGAATATCACAGCTACGGACACGTTAAGAAGATCCCATGACTGGATAGTGGTAGCGTATAGTAGGTTTGGTATCTGAACCACCTGCTAGGTACAGAGCTTGGGAGTATGGTTTGAATAGGTATGGCGTTAATGGGTGAATATTCTGTAATATACCGGTGCTGGTATTGATTGCATGGGTACGATATGCGTCGGGACTACGCAGTAAAGCAAGCTGCTTGCTTGGTGCAGTATGAGTGTAGATGTATACTATGTAGGAGTGTAAGTGGGAGCTGCAGAGCCAAGCCAGACGAGGTATTGAATTCAGGTGGAACGCACCATTAGCCAACATACCGGGATGCTTGTCGTTGGCCGAGTTCACAAGGAGTAAGGAGACCAGATCAGCTAAGTCGGTGTACACATGTACGCAGAGCAGAGGCCAAGTGGTGTGGTACCTAGGTACCACTGGGTCTGTGGTGTACACTTACATGTACTGCGGAGCCATGTACTTGGCTGGGCACTAGACGTACCCCCTCCCCGCTTTAAAATATTTGTATGCCCCATGTCAATGTCGAATTGAGCTCGCCTTGTAGCGGTACCAGCTGCAGCTAGCACGCCCATGTAGTGTACCAGAAATCCCTGCAAGTAATCCACAACCCGCGACCCAAGCCCCCTGTAGGGAGGGTAGACGCTAGCAGACGCCACCAGCCAATCTGCTCAACCCTGCCGTTTCCTTAAAGGGCTGAAGAAGGGACCCACGCCCGCCCACCCATTACATTCCCATAGGGCAGAGCAGGCAGCGTACACAGGAGGCAGGTAGCCATACACAATCCATACACAATACCCTGGCTAGGTCAGAATACCACCCATCTGCCACTTACATACATAGGGTAATAGTGTAGACCTACCCGTTATTTTACCTACCCTTATTTACCTACCGACCCAACCTACCTAATAAACTCGCTCTGCCTCTCATCCTCGCCCCTCCAACTGCGGTCGTCTCGATCTGTCTCGGTCCTTCTCCGCATACCAGAAGGGAGAGCTTCAGCTGGCAGAGCACCCGTGGCTAGCGACGTTGACACTGCTGATCTCGACGTAAAGAAACATAACACCGAGACCGCTTGTTCGCGCAGACCTCCTGCTTAGACCTCCCGCTTGGTTCCCTGTCCTCGGGTCGACCACACTCACCGGCTCCTACACAGGTCCATGTTGGAGTTGCTACGGGACGCCTTCGATCCTCTCTCTCCTCATACCACACGCCGCCCTCTCCGGTCCCGCCATTGAGCGTCGTCTGCGTGCTACTTGCATGGTTGGCACTGTCTGCGGTTTCAAACCCTCGAATTGCCACAGCATTCGCCTGCTATATCTTGCCGTACCCTGCCATATCCGCCCATCTCCGCCGCCTTGTGCCTCCCGAGCTTCGATGATACCTTTTGTGTACCCACCTGCCACCCTGAGTTACTCCGAGCCAGGTCTAGCCTAGATACAGCCACGGTTTGGCGAACCGTTCTGACCCGTCTTCCCTGATCATGACGTTTCCTGTCACCCCATCTTGACCATACCGAACGGCTCCCTTGCGCGAGTCTCTCTCTACTATTAACATACCAATTTGCTGGTTCAATAGCGGCTACTCCGACCCCCGCTTGCCACTGCTATTGCACAGTCTACCTTTGCCCTCCATCTTAAGGTATTTTGCCTGGTAACAGCTCCATTGCTGCAACACTGACTCCCGTGTGCTCCCAATTCGCTTCATTCCATGACCTACAATCACTTGCGCCAACCGCTGCCTTCCCTGGCCACAGATATCAGCCCCTGTAGTGCTTCCCTTGGGCTTCGCTCGGCCAGCCGCGGCTCGCCGTGAGAGGTGCTCCAGTGGCACACCTTTACCGAGTCATACGATTTTGTGAGGGCTAGTTACTTGCTCCTAATTCAAGTCACCATGGAGATACCTTCACGATACTCTCCCCGAGAACCGGGAGGGCCTCCGCCCGCTATATACATCGAAGAATCCGGTCGATTCGATAGGTCTGGCCGCTTCGGTCATCCGCGACCTCAGGCATCGAACTTCTCTCCCTCCTCCATTCCCATGTCAATACCAAACAATCGTCGAATAGCGGAGGATGATGCTCCTCCTCCACTGCCACCTCCTAGGTTTCTGCCCAACATAGGGCTTCCTGGGCCGCCAAGCCATGACCAGATTTCTTCTATTAATTCAAACACTAGCTGGGACGATACAAGACGTGACCCTGAAAATGAAAGTTTGCGGTTCCGGAAGCAAGAAATTGGTCGACCACAAAGAGACGAGGGCTATCACAGTATGAATTCAACTTTTTCATCAATTGGGTACGTGGATATGATGGTCGTATTGGTGGCCTTTTCCTCCTGAGGATATTGCGCCTTGTCAACTGACTTTCAGCACCATAGTTCTCAGGACCTGCCACCGAAAAAGCTTTTCATGTCACATAATCTTTCCCAATTCAACAAGTCTGCAGCGAGCGACTATGACAGCCATTTACTTAAAAAGTTGGACTCACGTCGAGTCTTCGAGAACCGCTCCCCCCCTCGCCGATCCGGACTTGCTATGTCTCTGGACCAAAATAGATCTGAACCCCCTCGCCATGCTAACGCCCCTCCACTGTCTTTACCTCTTCGACTGAACAATCAATCCTCGATAGATTCCCCTAATCGGTTTACAGACCCTCCCATACAGCCAACGACAACGACATCACCACGTTCCAGGTCATATTACCAAGCCAGTGGTGCCGAGTACCGCTCACCAGTCGAATTGACAGATTTAGACCGTTCGCCACGTTATAGAGCTAGGCGGAACAATAGCGACGACGCTACTATGTCAATACATAGCGGTTACGACAATATGGAGGACACGGATTTTCCAATGGAGGAGACATCGGGTATTAGAAGGCTACGTATCGATGACCCTCATGGGCGATCTGACTTTCAGGCCGTTGGGCAGAAGAGACGTGCATCATCACCCCCTGGTGGGGATAGTCCTCCACAAGGTCCAATGAATTCAAACGATCCTACAAGGCGTCGTGACGGCGTCGGGAGGGGATCTCCAGCCCCACGGCTGAGTTTGGTCCCTCCGAGCTCCTTGTCTTCTGTATCATCCGCTGGACGTAGTGCATCCTATGTTTCAACGGCGTCCCTCAATACGAGCATTTCAAGTCTGACCTCATTCGGCGGAAGGTCACCGAGTGGACTATCATCTGGAGGCCTATCCCCAGTGGATATGATGGCCAATTCGCCTTATAACACGCCCATATCGCTTGGTCCCTCTTCAGGTGCCCCGTTTGGTCGTGGCCCCCATCAGCGGAACATGAGTACCGAAAATAGGCAGCTTGCTTCACCTCGTAAAGTTGTCGAAGTACCAAAAGCTACCATCTCAAAATTGCAAGGGGGTTTCCTTATGTGTGAATGCTGCCCTAAAAAACCCAAGAAATTTGAGACGCCCGAAGAATTGAGGTATGTCCGCTCTACTTAAACCCCATTCATGACGTATTTTTCTGACGTATTCAAAATCTAGTGCACATGAAGCTGAGAAGCAATATGAGTGCTCGTTCTGTGGCAATCGCTTCAAGAATAAGAACGAGGCTGAACGTCATCAGAACAGTTTGCATGTCAGGCGACATAGTTGGTCCTGCTCCGCACTTCTCATGTCGGGCTTCGATAGAGCTTTTCATGAGAGTACTAATAGGCCCGGCGAAGCCGACACATGTGGCTATTGTGGTGAAGAATTTGGGCGCAGTGGCGGAGCTGCACGTGCGCGGCATGCGACTGAACGTGACTGGGACATGCGATTGAAGCATTTACAGGAGGCACATAAATTCCGGGAGTGCAATTCGAGTAAGAAATTCTACCGGGCGGATCATTTTCGACAGCATCTCAAGCACAGCCATGCCGGCACAAGTGGGAAGTGGACTAATATGCTGGAGAATGCATGCATGTTGGACGAAGAGCCACCGCAACCTCCACGGTGAGCAAGGGATTAGGAAGAGAGTCGCGCTGTTAGATGGGGTCACTAGCCCGCAAGCATGATGCGATTCAGCGGCACCGATGTACGACCAAGCGCCTTGTCTTGTTTCAAGTCCTCCCTACAAGCGCCTTGACGCATTCTCATGGACAAGTTACGCCGTCCATCACGTTGTCCATAAGTACTTTTTGCACTTTAGGCACAATGTGCTGACCGCCGTTCGCAGTAGATACTGAATGCACACCGGCGCCCCACCTTTCGACCATTAATTGTCAATGGCCCTTTTACGAGCGGCGCTGCTTGCTGACGGCACGTCTTCGTACTCGCACGGTCTTGGCCAAAGTGTCATTATGGCGAATTCTCTAAAGCTCAACGCCATCATAGACTTTATCATCTATGAACGTGACCAGTAGTCATTCTATACCGCTAGTATCCCTTAAAATAGCGACGTAACTGCACATAGTCTAAGAGGATCAGAATCTGGGAAGGAGAGGGCAATCGAATCGTGGAGCCGTTGCTCTGCCAGCTGTCTTGGGCCAGATTGCAGTGAATAAGCTGACGTGCTCACACGATGCGTTGGGGTCGGACGGGATGGTTACGATGGGTTACAACTTTCAATTTCCTTTTCAGCCTCATTTATCTAGGCCAAACTACGAGCGATCACAGAAGCATCGAATTGGCCTTGGATCTGGCATAAGATTAACGAAGATATGTGTCTCACCCATTTATCATGGATGGTATTTTGTTATAGGATGGCATCATCTCGGCGCATAGCAAAACGAAATAATTGATTCTAAGAATACCCACAGAGGCGGTGAAGAAGACAACCCCAAAAAACCGGATTTTCATACAAGCAGCAAATATACTACTGTAGTATACCTACCTACATGGTAGGTAGGGTGTGGAAGGTTGAATCACCAGTTCACCATATGTGACGGGATTGCTTTACAGAGAGTTGGCGACAAAGGGGTTAAAAATATGGGGGCAAACTAGGTATGGTATTGACGTGTATATATTAAATCTCGACATGATTTTTAATAGACTTCATGTAAAAAAAAAAATTTCGTCCATCTAAACAGAGACACGCTTTCTCCTGTTGTGAGCTTCGAAGGTTGCTGCAAGTTCATTACAATGCTATCTACCTGGGTAATGCTTGTAACGAAGAAATACAACGTCTCATGTGGTTCCTAAATGAGGTAGACTAACTACAAGTGGAAGGCCATACCCAAACAAGGCTGGATACACCCGGAGTGGGTGGATTCATGGGGCAGAGGGGCAGAGGGGCAGAAGGGACTGAGGGGCAGCAGAATACGTATCCCCTCACGTGATTCAGCCCTGTGCCGCGATAATGAAATTTTGATGAGCGACGGATAAGAACAAAGAGGGGCATGTCGCTGTACAGCAGAAGTACCTGTTGACGGGACTACCGCTAACCCACCTCCTACCTACAGCACGATACTACTCCATCCTTCAGGACGCTTATCTCCCCAACCTTGATACCACTCGACTCTTACCAAAATTCTACCTCCAACTTACGGGGTACTTTTTTCCCCCGCAAAACAAGAAGAATATGGCAAGCCTCTCGAGGATACCAGGTGATGACAACCTATTCGTTGGAGGGTAACTACCGCTTTCCTGTTCGTCTCCTTCGGCCAAGCCTACCAGAGCCGCTAACAGGGTCGGCAGAGTCTGGATCTTAAACATAGAATCTCACAGAAACCAGCTCTATGAGAACAACATTACCCACATATTGTCTGTCATACAATTCTCCTTCGAAAAATGGGGCGAGGAGGCTAAACGCTTCAAGCATATGAGCATCGACATAGACGATGATGAGTCATCAGATATCCTTGTTCGCCTTCCTGCAGCCGTACGCTTTATCGACAACGGGCTGCACCCGCAGGAATCTGAGGCGGGACGAGAGCAAGCTACGTCAACCTCAGCTTCGTCGTCTACGCATGGAGTGTATGTCCATTGTGCCATGGGCAAATCCCGTTCAGTAAGCTGCGTCGTTGCCTACCTCTTGTACAAGTACCCGCATCGTTTTGGTGGCAAGCAGTTCGTAGAGTCTCCAGCGTCAACCCAGCAGCGGCGCATTACGGCCAAAGAAGCCGTCTATAGCGCACTGCGATGCGTTCGCGAAGGCAGGCCTGGAGCAGAGCCCAATTCAGGCTTCATGCGTCAACTTGAGCTTTGGTGGGAAATGGGTTGCCCAGCCGACGATGATGGTGCCGTGGAACGCCACCCCATTTATCAGAAATGGCTTTATGACGGGATGCTCCAAGAGGCGCGGGATATGAGGATAGCGCCTGACGCCGAACTCATCCGCTTCGAAGATGAGGTGCGCGTGGAGGAGAAAGAGCAAGAAAATGCTACGGTAATACGGGATGGCGGGAAGGAAGTCCGTTGCAAAAAGTGCAGACGCACTCTCGCCACTCCCAATTTCCTCGTATCTCATACTCCAACGGGGCAGTCCGCCAATTCCAACTGCGCTCACATTTTTATTGATACATTATCCTGGATGCGGCCCGTGCTTGAAGACGGCGCCCTTGACGGCAGGCTGGTTTGTCCAAACTCTAAATGCAGAGCTACGGTCGGTCGGTTCGCATGGCAAGGACTGCAGTGCACGTGTAAACAGTGGGTAGTGCCGGCTTTTTCGTTGAACCGAAGCCGCGTGGACGAGGTGAGTTCACGGCCCATTGGTTCTTCGGCGATTCGCATGCCTCCGGGTCGAAGTGGCAGCTTGTAGGAGTTAGCTACTCCCTTGATCGAACGCTTATCCCAATGGCAAGGTTAAAGAGTACCGTACATCGGGTTCTCCGGTACTGCTCCCCACAGACTACGGTCCGAAAACAACTCACTAGCCGCTGTTAGATTTTCCAGAAGCCGGGAATGCCAGGTGCCAGGTGCCAGAATTCTCAGGGGATGATCGTTGCACAATGAATAAGCATCAAGACAGTCTCGTCAATAAGCTTATCTCCAAGCTAAGCACTACCACGATATTAGGAATGTGTCCATTCCCTGCAAGGCAACGGATCGGGCCTATTAGGTCTAAACCCCTTGACCGCCGCTAAGGAACGAAGATATACATACACGTATCGTAGTGTATTGAGTACCTAGTGTACACTACGCATATATGACAGCCGCGAAGGAGCTGATTCCCTGCTTTGGTCAGGGATTTTTTTCACCTCCACAGGTCGATGATGCATAACTCCTGTCTACTGTAGTGTAGCCTATCTCAATGAGCGGGAAGGAAAAAAAAAAACGGCGTACACCGTTCGCTTGAGCCATCGTGAACGTCTTTCCCTAGCATATACACAATCGACCTAGTATCCCACCAGATTCCAAATGATAGCTGAATTCAACCTTCCGCCTGACAGACTTGCGTATGTCTTGTATGCTACACTCCATCACCGAAATCCGAACGCCGGCTGAAGACCACTCAGAGACCCTGAAAATTGCCAATACTGCCATCCATTTCTAGTGCTTACTAAGTTGGTTAACTTGGCCGTTAGTTAATATATTTGCACAAATCGCATAAGTGTGGATAATTACTTTGAAGTTATATACTACCAAATACCATAGCCAAATCTGGCCTACGTTGTGTAGCTCTGAGCTCGTCATGTCAAAGATGTTACTAGTATTGCACGCAGGATAAAGACACAAGTCTATTAAGTATACACCCCGCGCCTTTTAAACGTGTTTTTCCGTCTCTCACTGTACGGAAAAATCACTACACCAGATAGGACAGACCAGACCGGGCTTTGACGCACATCCCGAACAATTCTTGACTAGGCCTTCTCGATCCCTTTGGCAAACGAAGACTACATAGCGGAGCGCGTGCTGTGCCTGGAGCGAGCAGCCTGCAATGCATGATGTCAATGCAGTTGGCTGCTAGTACCTTTCTCTGTTGGCAGCACGCGCCGCATTCCAACGTCATTACCCCAGTACACCCACACCGGCATCTTAAACGTGAGCTCATTCCTCTCCCCGTCCCCGTATTCTGCCAAATCAGGCATACGCAGTATGTTTTATACAAGGGGTCCCCCCCGGCCGGCTAACTGAGAATCCCCTGACAGGACCCCTGGTTATTTGGTCGAACCATCTACACTACCTACTGCGTACATGTAGTAACGTTCTGGTAATGCCCCGGCCAAACTCATATTCAATATGCCGCTATAGGTGCACACCTGGATCATGCAAACATGATCCTTATACTGAAACGGAACTATATGTACGCATGCGTAATATACCTAACAGCATATACTACTTACATAGTCAATACCGGAGGCTCCCGCGCGATAAACGTGGTGTAGCGTTGGGTGACATTCGAGTTTCCGTCATCACCGTCGGCGATCCAGTGGGGGCCGAACGACACCCGGCATGACGGATCCCCGAAGGAAGACCTACTGCGTACACTACCTACTTACACTACTAGCTAAGTAGGCAAGTATACAACATCGCATGTTCAATCATCAGCCTCGATTCCCGAGGGCAGGGGTGGCACCACGGGAAGCGCAGTCTCAGCTGAAACAGGTGAGAGATCTCAACTTACGATGTTTCTGTATCTGCTAGCGAGCAGCCTCTTAACAGATAAAAGCCGCCTACCGGTACCAGAAAACAAAGAGAAAGAGTCGGGTTCCGGGAAGGATCTCCTGTTTTTTCGGTGTAAAAGAGCGTATTCGGAAAGGACGACGAGGCGAACCGGGATCTTTTTCAGCAAGCTAGCCCTGTTCTGCCCGCCTTGTTCATGCATTTCCGTGCCCTGTCGCCTCCTCCTGGGGAGGTGTTGGTTTGTGACAGGTAACGCTAGTGTGGCGTAGTAAGTGATATATGTATTACACCATTAAAACTGGAATTTACAGGAGTCATGCCGTAGTGTGACATACGCAAAACGTCGATAAACGAAACTGTAGCGATGGTACCGACACGTCCTAACAATAGGCGATACTTCCATGCGCAGTAAGTACCTGCATAGGTTGTGACTTATGTACAAACGATATCGTGGTATGCCTACATTGCCAACCCATTCATCCATTTGATATGCCCCTCCCCCACAGGGAGATGTTGGTCCGCGGTTAGAATAAATGGATATGGGTTCGAATCCTGCTTTTGGTATACCTATCACCCCACCTTCGGCTCCCCCATGCGACTATAAGTACTATACGCAGTATGTATGTAGTCTACTTATAGTGTATTGGTCCATCCTATACTATCAACTTTAGTACGCTTTAAATGTTTTCTAGAAGAACCTGAGACGAAGCTGAGAGTGAAAGCATGTCTAGCGTAGGCACTAGACCCCGGGACTAAGGCTCGTCGATATAACACGCCACATCCTACACTACCTAACGCATACTATACATTACTCAGTACACTATCCTCATCGTCCTTTCGTTCTAGCGATCTTCATGAACGATAACAGGGTCAAGGTAGTGTATACATACTTCTACTAGGCTTGTTACGTAAACCCCGAGCAGCACAGTCCGGGCGCCATACCAAGCGAGCGGTAATACTGTCGCATTTGTAGCGGAACCCAGGTCCTTGCTTAGCTGGCTAGCTATGATGGTTAGGTATCTACACTCCACTACTCTGGAGGAGTTTGTTGGGGTACAGGAAGTATAGTTTAGCTAGCTAAGATAAGTAGATATCTCTACACTGCTATATAGTACGTAGTATATACATGGACTCTTATTACTTACTACAAGTGTTAGTATTTTGTAAGCCATGCTTGAATCAGTGCAGTGTTGGTGCTCTATGCGTAACCATACTGTTGGTAGGTAGTGCACACCATCTATTTGACTTTCCCAGATGGAGTGTATATAGAGAGCTATTATAGCCCGCCAAGATTACCAACTGTGGCTTGCCGCTAACGATAACTTACATGTTCATTGGACAAGTAAGTCCCCGACTTGTGTCTCCGATAATGTAATAATTGGTTAGCGATCAAGTTACTGAAGGTTGAGCTTGAATTGCAATTTACAGAACTAGTAGATTAATGAAACCAGTAGACATGGCAGGCTAGGCAAGTAGTGTAGTGTAGGGAGGTATCAATCTACATGTGGTGAAAGTATTAATTGGTATGAATCAGGTCACCGCGCGTTCCTGGACTATTTGTCATTTTCCCCCGCCTACAGGTGCCAAGGTGATGACGGTAACTAGGACAATTAGTATCGCAGGGGATATGTGTAGGTATACTAGATACTTGGCTATCTCTCAGCTGGGCTTAATCCTACCTAGGCAGCATGAACTATAGATACCGGCACTCTATAATCTATCAGTACACTATAGTATTATATATAGTATGCCCTCTGATAAGTCGTAACGTGGGGGATGTACGCAGCAGGCAGATTAAAGAAGCCTGTTACGACGAAGGAAGAAGGGTGAAGAGAGGAGGTATAGTCACACATCAATTAGTATGAGGAGTTGTAGGGAAACGACAAGGGAAAGAATGAATGACCCGATGAAGAAGAAAAAATAACAGGTGTAAAGAGGAAGATGCCGTGCATATCAGGAGGCAGGGTCTAGAATATGTCTTCTACTACGCGGACAATGGGCTGGTAGGTGGGGAGAAGACGGGGATCAATTTCTATGATACACCCTCTCATGATACTGTCAATCCCGTACAAACTAGGTAATTACCTACCTTGGGCATCCAATCCTATAATACGGTGTATATAGGTTTTCACGGACACCTGCACTTGACAGTAATATGCCGACGGTGACTAGCCAGGTATTATTTCCCCATCAGGCTACCGAGAAACAAACCCTCGCAGCCCGGACCCCGATTCCGAAACCCACCTCCGGAGATTTTCCTCTCGGTATGCGCCCCGCGCGGTAACCGAGTGAAACAGAGACAGCCGGGTTTACCAGTTTCAGGGTAAATCGCTTACCTTATGAGCAGATAGATACTCGCCAACGCTGCAAAACCCGTGCATGCACTATACACACACGATGTAAGTGTCATTCATCTAAGGACCGCTACAGCTCACAAGAGTAGGCAGGTAATTAGCTGCAAGGACAGCACCAAACACGCCGTATACTGTCTCGGCGGCCCTAGCATCGCTCTTCGGTCACTGGATCAGGTGTCTGGGTTCACCCGGATCCAGCTTTCTTAGATAGCCCCAGTTCAAGGTCATTTCTTACATAATAAGGCTGGTTGGTTCCCACTATGCATCGGGTATGCAGAGGTGCAGAGGTGCAGTAGTAAACATACGATTCTGGAAGCCTGGCGGGTGATTGAGTGGATGATATATGCATGCCAGATGAGCGGATCACGTCCGTCAGTCACCCGCGACAATTTCCCGCAACTGTGGTAAATGGGTGTGGCCCGATGAAAATGTTGTATACACTTGTACCGTTGAGGAAACCATGCGTACCTTCAAGATACGTGTAAGGTAAGTAGGTATCCAGGGTCCACCGCGTGGATGACGGTGATCGGTGACCTACACAGTATGTAAATAGGTAGGACCCTTCCTTTATTAGGTCAGCTGCTTATATGCTGGGCGACACCTATCAATGCTAAAAGTCAGGCACTGCATATTGAGGTTGGGAGTAGCTTGTCATCTATGCGAGTGTTCAGATGAGAGCGTGTAAGTCATATTTGGTATAATTAGCTAGCATACTCGTCCAAAAGTACCAGAAGGCGAGGAGATATGGGGTTTCATCCGCACGGGTTATTAGATAAGGGATCAATCTATCTGCGTGCCAAAGGTTGGACTGGGAGAATGTCCTGGTGAACGGGTTCGGCCGAGAAGTGGTGGTCCAGCGTTCAAATGGTAGGTGGAATATCGTCGACTCGAATCTGTAGTGGTACTAGACCCCCAAAGCAGTACCTAGACTAAGTGAGGACCAGGCTCACGAATATCCAGCACTCGGGCAATGTGGGTGCATCAGGTTGGCCACGTCTCAGAGTCATCTCACGACTTGAACAATTTTGTCGACCAATACCGATAGTACTCTCTTATCAGCGGACATCCTCCCGCTTCGATGATACAGCGAGGTCGGTGAGGTAAGCCTTACGCGGGCCTTGTTGTGCACCTCGATGACTTTTGAAGTTGTCGACCAATCCAATCAAGATATGCCGAAAAAATAATAAGCCTTTGCATTCGCCTATAATTACCTGGATGTTGGAAATATTAGTAAGAAGACGGGGCGGGATGCGAAAAGTCTTCCAGCCACAGCACTTATTGATTGATTGAACTGGTTGTTCATGAGCTGTTCTTTGCCCAATGACAATTGGCTTGCTATTGAGCTTCCTTAATCCTTTGCCTCGTCAGCAAAATCTGACAGCCTATACTAGGCGAGGCTTGCAGATGCGATTAAGGTAATACGCCGTGTGATATTATCCCATGACGCTTTTCTAGGGGACCCATTGGGCGGTCTGAGAGCTCTGCTAATTAACTGATCATGGGAATCTCTTGCCAGCCAATTGAGCGACCGAAACTCGCTCGCAGTTCGATATTAAAGCCCAGCGCTCGGCGGCAGATCTGCCCTTGCATCGAGTCCCACCATTCGGGATGGAGATTGATGGCGTCAGACCAATTCTATGGAATCGTCCGTGCTTCATGGTGGGCGAAATGCGAGATGCGGGATGACGCAGCATCCATGATCTTGGAGCTTTGTGCTTTGTTCACGTGAGAGCGGCTATCATTCTGCGCTCCGCGGCCTCATGTACGCTATCAAGCGACCGGTGAAACAATCTATTAGAAGAAAAGAAATTCTTTCCGCGCGGTCCGAGCCATCCGCTACCAAAGTGATCAGGTCTCCGGACCAAGATTGCCAGTTTCGCTTCGAGAAGATTACCTCGGGTCTATTAGGATAGGTTGTCATCATCGACATCGACGACGGGAGACTAGAAACTACACACGGTGTAAGCTGCTTGTCTCACCATCATGAAAGCGCATCGGGGCGTGACCGTTTCTTGATTGAAGTGGGATAGAAAGTGGTTGATGATGTCGGTAGAGAAACCCGCCAACATCTATAATACATATGCAGTCTTATGAGTTTAAAAGATCATCTGTTTTGAGCGAAGATAGCCAGCTTCAAGGTGCAGCCGGACTGAATCGAGCCTTGCAGTGCAGTGCCGATCCCGCAACCCGGACGTACCATGAACCTGCGTCCAGTATATATGACCGGAGGGGTCCCGGTGTAACGTTCCGTGTTGCGGCCACTTGTCGCCGATGTGGGATATTTAATATTCTAGAGGACGCAGAGACGAGGGCCAGGTCTCGAAGCGGCCATTGGATAAAGGGGGGTGTGGGAAGGGCAGCTTACCAAGCGCAGGGCTAGGCGAATGAATGGTTACATTGCGTTCTTTTAATGAATGGCTGGACTTAGCTGAGAGTTGTGTCACAATAATATCACTGCCCTTTCTGGATTGATTTATCCGGCGGTGTATCACTACATAGGTACAGAGTCTACAGCGCAGCAAGGTACTCGTCGTGTAGCTGCTAGATGTCATTCTGCATGTCACTCTCTTGCACAACTTTTTCAATGGGGAATCTGCCCCCTCCAATGGCTTGTTGGGTCTCATTGCATCAGTAGCGAAACGGCGCAGACGCACCTGACGCCATTCAATATCGTGGAGATGAACTTGAAAAGTAGGGAAGCTTTATTATTGACAGGGGCACGTTCTGTTACCCCAACCCAGAGCAGCTCTAGTCGCCTATGCCGCGGCAATTTGCTAACCAGCGTCTACATTCGACGCAAGTATGATAAGCATGAAAGCGGGATGGTCTTTGGGGTTCGTTTGCCGGGCTCTTTTAGGCATAAGCACCCGAAGAAGTTAGCACAAAGTGCTACCGTAGGTATGATCCATTCGGAGGCCGAAGCCCCATGGTGTGTTCGCAAAGCGCTAGGTCGATGAAGGTTGCTCTGTAGCATTGGGCGTGCGCGTATTGACGACGTCAGCACCAGGTTGTGATGCGCCCTCAGATCGGCTATTGCATGGATTACCGAAATGCGGGATGAGCCGGACCAATGTTCACGACGAAGCAAGCATGTTAAAGAAATATCGACTAGGTAGTTGTCGCGGGAGGTAGGCGAGTAGGCTGACGATTAATGACTGGGAAACTCGGACGATTAATAATAATGGGCAAGGTTCTTGATCCGATAAACATATTCCTGTGTCTTCGACCTAGAAACGGACGTAACTTTAAGGAGTCGGTTAGGATATTATATGTACTGCGTTGTATATAAGAAACTGAGGAATATCATGGCTGCACACATGTAGATGCGCAAGTTTAGACTTGGCGACTGTCAACGGACTCAAGTGGCCTCATAAACCAAGATGGAAGGCGGAGGATAGATCGCTTCCAAGACGATAAATGCAGATACGGTGACTCGGGGTGGGCATATTAACTGCATTCGAATTTGGATTGGACAGTAGCTTTGGATAAAGTCACATCCCATAAGGCTGATCGTATGCTGGGGAGTCTGTAGGGAGGATTCGGCATTGGTTTGGTGTGGTACCTGCAAGTGATTGCAATACCGCGTATTGCTTGTGGACCGAGTACCAACTGGAAATCCCGGTCAGCGATACTAATTAGGCACTCATTATCCATCACACCCGTAACGCCGACTACGAGCTGCATTGCATGTACGGAGTACGCAGTATGTTTGACGACAGTGGAGGGGGGACGTGCCAATAATACACGGCCCAGAGTATATCGACATGTAGCCCTACATGGCGATATGACCCAGTCAGTTGAGAATAAGCGATCACAAGCACACGAGCCAATCTCAAGCCCGGCCGATGTATCCCCCCGCAGCCTCTGATTTTGATTACTGACACCAAAGCTCAGGGTTTCATGAGACCTTCCTGTGATGGTTCGTCGAGTGCTGACGCAACGTAAGCACTAAACTCGTTGGGGGTGTAGATTCACTTGGTCTTCCTTAACGCGACATTTCTATACGGCCGTCGGTTAAGAAGAGGGGGTACGCTCACAGCGAGAGTCGCAAAGATGACCAAGGAAACTTAGAGGTGATAGAACGAAAACAAGTTGAAGCAGTCCGGTCATATTTAACACGGCTTCACGGGTAAAATTCGAAATCTGGTAATGCAACGTAATGCTGGGAACAAGAGACGTCGTTTAAATCTTGATTTGGATGGAAAACCCGCATTGTACACAAAATGAATGTACTTTCTCCATGGTCTCATGTCCCTATCCCTTGTAGACCGCTCAAGTACGAAGGAATAGATCCATGTATATGTGGGCGGGTGTATACCTAAGCAAGGCACTCTCCGGGGAATGGCATGGCGTGTCTTGATATATTTCCATAAAGAGTAATGTGGAATGGAGGGTATGCGAAACGACGTTATCCCCCATATATCGGCCGCAGTCGGTCGTACATAGCAGTTGACGATTTGATTGGAGAGATGTGCATGCTTGCCCATAACAGGCTTGTGCAGGGCAAGACGTGTACTTGGCACCACATCAAGAGCAACTTATAGCGAGATTTAAAGAGATGGGTAGGCGGCATTACCAAGGTCTAGAAGTAGAGCACCACAAATGGCACAGCACGTCGTTGTCGTGCCGCATGGCTGCATAAACAGACCTACGTGCATCAAACGGTGTCTCGAAGCTTCGATACCAATGCAAAGTCTTGCTGGTATTTGGTCTGAGTACTGAGTGTCAGCCACTCATTTACACTTGTAGGTTGAGAGAAATAGGGACACCTCCAGGCCATATTTCTCATCGTCCAAAAGCGGGTCAAGACGGCTATCTCGAGGATCAAGGTAAGTCCTTAGGGACGGAAGGAAAGAAGTTAGGGTTGTTTAAACGCTCCCTGTTTCTTTTTGCAACCTCAGCCTGGCGTTTTCGATCAAGTCGTCGCTGATAAAATGTCCTAGCAGGTGTTAGCGTGATTCGCTTCGGACGTCGAGGTCTCTTGCCCAACCTTTGTAGAGCAAAAACGCGAGGCTCCTCCTCGACTTCGGGCGGACTCTTGTCCTTAGACTTGCCCTTTAGGTTCATCAGTCAGAGTGGCTGTCCGAGAGAGCTGAGTTTATTACGCTATACCTTGTCACCAGAGGTCGAGTCTGTCTTCTTTTCATCCTTATCATCATCCTTTTCCTTGCTGTCTTTCTTCTCCTTCTCTTTGTCCTTCTCTGTTTCTTTCTCTGCTTCCTTCTCTTTCTTCTTACGTTGCTTCTCTTCGTACTCCCTCTTCACCTTCTCGACCTCTTCGTCCATCTCTTTCTTCTTCTTGGCGGCAACAGCGTCGTGGTCAATAATGGGGGAACAGAAACCCCGATCCTTGAGATGAGCAAGACATACGTAGAAGAAGTCCTAATGAGAGGGAGGTGAGTTAGAAAGAACGGTCTCCCCCAGTTGCAGATCCTAAGATAAGATGGCTTCATAACCACGGACCTGCTTATCCGGAGTAATGAGAACACTGGTGCTTGGTTTGAAGCATATCTCGCATCCTTTGGCGGAGGTGTCGGCAACCTTGCGGTGATGCCATATATTGGGCAAGGACATGATTTGACGATTTTGGGTACAAATACGGCACAGGTATCTCGCTCTCCAGAATAGTTCCCTAGATTCCTGGTTAGATACTTTTTAAGCAGAGCAGAATTGGTAGTAGAACAGAGCTTCTCATCTTATAGACTGCTCTGGTGGGGTTAATTGCTTGGGTATAAAGATGCAAGTGAAGGCTGAGGAGAGGTTACAGTCAGATTGGGGGGCTTGTGGCTTGAACTGCCAGGTTAAGGGGTAGGTACTTGAGGTACTTCTTGCAACGTAACCAGACTTTGTGGCTGGACAACTTACAGGGGCTTTAGGGGCACTTCACCCGCTGTGTATAGTGCTCACTCACTGCTAAACTACCAAGGCAGGGCAGATGCGGGTCGGGACTCATAGTACTATGTAAGTAAGTATATGCCCTCAACCACCTAGACTCTACTATTTCAATATCTAATGATAAAATTTGAACAGATCTCAAGTAGCTAAATTGCTACAAGATAAGACATTGGAAATAACACATATTGAGTTTTATATCAAGTTTTGTATTTGCGAAGCCTTGTCTCGTGGTACTTATGGTGTTTGTAGTAGTACTGGTAATAGGGCTCAAGATAACAACACTGAATACTTAAGTGTACCTAAACTACTTACTTAGTACCCACCCATATACGTCACTCCAACCCCAGACAAGGACCCCAAGGCTGAATGAAGATCCTGCAGCCTCTCCCAGCCAGTAATTTATTTACACCTCAACAATACAATCGCGACATCAACGACAATTACCCAGGGGCAGAGTATCACCACGTAGCTGAGAAACCCAGTTTTCAGGAGTATCTACATATTTGTTTACTTATTTATTCACGCCTTCCCTCATTCATTTATGTGTGTCGCTGTCATCCGAACAGCACAATGTCTTCGGGGCTCGATTCCCAGAAGTTAAATCTTGTATTCCAATCTCGGCCAGATATCGTAGAAGGCATTCGGCAAGCTGCTGGTATGGATCTACTCGGGATATCATCTACAGTTGCAGATTGCGCATCGGCTAACAAAATATTCGACAGACTCCCCCTCTCGGATAAAGCTGTTTAACAATATTGTTGGTTTCGTGTACGAGCAACTTAACGACGTCCGATCTGAAGAGCCCGCTCAAAAACGCCGACGCGTCGACATCGAGCCGTCGCAGAATGGCTCGTCATCCTCGTCCAATGGCGTGGCAGTGGTGTCCGCCGCCGCCGCCGCAGCAGAGGAAGTTCTGCTCGAGATAAAAGACATATCTGTCTCCATACCACAGCGCAAGAAGTTCGATCTATGTTTCACCGCCGGTCATCTGTATGCCCGGGCTCCTGGAACAAAGGCCCCCGTGCCTGGAATCATATTTCCATGGAAGAGTATAGGTAGGTCTCGATGCAGCAACAAGGTTCTCAACAGGTGGGCGGTGCTAATACAGATCCCACCTATCAGAGTATGCTTTTTTCCTCCCGGTTCCCGAAAAGGCCCAGGTCCAGCACAACTATGTCATTCTCCCGCAAAACTCATATTTCCCCTCTGAAGGCGCCACTCCTTCCGTCGACCCTCTTGTCTTCACAATACCGGCGACGGCACCGAAGCCTGGGTCCATTGGTGGCCCGAATGCCAATGCAGCATCTGCTGTTTCCGACTCATACTCAACACTATTCCATTGGGCAATCAACAAGTGCCTCCAGACCGGGGGAAGACAAGTGCAGATTGTAGCTGCCGACCCTTCCAAATTCCATAGTGTCATACGCCAACCTCACCGGCCGAAAGAACAAGCTGTACACGTCAAGGCCTTCAGAGGTTCCAAGGATGGCTTCCTTTTCTTTTTGGAGAATGGTATCATGTGGGGCTTCAAGAAACCTTTGATGTTCCTACCACTCGGCAAGATTGCCGCTGTCAGTTACACCAATGTGCTGCAGCGGACATTCAATATGGTAGTCGAGATATTTACCGGAGAAGGCGGAGACGAGGAAGCCACGGAGGAAATTGAATTTGCTATGCTAGACCAAGAAGATTACAACGGCATTAACGAGGATTATATCACCCGGCATAAACTCCAGGATCGAAGCTTGGCGGATCAACGCAAGGCGAAGCAAGAATTAATCGAGAATACCAAAGGCAAAAAGGGTACCGGGGAAGGAGAAGAGAACACGAACGGTGGCGTAGGCGAGGACGGCATGACTGAACTGCAGCGGGCCCAGCTAGAGGCTGAGCAGCAATTGCAAGATGAAGAAGATGAAGACGAAGAGGACTATGATCCCGGGTCGGATGAAGACTCTGACGGATCGGGCACGAGTTCTGACGACGACGACGATGATGATGATGACAATGATGACGACGCTGGGGAGGATGACGTTAAGGACGAAGCTGAAGATGATGAATAAACCATCAGGCCTCGTCTTATAGCAAATGTGTATGATAAGCGGCAAAACAGGGGTCTTGTAGTTAGTTTTCTTCTCTAAGGAACATACACGGGCGCATCACTCATCACAGGGTGTTTGCTATAGAGGTGCTTGAGAAATGTTCATCAAATCACTCAATGCCTCAAGTTATATCAGGCTGTATACTTGTCCCCCTCATGCACGATTTGATCAGTCATGCCGTGATTCACAGGTGTACCTAAATCGATTTGTTCGAGTCTATAGGACTATTTCATCGCTGGTTATGTATATAGACCAAGCTGCTTGTGCTCCTACCGAGCACCGTGAATTATCTAAACTTCAATTCATCGATTGTGCACCAGGTTCCTCCGATGACGAGAAACTACTATTTCTTACTCCTCCAAAGAGTAAGATACAGGTCATTCTCCGATGCGGTCTACCAGAATTGACCGTACTCCCTCAGGGTATTACAAGGTATACCATACCATCTATCTCATGTTACAATTCTTCACTAATGACAAGGCGTTCATCTCAAAGTTCACCACGTTATAAATCTTGAAAGACAGATAAAGACCCTTAAAGGTAAAGTTGCGGTACCTAGGACAGCAACAACTTAGCAGAAGACATATTCAATTTAAGAGAATCTTGTACCTAATAACTTAGACCACGTTAGAGTTATAATAACAATCATATATACGAGGTTTGAACGACGTGTTCTATCGTGTTGCGTCCTTTAGAAACGATAATCTGCCTCTACGGCTTCCTATATCACATTATAACCACCATGCGACCATTCTTGTCCCGTCGCACTATTCTCTTATAAAAACTTCACCAGTCAAATTCCGTCCACCGTATAGTGGCTGTTGCACCTATTCATTTCTGATGGGATTAAGATTAAATATGTAACCAGCTGTCACGCAAACTTCTGAGACCTGGTTGTACAGTAGCAAACGGACGCTCAATTATGTTCCTCGAAACAATATCATCAGTCCTAAAGAATACCTATCACGGTCACCATCAGGAAAATATCGATCGATAAATACCTGGTATGTATAAAAAGAAACCAATAAATAATCTTATTTAAACTATTACCTAATGCGCAGATGTTTCTCCGAGAGCCTACATCCAACCTGCGGTGAGTTTAAAGCGAAGCCACCTCACATTTAAAACACCTAAGCTAGCTTATTCTTAAGCCCAATACATATACCATAACTTACTATCATACCAGTTAGTGTAAATGGGCTAATATTACTGCACTCCCAATCGTTCAGTGAGCTCCTTCGAAGAATTCTACCAAATAATCAAGTGATACTTTGTCACACTGAACTTACAATTTTATGGGCCAGGAATTTCGACCATTTCCGATGTGGCCCCGAGTAATATCATGAAACTAAGGCAGATCGTGCAAATTGGTCATTCGTCGTACCGCTGGATCATCAAGGTAGTCCCAACAAAATGAGACGGTTCAACTAAATGAGATAATCCTTACTTCTGCCCTTTGCGGAAGTCAAACTTACGACATCTGTGAGCGGCAAAGTGCAACCATGCGATTCTAAAAGCAATACAAACTCCCTTTTAAAGAGGCTACGGGAGCTCTAGAGAAAGGGTGAGTGAGCTTCTGAACCATTCCATGACATCGCATTTTCCTATCTTCCTATCATCGTTTCATTCTTCTACCCCTAGCGCTAAAATGATATTCGTTCTCTTTCTAGCATCTGTAGCTGTCGGCATTGCTAGTGAGATAACTCACAAAGGATCCCGCAGCCTACGATTGCCCATAAGAAGCAGAGGTCTATCTGCTATTGGAACTCGAGATGACCCAGGGTATAGGAATCATCCACTGAGAGTGAATGCTACTCAGAAGCACTATCTTAGTCCTTACACTGTGGAAAGTGGGTGATGACCTGCTTCCATGAATGCGTTCCGTGTACTAACTAAGCACGCGCAAGTCGCTATCGGCTCACCACCACAACTCGTCTATCCTGCTATCGACCTCTTCGCTAGCAATTTATGGGTTAACCCTGATTGTTATGCATCAATTTCCTACGAAGCATGCTGTAGGAATGGAAAATATAACCCGGATGATTCAACATCTGCAGGCGAACAAGACTGTAGCGAGCCCTGGGGATTCAGCACACCATATGGTGACGCCTCGGGTTGCAATGTTGTTGATGGTGTTCGATTCGCTGGTACGTCTACTTTCTCATCGTTTTGTTATTTAAAGAAGTCGGTCTAAAGTTTAAACTACTCTACAGGAGCCGATTTAGGAGATATTGAAGTTGGTGTCGCAAATGCGAGCTGGGCACAGACAGCTGGTCGCCTCGGTCTAGGCTTTGGCTGCGAAACCGCAGGCGATACCTCAATCTTAGATATCTTGAAGTTACTAGGCTTGATTGCTACACGCCAGTTTAGTATAGCTCTCGGCAGTGCCAACCCTTACGCAGATGCTCTAGATGATTCTGCCAACGTGGGCTTAGGGGAACTACTATTCTCAGGTATCAACACCAGGAAATATTCAGGCGAACTCCAAAAACTGATTTCGCACCCAAGTCCGGGTGATGATCCTAGGTAATTAACTTATAGATGCTTCATTTGAGATAATATGCGATGAACTAATTCTGGGGTTATCTAGATACTACGTAACCCTGACTGCCATAGGTTTCTCAGATCTAAACAACTGCGAATCCTTCGACGGCTTTCCACCTCCGCGACGTGCTTTCTTTGATTATACCACGATAATCTCATACCTCCCGTGGGAGTACATTGATATAATCAACGGATTTTTTCCTTATGTGACCTATAATGTCACTGCTGGAGTTTACCAGGTTCCATGCTACCACCGAGCTCAGGATGCTTCTGTCGACTTCTACTTTAACACTCTCGCCATCCGTGTCCCGCTCCATGATTTCATCTTGGAAGTGGCTGGGATTTGTTACCTTGGGGTAGAGCAGAGTACGGAGGATGATGAAGCCATCTTGGGTCAGAGTTTTCTCCGGGGTGCATACAGTAAGTCTTTCAATTTACGCTCTCGAGTTTTAAGCGGTTACTAAGTTTGATGTAGCTGCGTTTGATTTAGATGACGAGACCATATATATGGCTCAATACGAGAACTGTGGCGATGAAGTTATTGAATGGGATTCGTCCGCCTCACAGGAAGAGGGGCTGTGTGCTCCGAAATCTACGACTCTCCCTGCTTCCTGTTATGCGACTTCAACAAGCACCAGTTCGACTTCAACGACGTGCTCGACCTCGACGCATTCAACAACGCATTCAACTACGTCGACCACTCACTCCACCTCAACGAGCCGCTCTACAAGTCACTCGACCACTCATTCTTCGACTCGCACTTCGACGCATTCTACGACAAGCTCTACGACTAGTTCTAGGACGACAAGTTCGAAAACGACGAGCTCCAGCGAGAGTTCGACATATTCCAGCTCTCAACTGACAACAACGTCAAGCACAAACAGCTCAACGAAAACAACATCCTCCACGAAGACAAGTTCGTCTCAATCGCGGATCTCGAGCGCAACAGGGGCGTACCCGACTACATCGTCCCTATGGTCATCGGGACTCCTATCCTCAGGCCTGGTCAGCGTCGGATCATCCACATTCTGGACGCAGGGCCCCAGCTCAGGCGCATCGTGGAGCAACGTCTCATTCACGGCTACTCCAGGGAGCACAGGCCGGTGGACCCCGCCAGGCTCGACGTCGACTCTTCGCTCAACATTCAACACGACCTACTGGTCCGAGACGTCCACGGTGACGTCCATCCCGGCGTCAACGAGTCCTGCTCCCCGGTCCAGCAGCAGTCCGTTCCGGAGCGGCATCTCGATCGACGAGTCGGCCGAGAAGACGGTCACCGTGACGGTCGGGGTGCTGACCTCCACCGTCTTCATGCCTAGCCCCATTACTATCCCTGTCAGCACGTGTGATTGCACTGGGATGCAGGCGATTGGGCGCGAGTAAGAGCAAGGGGGAATGGATTGAAGCTCCTGTGGAATCGGGTCTGCAGTCAGGTTGGTCTAAGTAAGACTCGAACCATGAATCCTTGCAGTAGGAGGAGCGCGACACTGCGCTGGACACGCGAAGCTCATCCTTACTACGTAGTACCGCGTCGGATTATTATTAATGATTAAGAACCCGTGGCCGGGGTCCACGGACGGAATAAGTGAATTGATTTCCCGAATCCCGGTACTTGCTGGATTTCCTTGGCTGAATTATCAAGTTCGTAAGCGTGGATTGATTCCTGACGGTATTTACTCTGCTTTTAATAAAAGTTTTAAGTCTTGTCTGGTATCAGTTAGTGATTCATATGCGTTAACCGACCCCTTATATTTGACACATATTAAAACTTATCCGCGTATTTGATTAGGTAGTTCTGTTCTGACGGGAATTCGGAGGTCAGAGTTGTGTCTTACACTGCCTCTACTTATGCAGGTGCCTAGATATTATACCTCGAGTAGCACCACTCTCACTATCATGTAGGTTAATATACGTATATTGCTTCTCTTTTGGTACGGTGGCGAAATGATCCGACGCGGTAGTGAATGACGGTATTTGATATCTGCTACTTTTCTAGCCAAGATATTCTAAGTTTACTAACCTAGTCAGTATTCACAACCGTTGGACTGTTGATCTGTATACGATGCTATACGAGTCGATACGAGGTCCTCCCTTACCATACACCGTTCGAGTATGGTATACCTAGACTATATATGTACCCATTATACTTCGGCTCGCTTAACGAATAACACCTGAACAAGTTTTCAGCGAGACTCGGGTGAGATAGACTGGATCCAAAGGAAGATATATCCATAGCCATCAGGACCATAATCTTGCGCTATTTGCAACTCTTACTCTATTCCATAGTACATTACAATAGTTATACTACGACTAGACCTTACTAGCCTGCTAGTTTCCCGCTATAAGTACGAGGTGGAAGGGTCATCGAAGGCACTAGTGTAACGGCAGATCTTGTGATAGTTCGATAGAGTTTGGGGTGTTATCCGGCTACGGCCCTTAAGGTCACCAATCAAGGAATTCGAATTCGCCCCCGGCAAGTGCTTTTGTATTAAGACATGTAGGGATCAGCATTGCACTAGCGTATTTTCCGTTGCATTCGGCTACTGGGCGGCACGGATGGTGAGAGTCCCGCCACGCTGAGATGTGCATCGCTAGAATAGTCGATATGCCAATCAGGTCATCTCGAATAGCTGCGTTACGATTTATGCCCGAGTTATGCACTCAAAAGGTCCACACTACCTATCAAATGCTCGCGATGGCTGCAGTGTTATTCCGCTTGAAACAATCTTTGGCTACCTAGTATGCTGTGTCTCCCCACACGACCCTAGCTGGGCACGATGAGATTGTGGCCATGGCTGCAATGGTATATGGAGATGGGAAGGGGTAGTTATGCGTCCCCGAATAAAATAGCGCTGTTGTGCTGTTGTTGATATGCAACCTCCTATAAATCTCGAGTCCGGTCGTCTTTCCGCCTTCAGCTCAACCTTAAAAAGAAACTCAGCTTTCCAACACGACTACTGGAACTACTAGACATGGGCGCGATACAGAATTTTGTGCCCGAGGGACTGCCTGTGTCCGTACAGGTGATTGGTGTCTCTATACTGATCAGCATCGTCTACTCCTATTTCACCAAAACTAGACCATGGCCTACTTTCCCTCTTATAAGTGTTCGTGGACTGGGTCCGAGGAAGAGTTGGATGTCCCATAGTAAAGAGGTGCTGGCAGAAGGCATGAAGAAGGTATATCTACCACGCAACTCTGACATAAACAAAGGGTTGCGACTAAGCTTGGACTAGACAAATGGACCATTCCAGATCATGACAGGCACCGGGCCCAAGATCATCTTGCCCAATAGATACGCCGAAGAGATCCGTAACTTACCCGAGCTCAACTTTCCCAAGGCCTTCGTCAATGTAAGGATAGAAATATTGGGTTTTCTTATTGGTTGAAGCATCAATACTGACCATGTAGGATTTCTTCGTGAACTACCCAGGCTTCGAGCCCCATAAACAGTCATTCAAACACACCTTCATCCAGGATACCGTCCGTATTAAACTAACGCAGTCACTGGGCTTGATCACGGGTGATCTCGTCAACGAGACAATTTCCACTATCGACGATGTGTTTGGCCAAGATGAGGGATGGACTACGAGGATGATCAGAGAGGACCTCCTCGAGGTCGTCGCACGTGTGTCGTCGCGAGTCTTCCTGGGCGAGGAGCTATGCCACAACCGAAGATGGCTCGATATTGCAAAGACCTTCACGGTCGACACCTTCGTATTGTCGACTCTCATGCGCATGGCGCCCGCCATCGTGCGACCTTTCGTATATCTGGTAGTACCACACTCCTGGAGGCTCCGAAAGTCGGTGCGAGACGCCCGCACCATAATCATGCCGGAGGTCAAGAAACGGAAGGCGGCCGTCGATGCGGCTCGTGCGGCTGGTCTGAAGCCGCCCAAGGTTGCCGACACCCTCGGTTGGATGTACGAGATGGCCAAGGGTAAGGATCTCAATTTCGCCTACGGCCAGCTGTCCTTGACCATGGCTGCCATTCACACGACAACCGAAAGCGCGGGTCGAGCTCTGCTCGATATCTGCAAGCATCCTGAAGTCGCCCAGCAGCTCCGAGACGAAATCATCGAGGTTGTCGGCCGGGAAGGCTGGGCGAAGACAACCTTGTACAAGCTCAGACTCATGGACAGCTTTCTGAAGGAAAGCCAGAGATTTTCGCCTTTATCCGTCCGTAAGTGGAATGACTCCATAACAGGCCCCCAACCCCTATCATGCTGACTTCATAAGTATCCATGAACCGGTACGTCGATAAACCAGTAACGCTGTCCGACGGTCTCGAAATTCCCAAAGGCGCTCGTATCTCGGTAGTGGCCGATTTCAGGAACCCCGAGATCTACGATGAGCCAGACAAGTTCGATGCCGCCCGCTTCATGAAGAAGAGACAAGAAGTCGGACAGGAGCACGGCTGGCAGTTCGTCACGACGAGTCCGACGCACCTCACCTTCGGACACGGGGAGCACGCTTGTCCCGGCCGCTTCTTCGCGTCCAACGAGATCAAGATCATTCTTTGCCACATGCTGATGAAGTTCGACTGGCGCTTTGTCCCCGATATCCCCGAGCCCGAACCCCGGATATTCGAATCCGCGATGGCCGTCCGGGCCGATACTAAGATCCAGGCACGCCGTAGGAAACCCGAGCTCGATATCGATAGTCTCTGAGACAATTTCCACTGGATTTCGTGCGCGTGTAGGTAGTGTCGATTAAATTGGAACTATATAGGTTTCTCAGGTAGTTAGGTAACTCGGAACATACGTATACCAAGTCTCAGATATGTGTCCTACACAATACCTATTACCTACTCAGGAGGTAAGGTACGCCGAGCGATTATTTGTAGTTTGAAAACTCGGGCCCTATATGCGACTGTTTAAATTCCTACAATGCCGCAAACTTACTAGATCACAATAGCCTCATCTGATTCTTAGTGTATGACCAGGATTCTCTTTAAGCTAGTGGAGTGCACTGCCCGACCGCCTAGCAAGGTTCGACGTCCTGAATGAAGGGTGTATGGGTCTCGCCGTTTAGATACTGTAAGCGATATCTTCCGTCACTTCTTCGAGAATATCCTTGCTGTTGTGCCATTGCCCTGGACTGACTTTCCAGCGTCTGCTATAGCCTATGGGTAATATAGACCACGCGCGTTGGGGCCGGAACGCCTACGCCTATACTCGCCCAATACCCTTGCACGGGCTTTGCGAAGATGCGAATTTCCACCAAGAAAACCCCTGCGATATGACGATGGGCTCTCTCTCCACGTGTAATATAGTGCCCCAGCATCCGAGTTTGCGGCGCAGACGCATGTCAGACCGGGATGGAGCCTCCGCCAAGCCAATCAAGCTCGGGTGAGAGGTTACGCAGTAAGTCTCCGAAATGCCCTCAATCGCGTCACGGTGGGATTCTGTTCTTGCCTAGATTAAATAGTACGTCGAATTCTTCCGATTTCTCCGGGCCAAGACAGCGTTGGCGCAAAGGGCGTTTCTAGCTAGTTCAGCCCCCGTATAGCATATCTGGGCTGAGCATGTTTATAGTGTCTTGCACCTCCTCTTGTGTTACGGAGGAGCTCAAATTCCATGATAATGGTGGTGTAATAAGTAGTTTCTTTTGGGAGCCAAGTTTATGGTTGAATATCACGCTAAAGGATGCCTGGGGATTGAATCCTTCGCTGCTTCAGGACACTAATGTAGATGAGTACTTTAACATCACACTGTACAGGTAGAGCGTGTCGGGCTTTGAGCCCTAAAGATCAAGTCAACGGGTGAACGTGTCGCGGTCTTTTACATTCCTATATTATTTAGTACTCGTCACAAATCACAATTCCAAAAGGCAGCTAGGACCAACCACACATCGGAATAAGAGGTAGTACTCGGAACATTTTTAACGGAATACACTCGATAGGCTTACTATTTTAGTCAATGTAATGCACCTATACGACCCAATTGCACTTAACAAATTACTTGGGGGGTGGGATTCTTGACGATCCTAACCTAGAATAGACTACATTCTTGGACTAAACGGGGTGACGGATGACGGATGACTTCTCTACGCGGTAGGACCGCTCTTCTAGAGCGGCCTGCTTACAGAGGGGTTGACGAGAATCATATTTCTTTTTCCACGGCGGCCGGAAGATTCGTTCACTTGAGCAAGTCTGAACAGGAGGGCATTGTCGGTTCAGACTCAGGGCTAGGATTGTTTGGAATTTCGCCAATTACCATGGTGCTTAGGGGGTGAGTAGAATTTTATCTGGGAAAGGGATGGATGCTATGCTGCACACTACAGCTGGATGGGTTCTGACTACTTCGATTCGCAGGTTTTCTATCTCGGAGACGGGTGCGGCCGAGACGCGATCCATCCCAGAATGGTCGACGCAGCACTTCGAGGCTACTGGTCGGCCACTCCGCATCGCCATAGACCAGGCCAATTGGTGGTATCGAAACATCACCGCCGATAAGGATGCCGAAATCAAGATGAGTATGCAATTGGCGTTTTGTTGTGTACTTCCGTGATGAGCACTCTGCTGACAAGCATACAGAGTCTCCTGGTTCTCATCCCAGGGAAAAACGGATCAGTAGGTTAATCATCACTACCAATTGATTCTCACAATCATATACAGCCATGGTCCGATGGATTAAGGATATAAAAACAATGATTAGATGCCATCTCCCCTTACTTACTAACAGCATCTCACCCCATAGTGGAACGGATAATCTATCTACTCCGGATGAACATACAATTACTATTTGTCTTCGATGGGCCAAATAAGCCCCCAAAGGAGTGGCCAGCCGAGTATAGCTATAGCGAGTCAAATATAAGACTCCTAAAGGAGCTGTTAGACCAGCTCGGCGTTCCTCGCCATGACGCCCCGGGCGAGGCAGCGGCCGAGTGCGTCCGGCTGCAAGAACTCGGAATTGTGGATGTCATATGGACAGACAACACAGACGCTCTCATGTTCGGCGGGAGCCCGACTCTCGTGCAGTTCCACAAGAAGCCAGAAGGCGACCAATTCAAGAATTCGAGCACGGTATTCGTCGCCTCAGCCGCACGCATAAAAGAGCGCGCCAACCTGACGCGGGAATGGTTCCTGATGTACGCCACGCTCGTCGGCTGCGGCTACACGAGCGGTCTAGAGGGGTTTGATGCGACCCGGTTCTTCCATTTCGCACAGCACTCGTGTTTCCAGGCAGCGGCCAACCTGCTCGCGGCCGCCGTGGAGACGCCCCTATTGCTGAGCAAGTGGCGCCTCGTCGTAACGGGTATCATCCAAGCCACGTTCCCCGAGGGCGAGGTCGCTCCGCCGCCAAAGACGTTCCCGGATTTGAAAATTCTGAAGGGCTGTGCTCACCCCACTGTCTCGGCCGACGACGAGCTCAGGGACCTGCCGTGCTTGCGCGACGGCTGGTTCCGCCCGTACGGCCCGGACATGCTGAGCCGGTACCGCTTTCTCCTGAGTAATTTCAACCCGCAGATTCACGAGAGCTGGATTGCGCGGGATCTAGTCCCCATAGAGCTCAATCACCGGCTGCGGGAGACGCCCGCGGGCGAACAGGTGAAGGTTAACCGGTTCGGCATCGAGCCTCGGCCGAAGCGCAAGGATACGCCAGACAGCGCGATCACAGTAGACCCCATGAAAGTGATCCCGGAGCTACTGAGCGCGTTCCCCTCGGAGATGTACCGCGTCGTGAACGGCAACCGTGTAAAGGTAGAGCCGCCGGTGTTCCGGCCGGAGGAGATCGAGCTGCTAGACTGCGTGCTCCGGCGCGGGCTGCCAGAAGATAAGGTGCCGAAGTACGTGCCTAAGATCCAGGACGTCGCGAAGCGGAAGCCGCCCGTGCCGCTGCCGAAGAAGGGCCCCGAGCGCGGTAGGAGTGTCTCCCCGCTTGCGAAGCGCATCTTCACGCCGGAGCGGCCGTGGCCGCAGAAGCAGAAGCCCAAGGGCACACTGCCCGTCCTACCTCCAATCAACACCCATCTCCCCCTGCCCCTGCCCCTACTGGACATCGACACGAGCAGCAGCCCGACGTGCATCCACTTCCACGAGGCCCTGACGCTGCCGGGCGAGCTGGACTGGCACAACCCGCCGCTGTCGAGCCCAGTACCGCCCAGCCCGCTGCCCGTCAGTCGACGCGCGAGCGCGCTGGCCGGCAAGCTATCCGGGCCCGAGTCCAGGAAGAAGAGCGTAGCGATGACGTCGCCGCTGCCGATAATAAAGCAACCTGCCTGGGACCACACGGCTATGATTGACTGGGACGACCTGGAATGATTCTTAATGGGTTTATAATTTGGGTTTGATTGGTAATAAAAGATTACACACTCATTGGGGGAGGGGCATACATATGGTGGCATATAAAAAAATAACTATTATTAATGTAATATTCCATAACACTTAGACTGTCAGCGAAAGATACCCAATATTATTGAAGACGGATTGGAATGACTAGAGAAAGAGCTGCTCTTTTTTTTCTTTCTTTTTTTTTAAGTTCTTTGGTATGTTGAAGCTTTCATCTAGTCTGGCGCAATGCTGTTCTGTTACCTGCTTAGTCGACTTACTACCAATTACGCAATCATCCCCTAAAAGTTTATATTCAGTCCTGTGTATGATTCCGGTTGAGGCTAGGAAATTACTAATACCTATATATGAGACTGTCTTTCTGAGCCCTTTTTCTCTGCTTCAATGATCGTGGGTTTGTGGGCACATCCAATAGTACTTCAAACCACGCCTATAGACGACGTAATGAGCAGTATTCGAGATTGTTTCATGACCGTCATTGGTGATACTCAATAGAGAACGCTATGTATAGCATAAGTTTGCATATGTATTCCGTTTTTATCGCCTATGAATCTACTACGTTAGCTATAGTGTTTTGCCAATTAAACAAAGCAATGAGAATATGCCATTTCGCCTCCTGTCCCTGGGTATCAATCCACGTGATAAAACCATGCATGACATCACATGAAAACATTCCACGTCAGTGATGACGAGTCTAGATCTATCTATAGAACAAGACCGGACAACCTCTCTTCTCTTTTATACGCCAATGCAAATGAATTTCCATCCTAACAGTATCTCCGCGTGCCACATTATATATTTCAATTTCTTCGACACACCATTGACTGCCGATATAGACGGCTAAGTGAAAATGTCATCTTCGTCACTATTCCATTCTGGGTCCGACTCCTCTGGCGAATCTAGAAAGTCATCCATGTCGTACTGCCGTTCAGCGGGCCGTTGATTATCTACTTGGATGTCAACAATATCGCAAAGGCCATGGATGAATTCGTCAACTCGTAAGCCCGCTTCCTTAGCGGTTGTAGTCCTGCTCTTACTTCGACGAGCACTGGTAGCGTTCATCGCAAGTTCATCTTCACTGCTGTCTTCGTCATCTGCATCGAATTTGGAGATAGATTTAAACGACCTTAGGCTTCTTCTGACGGGTACGCCCTTACTAGCACCATGCCTACCTGAAGGTAATATATCATCTTTGTTCGAGGCCAGCGTAGAAGATTGACCGGTGATTCGTGTGCTCCGACGCGATGCAGACTTCGCTTTCTGGTGTGGATCCAATTCTTTGAGTTTCACCTCGTTGTGCTGATGCAGGGTTCTTCGTTCCTTAGGAGGGGACAACTTCCTTTTGAAGACCTTCGTCATTTGATCGGCTAATGACCGTCTCATTTCCTGACGTTGACGCCACTCAATGTTGAGAATAACCTTGAATTCCAACCGCCGAAGGTTGGGTAGTGCTTTTGCATTCTTCATTAAACTACCGAAAAACATCTCTGCAGCCTCACGGGTCCAGTTGCGCATATTAATAATCTCGATGGACTGAATTGAAGACGGCCAAGTAGGAACGTCATCGACTTCAAGAAGAATAGCATACTCAGGCTTGTTATCGGCATAAGATTCATGGTGTCTAAAGTATGATAAATCCACTTCGAGATGCGTGAGATTCGGACAGGACGTTCCCAGCACGGGGAGAAAACCTAGGCTCAGGGACTGGCAGTGTTTGAGGGTCAAATGTACCAGAGAGTTACCATGTGACATGAGAAATGTAGACAGATCCTCACTAGTAATCTCCCAGCAGTTCACCAACTCAAGATGGGTCAGCGTCTTCGGAAGACGTTCAAGTAAGGAGCCACTAGCTAGGGTAGAGGACTCGATCACAAGATGTTGCAAATCGGGCAGAGCGGATATTGACGCAGCGAGGTGCGCAATTGCTTGCAGGTCACGATTTTGGGCTTCTTGGCTTTGACGGGCCCGGGCGGAAAAATCAGTTGTTGATGGGAGCTGATAGTTGACATAGGCCAGCTTGCGCAGACTTCGAAAGCCAGGGAGCGCATGCATTTCAGAAAGACGATCAAGTGAGAGTTCTGCGGGAGCTAGACGAGAGTTCCACCGCCAACTTTTCAGAGCGGTCACTGTGGTCTTGCCACCATCAGAATAGTCTCCATCTAGAAGAGGACTTAGCCCGTCAAGCAGATCGTCCTTGGAAAGTCTCCATCGCAAATGAAAATCGAGGTCTCTGTACGGAGGATCATCGGCAGGGTGGTATAGCTCAAGATGTGCGAGTCTGGGAAGGTGCTCAAGGACCTGCTTCAATTGCAACTGCTGCCCGTTCACCCTCCTCGTGAGGAACGTATCGACATCGATGCGTAGAATTTCGACCTTAGGCCGATATCGGATAAGCGTTTTCGAGGGATCGAGTGCCAGGGTTTGGAGGAACTGCACGAATGAAGCTTGAGGCGACTTGTTGTATGCTCGGTAGAATGGAGGACATTTGTATAACGCAGCAAGAGCAGGCTCGGCAGTAGATCTACAGGTTCGGGCTCCTGAAAGCAATGTGTCTATAGCTTCGGTAAAATCGTCGATACGTGACGCGGGATTACGGATAGGCGCAGCGACGAAGCTGAACACGTACAACCAGACATGATAAGGGAGAGTGTGCCAAGGGGGGAACGTGAAGAAATCATCTAGGGCATCATCCACGGCATCGTTGGATCGAGCCTTGTGACGACGGTGAACAGGTGGCTCTCCTTCAGCAGCCGATTGAACTCGCTGGCGCTTGGCGGATTTGGGGGGTGCTGAGGCAGCTGCACGAGTGACGGTCGGCTTTCGCTTCTGGCGCCGAGGACGAAGGTTTCTGGCAGGAGCGTGGTTGTCTGGTTCTGTAGAGGATGCCGACGTCTGCTCGCTGCTGGGGCTCGTGAAGTAGGCCGCCGTGGCTCGAGTTTCACGGGCCGGCGCCTTGATCTTCGCCCGTCGCGACGGCAGATCCCGGGTGGGCCGCGGTCGCGGAGGAGGAGTGTCGCTGTCATCATCCATTTTGGGCGTCTTTCGTGTTTGACTGTCACACAGCAGCCGTGGGCTGCATCGGGTGTGTAGGGTATAGAGCAAGGTATAGAACAAGGTATAGGCTATGTAGGAACAGGATATGTACAGGCGGCGTTACTGGCACCGGCTATGAAGGCAGAACAGCAGGTGATGGTCGTAGTGAGGCTTGATTTTCCATTGGGTTGGGATTAAAGGGTGGGCTGTGTGGGATACTGTCTTCTAATGGTGGAATTTAAGGAACTGGGCAGATCAAGCAACTTACACGTGTGAGTGGTGAAGTTTTTTGACTTTGGACTATGAATGTTGATTTGGGGGGGCTGTTGGTTTTGGTCTTGTAGCAAGACTACAAACGAAAGTTACTGGTAGGAGCAGATGGCATGATCGCAGTGACCTGTCGTGTTTGTATCCAATGTACCTAGGCAGGTGGTGGCGGTTGCGTTGGTGCATTTCATTGGTTGCCGCCGATCGTGCAAAGCTTATTTAATGGGGCCTCTCAACTGATGGACCTCCCCTTCTTATTGTATTTTAAACTAAAAAAGCTACCTACCTACATGTAAGTACACATTCACAATAACAATTTAAAGCCTACTAGCAATCTCAGGGATATCTCACCAATAAAAACATGTCTCCTAATACAAATTTTATGCCTCCATTTAATGTCTATACAGATATAGTACTTAATGGGACAAGTGGGAAAATACGTAGGGGTACAGATACAGTAAGTAATGCTACAAGTCAATTAGTTACCTACGTAGTACATACTTAAGTAGGTACCTAGATGTATATTATGTTCCAAATTAGTAGGTACCGTAGGTATGTAGGTAGGTTCCTCCCTTGACTTAGGTACATACCCAGGTGTAGCCTGACTGCAACCACATGCAATATTTTACGGAGGAAACAAACATCTATACTACTTAATAGGCATGTGGGCATGAATACAAGTAATCAGGTATATACTTATGTAACTTCCTGTTGTAGATACTTCATGTGATTCATTATATACTACACCAATCTCCCTTGAGTTGCATGATAGGTATTGCAACACACTCGTAGTAACATCTAACTTTACATGATAAGAAAGAATAAGGTGCCTGGGGTATGCGCTGCCGTTATTGGTCCTCCCCTCCTTGTCTTCGCCCAATTTGTCGATTAGTAACTGACCTGGGCACAAGTTGGGCAAGTCCCACATGCCAGCTGCCAAGCCACAGCGAAATGACCCTTCCGGTCTCCCCATTGGCTCAAGATCGCACCAACAGTGTAACTCCAACCCCCAAAGCCACAGTTGCGTGTCCGGTATGGCACTGCCTTGCCAGTTGTCAGCCTCTGTTGCTCGTTTTCCGCTGCACAATCACAACGCCAACGCCGAAACGCGTCCGTCCATCCGTTCATTCACTTTGAGCAGCGAAGCGCACGCACTTCCCCGTACATACCATACTCATCCCCCCCATCTTATATCCCCCATCACAATTCCGATTTCCGCCTCCTGTATTTTTGGTATTGCCCCCCGCTATACCAGTGGATTTTGTATACTCCGTATTCTGTCCTTCGTGACCTCCTTATCTGTATAATCCCCTCTCTTTTCTTCCGCTCTCTCATCGTCCTGCCTTCTCCGGGGCAGCTAATTCTTCTTATTCTCTTAACACCGGCATCTCTCCTTCACTGCCCGCCGCCCACTCACCATAAGAGACGTCTCACTTACCGTCCCAGCCTCACCAACAGATCATTCGCATTCACTGGTTCCAATTCATCCATCCCTGTCACAGTCTGGGATTCGCTGTTGTTTTAAGTCGATCGCGTCGTGGTGCATCCATCTCATTATGAAGCTAGACTCTTCATCGTAATCCATAATTGTTGTAGATGCCGCCGGGGTGGCAGATCTGCATCACACCCGCCTTTCAGCCCAGAACCTTAAACCCTAGATCTCTTGCCCAAGTCAGGTAGCCGCAGTCTCGTGGCGCGCTGCGCCCATGTGCTCTTCTAGAGATGGCGACCGTCTCCCCTTACAAACGCGACTCGCTTCCCTTCATCCACCGCGCTTGGAAGACAGCCGTCGGCCATCTGCCAAAGTACGGCGGCATGGGTATCAAGCTGTCAACGGCAAATGGTGACTCGCCTACCAATGGGGACCACCCCCAACGACCTCTCAAGCGACGTCGCGTCGCTGAGGCATCACCGGAAGCTGCCCGGACTGTGTCTAGTCGCCTTCTCTCTGAGAGTCCGGACGATGTTGAGAAAACCCTACGCATTGAGGTTCTCTCCATCACACGTGCGGACAGCGCAAATCCGAGGTCAGCTCCTCTACATTATGGCAATGGGTCTCCGGAAAAGAAGGATATTCCTGTCATCAAGGCCCGTTGTAGGGTCTTGATTTGTGAGTGGAGTCGACCGGATGTGTGTCGGGTACTGCATTGTGATACTCAGATCTGCAATTTCAAGGTTTTCCGCGACTCTGATGACATTTGTCGGACTGCGAGGATCTATTTGCCTACGCCATTTCAGATCCCGAGGGACATACTCCTTATTGAGCGGCAAGACGACAAGGGATTTGACTTGAGTGACGAGTACCTGATCCGAGTAGAGATCGAATCCGCGGGTGACCCAAAATGGCCGCCTATAGATCTCCTGTCCAAGCGGCAGGCCGACGACCTTGACACCAGCGAATCCCGCCGGTGGATGTTGTCCTCTCAAATAATCTATGCGTTCGAGAAAGGGAGGGCGTCTGGTGATGTGAAGATACGAAAGAAGAAAGAGGACCTCGCCATCGGCTTGACAATGGACATGGATTTGCGCTGGTCGACTTGCAACGCGGCAGCCAGCTCGACACGGTTCGGCGACTCTGCTCCTCCGCCTGATATTAAGACGAATCACATCAACGGGGCTCTAGAACCGTTGACGAACGGCCACGTGAATGGCAGGGTTGATAATACCTTTAATGATCATCGAAAGCCAGAGAATGATAGGAATGGGGTAGTAGAGGATGAGGAAGAGCACGAGGAGGCGACCACGCCTAGTCGATCGTTGAGAACGAGAGAAAAACAGAATTACAATTTAAAGCTTTTAAGCGATAAAGCTCGGGGTAAAGAACGCAAGGAAAAGAAGCGGCGCAAGCTAGGAGCCCTAGAGAGGAAGGGAGGCAGTGTGACTTGGTCTGTTCCTCTGATAGGAGAGTTCACACTTGATAACTATCATTGTATACGATGCTTTGCCACCCATACATGCCTGCATCAGCTAAAGGATCATTTGAAGCATCACACAGATATTGTGTACACTACGGACCTAGTTCACGCCTATATTCGTATCTTCGCACCTGACGAAGATGCGCTTCGCCCATTAAATCCGTCTTTCCACAGTTTCTCGAGCCTCGAAGATCAAGAATCAGATGCAGAAGGCGACATATCCCCACAGAGGTTACCAAAAAAATATTTACAACAGAGAAACAAGTCCTCTCAGGTAAGCACTTGTTTCACTTGGACCACGGCGTCACAACTAACGACGAAACAGCCGCATCCAACTAAACCGCAAGATAACAGGCGGTTAATCCCGTACATAAAGCAGCCTCTTTATGATCGCCTGAGCAAATCACTACTTGAACCAGGTTCACTTGTCGACCCTCCTCCCGTCAACGACACGTGGCTGGTGCAAAAGCATAGAGATATAATTCGAGACTATAGTGATGTTCACCAGGATGAAAAGGAATATATCTTTGAATGGGATGCCTTCGTAAACAAGGATTGTGTCACTTCGGAGCCCCAGCTGCAAGACGTATATATCAAATTTATCCAAGATAAGAGCCCCTGGATTGCAGCATCACAAAACCGGATCACGGAGTGGGCCAAACACTTGGCCTATCTCAAATCAAGAAATGCTTTGACCGAAAAAACCATTGCCGAGGCCTTTACAGTTATGCGTCGATCAAGATCCCAGAGGCGACCCGAACAGCCAGACGCCACCAAACCCCCATCTCCAAGGTCCGCATACCGGAAATCCGTAGCAGGTTGCCCAGTATGTGGGCAGCCAGTGAGGGGACCGGCATTTGTGACCTGCTCGAATTCGGTAAGTTACTTGGTAGAGTTTCCGATTCCAGGGTTAGATTACTGACGGCCACCGTAGGATTGTAGTAATGCGCTATATCATATAGAATGCATCCGCCCTGAGGCAAAAGAGCCTGTGGAGAGCCGTAGCTGGCACTGCAACAAGTGTCACGACGAGCAGAAAGCGACTAGCTAAGACCCTCCGCTTTGCTTTGCTTGATTACGGACATAGTATCAATTTTTGATATCAGTTCGTGGCTTGCCCTGACTCTTAATTGGATTCAACGTGATACCACATCGTACAGATAGTACATCAAGGCGACGAATTGTAGTAGTCAGATAAACCCCAATTGTATATATGGACCATATGTACTAAGTTAGCTTAAGAAACAAATGATTAGAAGACGTTCCGAAGGCTGCTAGAAGGTGTGAAGTGCAGCAAAGGATTAACCTTGGAGAAGATAGCAAATAACAAACCATTCCAGAAAAGAAAAGAAAAATACCCTGGTTACACATTTTCAGCGTCGGGAGCCAAAACCATGGTACACTAAAAATCCCTCCGTACTTAGAAGATGCGAAACCATCTACCTAAACTTATTTTCTTTGCGAGTCCTTTGCTTCCCTTGGCAACTTCTTAGATTAGTTCAAATAACCTAGAAGACGTGTAAGACATAAGAGCTTGAAGAGCTGTGTAGTTTTGATATGTTTTCTACATTTTTATAACCAAAGTATTTCAACTAGTTAATCCGTCGAATGAAAAAATAATTTTCATGTTCCTCTAGTTCCGTCTTAACGAAGAGATAATATCTATTGTTGTTCAGTTATAACACCGTAGAAGAAAGTGATACTGCCTAAACATTGTAAAGGGACTAAGAGCCCTTAATACAATAAGTGTTTATAGGGTTTTCTTTTACGGCAACTTATAAACACATGGTATAAACCTTGACGTGACATTATAGCATAAGCAGAGTTTACGGATTAGCGAAATTTGTTCTAGAATCTAGGCCCTCTCCCATTGTCAACCTGAACTGAATGTTAGGTCCAACAAAGTGATGATAGGGACCATTCACTGTTATGACCCTGTAGATGGAAAGCGATCACATATACAATATACTAGCTACCTAGTCACGTGAGGTCGAGTTCGACTTATTCCCCAGGTTTTCCCCAACTTTCCTCTTCCGGCAATGATCTGTTCGAGAGGTGCCAGGTACCAGGTCATCAGGACACCAGATGACCGGGTTTCTGTAAGTAGACAGACGGCGTATTATTATTTAGCTACTGTTGTGGGGATGGACTATCGTGTGAGAGGAATTAGATAGAGCGGTCACGAAGTTGGTATTTACTATTTACGTCACCACGATAGATTCTGCTACTCAGTACGTCGACAGGCACATTTCATAACACGCCACGCGGTGTTGCGTAGATAGAAGCGAGGTTACATCGCATGTTTCTCGTCCTACCGTATCTTTGTACGTTGCAGCCCATGTACGTCAAGACTAGATCTGGTCAGGAGAGGAGGTGGTGAAATAGATATGCACTCACATCGCTCTTGGTAGGTAGTAGATAACATAACCCCGCACCCAACCCGGCGTCACACCAGGGGGCGGTTTGCCGCTCTTTGTTGGGATCCTAATCATGTGCCAATCAATTCCCGATTGTGGATGCTACGTTGGAACCGATTAACCGGGGTACGTTTGGATGGGAGGGGAGGCAACACCGCATTGGCTTCTTTTTCGTGGATCGAGTACTTATGTACGGACCATTGCCATTCGCCTGTTGGTGGCCGATGCATGCTTACTTTCCTGAATATGGTAGGGAGGTGAACAAATGCAGAGACCAGCGAGCGGCGAACCATAACGGTAGTGATTGGCCTTTTGAGTGCTTTGTTTGTCGCCAGGCCATTTGCTTTTTTAGGTTATTGAGGGAATAGGAAGTAAACTTTAGCACGAACCCCTCACCTATCCCCGTTGCTTCGATTTACCCATAGAACAAGTTCGAAACATGGGACAATCTGCAAATGACGAGTCTCGCCCTTCGGAGAAGGAGCGGGACGACAATGATATCGGGACGGGCCCTGTTGCTCGTCTGGACACGATGAGCGAGAAGCAGGACTTCGAAAAGGATGTCGAGAACGGCCGTCATAAGCACTCCGCTCGCGTCGATGCAGCCGTTGCTGCGCGCATTGCGGGGAATGTGGACGATTTCATGGTAATTATGTTCTGCTCTTTCCGTGGACGAAGGGAGAGGAAGGGTGAGAAGAGATTGGATGAGAATCTGGGTTGTGCTGAGATTATACCGTATAGACTCTCGTCAATGAAGCCGATGAGGCGAACGAGAGAGAGCGTGGAAGTGAGTTTCCCCGTATATCTTATTATTCTCTGTATTTGATGACTTGTGTGGTGCCTTTGTCTATTCGTTCCATTGCTGTGTGTTGGATGGGCTGAAGGGAGCACGAATTCATATTTCTCAATGGCTTCCTCTATGTTTAAAGGATTGACTCATGTCTGGCTAAAATGAAAACTCTACAGTGACGCTTCGCCATGCCTTCAAAGTCTATCCCAAAGCCATTGGCTGGTCTATGTTGCTGTCCTCTTGTCTGATCATGGAGGGCTATCAGACGGCGGTCGTTGGATCGGTGAGTAATCCTCGATGCTCTTCTCTTAATTTTTGGGGGCCAATTCGATTTCATGGCCTGCTTTCAGGCCAAAAATCATGTCCTGGGAAATTTTCGTATACTTCCGAAAATCATAGAAAGGGAAAAATACCGATACCGCTCTAAAAACTGCGATAACTAACTCAGAGGGCCAGTGTAAGCCGAAGTCCCTGATCCATGAATAAAGATGTCCCCGACAAATGCATGATAAAACGCAATAACTTATTCTTTTCACCCTCTTCACAGACCTCGCATACCCAGCGTTTAAGGATAGATTTGGCGTCGTGGCGCCCAACGGCGACCATGTGATCTCAGCGAGCTGGCAGAACGGCATCTCCGGCGCCACGAACGTCGGCGAGATCATCGGGCTACAGGTACGAAGGCGAATGAGTCCCCCATCTCCTATCTCTGACAAGCTCGTCTAACACTGCACTTCTCTCCCCGCACAGATCGCCGGTGTCGTGTCCGAGCGCTGGGGCTACCGCTGGACGATCATCAGCGCGCTGGTGGCCGTGATAGGATTCATCTTCTTCCCGTTCTTCGCCGGAAACCTGACCGTGTTTCTTGTTGGCGAGCTCTTCCAGGGCATGGCCTGGGGCGTCTTTCAGACTATGACCACGGCGTATGCGGCCGAGGTCTGCCCCGTACCCCTGCGCCATTACCTCACCGCATACGTAAACCTGTGCTGGATTATCGGACAGTTCATCTCGTCGGGTGTCCTTGTCGGTCTTGAGTATCGTACGGATGTTTGGGGGTGAGTATCTATTTGTTTATTCGACTCTTTGCTCCTCAGTGCTTTGCTTAGGGGAATCGTCATGGTCGATATAACTGATACGGAAACTCGCGATAGATATAAGATTCCTTTTGCTATACAGTGGATCTGGCCTATCCCTATTGCTATTGGCACATTCTTGGCCCCCGAATCCCCTTGGTGGTGTATACGATATGGGAAGAAGGACAAGGCAGAGGAGTCTCTTAAAAGACTTGCACGGAGCTCTGGGTTTTCGCAGCGTGAGGCTGATGCTACTCTGGCTCGTAAGTTTCTACTTTGCAATCCATTCCCTCCTTCTATCTCCTCTGAGATTCCTGACCAACACCCATGAGTTCGAAGGATTTGTATGCCTAGAGGCTAGATAAGCATTTATCCTAATTCGCGTGATAGTAATGATCTACACCGACGAGATGGAAAAACAAGCCGGGGCCGGAACGACTTATCTGGACTGCTTCAAGGGTGTCAACCTACGTCGTACAGAGATCGTCTGCATGACATGGCTAGCGCAGACGTTGTCCGGAACGGCGCTGGGCGGTCTGTCGACTTTTTTCTATCAACAAGCTGGTATCTCAGACAGCGATTCGTTCAAGCTGAGCTGGGGAAAGGACGCTATTAACTTCGTTGGCACCGTCACTAGTTGGTTTGTTCTTAATAAAGTTGGGCGGAAGACGCTTATGTTTAGTGGCATGAGTGCCATTTTCGTGTTCTTGCTGTGAGTTTCATCCTCTTCTCCATGTTGAATTGTTCCGTTTCCTTTCCTGCAGAGTCTATATCATTCTCATGCTGATATCAATAGTATAATCGGCTTCCTGGGCATCCCCTCGCCAACCACCACAGCAGAGGCCTGGGCAGCAGGAACACTGGTTCTCCTCCTAAGCGCAACGGCCAACTTCTCCATCGGCCCCGTGGTGTATACGATCGTGTCCGAGATCCCGTCCACGCGTCTGCGTGCTAAGAGCATCATCCTCGCGCGCAACGCCTACAACGCCATCAACATCGCCTTCGTGAACATCATCAGCTACCGCCAACTGAGCCCCGATGAGTGGAACTGGGGACTCAAGTCCGGCTTCTTCTGGGCCGGCATCAACATCATCTTTACGGCTTATATCTTCTTTAGACTGCGTGAGTTTATCCGCTTTTTTCCTTCTCCCCTTTTCCCTTTATGGCTCATGAAACTTTTTACTTTTGTACCTTAGCAAGTGAGTGATTGGTTGACTGGCTGACTGACTGACCGGATACGTTGGGAATCTAGCTGAGACGCAAGGCCGTACGTACGCGGAGCTCGACATCCTCTTCGAGAATAAAGTGCCAGCGCGCAAGTTTGCTTCCACTAAGATCGAGACTTTGGTTGCTGGAACTGAGGGTGCCCAGAAGCAGCAGGCCGAGGGCATCATTGGTGAGTGACGGAAGGCTTAGCGGTCTAATGTCACTCAATGTTAGGTGTATGTCGACTTGTGATGTGAATTCCTAGGACATTTCTGAGTAAGGAAAGTGAAAGAACTCTAAAATGGCGATGGGTTGTATTGGAGTCATCCGCATCAAATAATTTAGTAAAATCGATAATCGATTCTTCAACTTCAACCATTGAAATAAGGCATATTATGATAAGGACGCATGTAGCGTATGTGCGCTTTGATTGCACTATCCCCTGTCTCCTGGAACACAGTCAAATTAATCCACTTCCAGGCGATTATAACGCCATGTTAAATAATTTACAACTTCTAAAACCTATACTTGCTCTTCTTCTTCTCTTCCCGCTTCTCCTCGTCACGCTTCATTCTCTTCCGACTTTCATTCGCAATCATCTCATCCAAACCTTCCTCCCTCCTCCACTGAGCGCCTACGCCATCCTCGCGTCTTCCCTCCTCGAACCTCCGTTGCATCTCATCCTTGCTGATACCATCGCCCAATGCATCTGGGTCAAAAGAGACATCCACATCACCGGGCTTCTTGCGCTTCCTGCTGCCGTCCTCGTCTTGGCCTAGAACACGCATGTCACCAGCATTCTTCATATCGTACACACGGTCGCTGCCAAAAAAGCCCTCTGCTCTTGACTGCCTTTCCTGGAGAACCGTATATGCTGCACGGGGGTGCATGCTCTCTTCCGTCTCATAACCACGTCGCTGTTTACGGAGGTCCATCTCTCCGGCGACGGATTCGGTGTGGGTACCATACTCGGTTGGTACGGTACTTGTGATACCACCGGGAGTTTCCAAGCCAGAAGGTGTCTGCAGGCCTGCTCCAACATCTTCTTCATCCTCGTCCTCGTCCTCGTCCTCTTCCTCTTCTTCAGACTCCTCCTCTGGTTCTTGTAGCTCGCCCCATAAAGTCCGCTCAATCGGTTCGCCGGAGGGCGGAGCAGCCTGATTCGGTTGCATAATGCCAAAGATATCACCGCCGAATAAGGGTCTGTTGTACTCATCTACTGGGGGCTTGCCGTAACAGCCTGGATTGAAGCCCCACTGCGCCCCGGGTGGTATAGGAGCGTTTAGGCCAGGGATACGAAGGGAAGGATATGAGGGGGGGGGACCGAAGCGCTGCTGGTTGATGAGCCACGGCGGAGGTGCCCCGGGAGGAATACTGAGGGCCTCCTTAAGGCTATCACTCAGCTCTCCGGGCCGTAGATGCCGTAAATCCGTTTCGTACTCTTTGCCCTCATAGTACACCTCACCAAAACGTGTAAGTATTGGTTTATCTTGGAAGCGGAAGAAGGCATCGTAGAGCTTCTGGTAGTCGATGTCGAGCTTGCCCATCTTGGGCTGGACCCGTTCTCTTTGTTTTTGCTTGAGGCTCTGCTCTGCCTGTTTCTCTAACACGGCGTCTCTCATCTCTGAGATGCCAGTATCTGCGATAAACTTGGGCAGTTTGAAGGCTGGCTTCTCGATACCCCTCTTGGACGATAAATATTCGCGTTTTAGGGACCAGTGAGAAGGCACAGGGACCACGTTACGCTGGGCTTTGATCTGCACGAGCAAGCGAGGATCGGATGAGGATGTATCATGCCATTCCACAACCTCGGGTTTCTTGACCAGCGCCTTGAGCTCAGCGATAGACAGCTTGTTGAGCATTTTCCGTTTCTTTTTGGAAAGCTTGTTCTGTACAGACTGGTTCTCGTCGTCCTCATCTGGTATGTTATCGTCGTCGTCGTGAAATACCTCGCCCTGGTTTCCAGCGTTGGCTTCCTTGGAGATGGCATCACTATCATCCGATGCGCCGAACTTGGTAAAAATATCTTTGAACATAGAAAAGGCGGGATCTTCGGCATCAAGATCGAACTCATCTATAGGACCGTCGGCGGGAAATCCGTCTACGGTAATAGAATCTTTCTTGACTTCGAGATCGGATGCGCCATTCGTTTGCGTAGCGTCGTTGGGAGCCTCGGACTCATGGTCGCTCGGCTCGGCCTTGGGCGTCTCGCTCGCTCTCGATGCGTCCTAAAGAATAAAGGTAAGTATTAGTGTCCAAAGTGTCGACTAAGGAAGCAACTCACTTCTGTTTTTGCTACCTTGTCGGCCTTTTTTTTTGCGCGCCGCTTCTGGTTCTTGGTCATTTTGGGGGCCGCCATGTTGTCGTCGACGAACGCGAATGCGCCGTTCACAGGTAACTTGACTATTGTGATGGGCGTCGCAATGATAGATGAAAAGATCCGAAGTTTAGACGGAAAATGTTGATACAAGGTAGACACAGGCGAGCCTCATTTCGTGACAAGATGAGGCTGGCGCTCGAATGGCGAATGGAAGATAAAATCAGCCGCAAGAGTATCAAGTTAGGTAAGTAAGTAGGTAGGCACATTAGCTTTGCTCTGCTAGTGCGCGGCGCGATCAGTGATGTGGGGATAATAAAGTGGAGACTTGCATTTTATCCTGTGCACTACAGCAGCCGTTCCTCTAGATCTAGGTACCTAAAATTGCAGCAGCAAAAATACCCAGTACCGGTAATTCTAGTGTAGCTACTCCCTATCAATTAGAAGATGTACCTATCACCAACTACCTAGAGTTTAGTTATTTTAGGCAGCTTGGGTACCTGACATGTCTGTCACTGCAGCCAATCCTTCAGCGGCGTGCTACATTGCTTGGTGCTAGGGAGCCTGCTAGAATACAGAGAATACAGGGATGTGGAATCCATCCATGCTACCAGGTAGGTAAGGTCGGTTGCTAAGGTTGGCTGCTAAGCCATTGCCGCATTACGCCAGCAACAAGACTAAGCCAATAAGTCAGTGTCCGGTAATCATCAAACCTACCCAGATAAGTCCATTGCGCAATCCTCGAACACTCCCCTATCATGTACAATTAAATTTTGGGTTGTGTTCGAGGAACATCTTCAACCCGGCCTTTTACATTGTAGCATCCTGCCGAGAACTTCCATCCCTCCAGCCATCGGCAAACTCACTGGTTAAACAATTGAAGGGCCAATCTCAGCCAGACAGACACCCGAGCAGCCAATAGTAGTATAGCCAAGATTCGAAACCGCCTGCAATGACGCTATAACGCTCGGCTGTCCGAAGCTCGTGTTGAATTCCTTTCTTTTCTTTTCTTCCACCTTTGTCGCTCGTTACCATACACAGTCTGTCGGTTCGTCGCATCGTCCGATAGGCACTTACCATGCCTCATTCGACCACCTCTGGTTCCTATTCCCGCGAGTCCTCCGTCTCACGATCTAACCCCAAAAGCCTGTCCACGTTGGGAGATGGGGATGGTGACGCCATCTCGGGCCTCGAGAAGTTCCCCGACCATATCGATGCCCCTTCCATGCGCGGTCTGGCTGGACGGCCCTACAGCCCCGGTGGACTCAATGGTTATGGTATAGGCTTGAATGGCGGAGCCCGTCTCAATGGAGACCGTTGGATGCCTGCCACAGCTAGAGGGGTGAGATGGGGTCCATTGGGGCCTTCTTCGCCTCTACCGTCTCGAGGAGCGGCGCATGGTCGACAGAAGAGTATTGGCGAGGCCTTTCGAACTATCAGGGAACGAAGAGGAAGCGTTAGCCAGAATGCCCACGAGATAGCCGATGCTCTGAAGGCTCCCATCTCTGCGAAGCTCATCGTAAGTGCCACTCGCTGTTGTCTAACTGGTACTTCATCGGCTCACACCTCACGTTCTGTAGGCCCTATGTATCATGTGGTACATGTCTTCCGCCCTAACCAATACCTCGTCCAAGTCCATCTTGAATGCTTTCAATAAGCCCGCCACGCTAACCATGATACAATTCTTCCTGGTGGCATTCTATTGTCTAACATCTTCGTGGCTGGCAAGCCTATTTCCGAAGTTACGTTCGTCGGTACCCGCTCTACAAAACTCCATACGAACCCCCTCGAGGGATGTGATAAACTCGACCTTGCCTCTGGCTGTTTTTCAAGTTGGCGGTCATCTTTTCAGTTCTACGGCGACCTCTAAGATTCCCGTCTCGATGGTCCATACTGTCAAGGGCCTGTCACCACTCTTTACCGTCTTCGCCTACCGCTACTTCTTCGACATCCGATACCCCAGAGCAACATACTACTCACTCGTGCCCCTCACTCTCGGGGTTACATTGGCTTGCTCATCAAACCACGCCTTCAAAGGAGAAATCGTTGGTATCCTCTACGCTCTCGCGGCTACCATCATATTTGTCACTCAAAATATCTTTTCCAAGAGATTGTTCAACGAAGCCGCCAGGGCAGAGGCACAGGGCGAAGAGGCTAAATCCCGCAAGCTGGACAAGTTGAACTTATTGTGTTATTCCTCTGGACTTGCGTTTTTGCTCACCTCTCCCATTTGGTTTTGGAGTGAAGGTGTCGGCTTGATTCGAGATTTTGTCCAAGATGGTTCACTAGATCTATCCGCCAAGCCCAACGCATTCGACCACGGTCGCTTGACTCTCGAATTCCTGTTCAATGGAACTTTTCACTTTGGACAGAATATTCTTGCATTCGTTTTATTGTCTCTGGTGTCCCCGGTCACCTACTCTGTTGCGTCTTTAATCAAACGGGTGTGGGTCATTGTAGTGGCGATTTTATGGTTCGGGAATCCAACAACCCCAGTCCAAGCAGTGGGGATCGCACTTACATTTGTCGGACTGTATCTGTATGACCGGACGAGTGACAGCAACAAAGCAGACCGTCGAGCCCAACTTCTCAGCCAGAGTTCGGCTGGAAACGACCCGTTGCTCCCCTTGAACACAACGCCTGGGACATCTGCATCGGCCGAACGAGGACCCATCTACGACAGCCCTATGTCTGTGTCTAGTGGCAAAATGCCTTATCCTTTCGCCAACGGCCATGCCTCCGCAGCTGGTACAATCGAAGATCTTAAGAAGAGCGACGAAAATGGTAGAACCCGACAGCGAGGAAGTAGTAATGCTGCTTGGCTGGCACCTGGCACTAAACAGGAAGAAACTTGGATCTCCGGAGACGGTGTTCGGGCTGCGTCGTGAAATTGTCGGCTTGCGCCTAGGTTATAGCCTAGGTATTGTTTGTCCAGCCAAGTTTTATGTATTATGCGTGGACGATTTAACCATAGAATGTCATGACGAGTGGGAGTTAGACAACGCAGGGCAACTGGTTCATCACGCAGTACACTACCAAGGTCCCAGTGTAATTAGAAATGGGAGGGTTAGTCAGGACTCATCTATCATTAGGCATAAGGGCGCAGGAGTTTGGATGGATCTTGATTCTGGTTATTCTGTCATGGGCTATCATCTTACTTGTACACTACAACTAGCCTTTGCTTAGCACTATTGGGATGTACTTTGCATAGCAGATCAGATCGACAGGGACTTCTTCGGCGCCAACATAATAACTCATTTATACATGGTTAGAATTCGAGAGTACGGGGAAAGAAATATATCAAAGGAAAGAAAACTTATAAGATCCCCTTTTTCAAAATATTTTTTCCCCAGTCAACTAGTATCTATCTGAGTGTTTGATCTGAGATTCCTGTTTAGAACAGCTGATCGTCTACTTACCTACTGACGGTGGGTAGTGTAAGTACATAGGTAACATTAGGTAGGTAATGTACGTACCGGTAGTAATCGGGGATAGCATGCCCGATTAGGCTTGGCGGTTGCGCAAGTCCGGACAGGCGAGTGTCGTCCTCGGCCAGTGCACAGGTCACGTGAGGATATTAGCTCGTCCAGCAGCGGGAGCCAGTTGTTGCGGTTTTTCTTCGTCGACCTCTCATTTCTTCATTCTCTCTGCTCCGCAGAACCTCATCACCCGCCCTCACCTTCCCATCCGCAACCGCAGCTCGTCATCGCTCAAGATGTTCAAGAGGTGAGTAGAACGCCCCGCATGCGCCCGGACGCCTTTTTTCGCGGCGGCACACGTCCAATTGCTGCCAATTGCGGTGCTTCGAGCTGACCCCGAGTCCTTCGCCCCGAATAGCCGCATGTCCTCCTTCGCCCGCCCGGCCGTCTCGGCTGCGTCGCGGCGCGTAGCAACGCCCTCCTCCCTCAGATTCCCTCTCAGCGCCCGACTGGCCAGCACGTCGAGTGTCGGTGACGGAAAGATTCACCAGGTAAGCTGCTGGTGTGGGGCGTCTCAGAGCTCCCGAAGCTCGGCCGAGAGCATTGGTGGACTGACAAGCGCATCAATATATAGGTCATCGGTGCCGTCGTCGATGGTTCGTGAACCTTTTGCCTCTTGGTTCGACCCCGTAACCCAATCACGCTTTGCTGACAGCCCGGCACAGTCAAGTTCGACACGGCAAAGCTGCCGCCCATTCTAAATGCCCTGCAAACAGACAACCAGGGCAACAAGCTCATCCTCGAGGTCGCGGTACGCTTTGCAACACCGAGCCAATGACGCTTATTCATTGCTAACTAGCTTCAAGCAACACATGGGTGAAAATGTCGTCCGTTGCATTGCCATGGACGGTATGTTGACCCGCAGATCCCTGTCTCGGAATAAATAGACTCATCTTCCCCAGGTACCGAGGGTCTCGTTCGAGGCGCCAAGGCTGTCGACACTGGCGCTCCTATCACAATCCCCGTCGGCTCTGCCACACTTGGTCGTATCATGAACGTCACCGGTGACCCGATCGACGAGCGTGGACCCATCAAGTCCGACAAGAGCCTGCCCATTCACACCGAGCCCCCTGCGTTCGTAGATCAGTCTACCACTGCCGAAGTCCTGGTTACTGGTATCAAGGTCGTCGATCTACTCGCCCCCTATGCTCGTGGTGGAAAGATTGGTCTCTTCGGTGGTGCTGGTGTCGGAAAGACTGTCTTCATTCAGGAGCTGATCAACAACATCGCCAAGGCTCACGGTGGTTACTCCGTCTTCACTGGTGTCGGCGAGCGTACTCGTGAGGGTAACGATCTGTACCACGAAATGCAGGAGACCTCCGTCATTCAGCTTGATGGCGAGTCTAAGGTCGCCCTGGTGTTCGGTCAGATGAACGAGCCCCCAGGAGCTCGTGCCCGTGTTGCCTTGACCGGGTAAGACCTAAGCTTTCCTTTTTCCTATCACTCTTACCTTACTTTTCCTTGTCTTCTACACAACTATTACGTTTCCGTCTATCTGTCTCACCGTTGTCATGCATCTATTTCACCAGTCATAACTATTCTGAAGCATCTTACATATCTAACTGAAATGAAATCAACAGTCTTACAATTGCGGAACAATTTCGAGAGGAAGGCCAGGATGGTATGCTTACTCGGCCCTAATCTCAAGCTGTTCCCAGCTAACTCTGCACAGTGCTTCTCTTCATCGACAATATCTTCCGTTTCACACAAGCCGGTTCTGAGGTGTCTGCTCTGCTAGGTCGTATTCCCTCCGCCGTCGGTTACCAGCCTACTCTTGCCATTGACATGGGTGGTATGCAAGAGCGTATTACTACCACCAAGAAGGGATCCATTACTTCCGTCCAGGCCGTCTACGTCCCTGCTGACGATTTGACTGACCCTGCCCCCGCCACCACCTTCGCTCACTTGGACGCCACCACTGTCTTGTCCCGTGGTATCTCCGAGTTGGGTATCTACCCTGCCGTCGACCCTCTTGACTCTAAGTCGCGTATGCTTGACCCTCGTATCGTTGGTGAGGATCACTACGACACCGCCACCCGTGTCCAGCAGATTCTTCAGGCATACAAGTCCCTACAGGATATCATTGCTATTCTGGGTATGGACGAACTATCAGAAGCTGACAAGCTTACTGTCGAGCGTGCCCGTAAGATCCAGCGTTTCCTGAGCCAGCCTTTCACTGTCGCCCAGGTTTTCACTGGTATCGAGGGTAAGCTGGTTGACCTGAAGGACACCATTGCCTCCTTCAAGGCTATTCTAGCTGGTGAGGGTGATGACCTCCCTGAGAATGCTTTCTACATGGTTGGTGATTTGGCATCAGCACGGGCAAAGGGTGAGAAGATTCTAGCGGAACTGGAGAAATCAGGAGCATAAAGGGCTAGGTTGGGTCATGTTAAATAGAAGCTGCCTACCAAAGAGGCGGCGGCCTGTGTATATCTAGAAAAGGAGAGCGATGTGGTGTGGCGTGTTTTTCTAGCTCAAATCAATTCCCTTTGTTGAGCTGTATACCAAGAAATGCATCCTAATTCAAACGTACCTCCGTCTCCCTGTTGTTCTCATGTGATATCAGTTGCTATTTGTGTCTTTGTCACTCATGCCACCTTAGGAGTAGAAACCATCTTCAGGCTACGGTCAAATTCAACCATTCAACTTGTATTCTTAACATGATAACGAGCAAAAATCAGACATCTCCAATGCCACATTCGAAACAAAAGTTCATAAATTTAACGTCGTGTAATGGTGAGAAGATGTGCGAGAAAGACGCAAGCGTTGTACGTCGGGGTGGATTGAAGAGTAGGTATACCTTTCTTTTTCCCTTGACGGACAGCAAGCACGGTGGTATGAGATAGGTCTATAATATTTATGATTGGGAAGTTATTTATCTTATGGGAGTGTTCATAGTTGATTAACTTCTTCTATTATTATATAGATACCTACCTTCCCTGGATGACAATCATGTTGGTCTACATTACGCAGATGGTGACCAAGCTAGAGAGATCTTGGATGGTATGGTACGATTTACCTCAATCCCGAGATGTGGTATCGCTTTTCATCACTCCCCTGCCTACCAGCCAGGTTGGCTCCGTTGTGATATAGCCGATCGCAACTTGATGAACAATCAATCGAGAATCTCCCTCTGTCCACCCCCAGACACGGCGAGCACTTCGCTTTCCTTGGCCTCCGGCACACTTTCCGGATGCGCCGACGAGCTGTCGCCCACGGATCCCGCCGCTTCGCCTGCGCGCTGCTGCTCCGCGTGCGCTTGCGCTGCCGGGTCGGCCGATAGCCCGTATAACGCTACTGCCAGCACGCCTAGGATCCCGCTCAGGATGCTGAAGGCCAGGGCTACCTTGCCGCGGGTCGTGAATCTAGGCGGCGGGGGAGCGATGTTAGCGAGTTGGGTAGCGAGTAGGGCGGGGGAAAGGGGTGATATCGTCCGTGCTGGATTGGATTCCACTTACCCGTCAGGGATAGGACCAGGGGGTTGGTTCTCGCCCTTCAAATCGGTGAAGTCGGCGGCGTTCCCTGCGGCGTTGCCGGTTGTGGCGATGTTTTGCGATGCGCAAACGTCGAGGTGGTTCTGGGGGATCGTGAGGCTGTTTTGTAGTGCCAATGGCGCTTCCACCATCGTTGCTATGAGGCCTGAGGTTACGTGCCATTCTATGTGGCAGTGGAAGAGCCAGATGCCTTTTCATAACGGGTGTTTGTTAGCTTTGTTTGTGTTGTTGCGGGGGAAGGGAGATGATAGGAGGCGTGCATATGGGTGTAAGTGTGGATGAAAGGGGTAGTATATAACGTGTAACGGAATGGATATCTCGATGAGACAAGTATTATAATTACAAGTCAATATGTTCTTACCTGGGTTATCAGCGCGAAACCGCAAAACGATATTACCATCCGGATACAGGACAAATGTATCCCGACGCATAGGAGTCGCAGGAAAGTCAGCCTCAGTGATATTAGAGTCTTCGAACGTGCCAGCCTCTTCCTCGGAGCGGTATAACGCCTGGAAGTGATGCCCGTGGAGGTGGAAGGGGTGCCGGCCCGTGTCGAGGTTGTTGACGATGATCTGCACGACTTCTCCTCTTTCGAGGACGAAGGCGTTGGTGTAAGTCCCGTAGATGCTCGGGTCTGTTGCGAGATCCCCGGCTGAGAGTGCCGTGTAGAGACTAGGTACCTTGGGCGCTTTATAGGTTATGTTGTTGAAGAAGGCACTGGAAACATTGAAGAGTTAGTAGTATGTTCGACGGTTGAGAGTGTATATGCATAGATTGCAGATGTAGCTAAGACGTACTAATTCGCGCCGTCTCTTAGATTGTCCATTATAACGTCCAACTCAATTGTCTTGTCGGGCTCACCGAAGAGAGTTTGATTATCATATGGGATTAAAGTTATGTCGTCGAAGGGGTTTAGCTCGTCGACTAGAGCAGGCTCTGGAAACGGTTGAGAGTCGTTGTAGGTGAGCCATCCGGTCACGTTGTAATTCAGATCTGCCGGGAGTGTATCAAATAATGTCTAAGGGACGTCAGCAAACATGACCATGATGTTGACTTCAGCATCATCTATGACTGTAACTTACTGTGTCCATACTTGCTACGAAGGCATAGTTGGCTGTAGTCTCGTTCTTGGTCGTCAGTAGAAAGCTACACCGCTGCGCAGCAGATATATATATCATCTCAGCTTCAGCAGGTTGGTGGTACACTCCGTCAACTTCAACGATAGACATGTTATGTCCCTCGAACCAGATGTATTGTCCCGCAAAGGCGCCAATGTTAACCATGCGAAAGAGGTAGGTTTTCCCAGGCTGAACTGCGACTGTGAGATTCTGGGTTTCGTTGAAAAGGGCGGCTTGGGGCACCGGCTCCGCACCGGTTGGGTTACTTTTGGAATTGAAGGCCGGGAGCAAGATCGCCATTTGTTCATGGTACCAATCTGATACTGTGAGAACTATTTCTTCGTCGTATTGACCTAGGAATGGAGATTTCGGGTCGTGCACTATCAATGGTCCTCTTAACCCATCTGGATATTGGCCACCTGTGTGGGAGTGGTACCAGTATGTACCGGGTTGATTGATCTGAAGAATGTCAGTCGGCTTGTTACTGGTAGTATATCGATATTAAGTGGTTTCAGTATAGTCTTACTGTAAAGTTATACGTAAAGCTCGATCCTGGTGGTATGCTGCATTGCGAGACTTGGGAAGGGCCATCCATGTGGGCTGTGCCGTTCATGAAAAGGCCATGGAAGTGTAACGAGGTCGTTTGATTTCCCAATTGGTTCGTGGCATGAATGATGACGTTGTCGCCAACATCTGCCTCTATCCGTGGAATTGGCCATTGGCCGTTGATGCCAATGGTTGGCCTCTCGAACGCGCCATCTGGGTTGGCAGTCACCCAGCCTATGTTGAAATCATATGTCACTGTCGCCGCGATTGTACTTTGGAGGGTGATTAAAGCCCATGTCAAAGCTACGGCGCATCGTCTAAGTGAATTCATTTCGAATTCCATAGGCAAAGGGTTGCCGTAGTAGTATCGATGTATCAATAGCCCAAATTCAGTAATATGCTTCAGACAAGTATAAGCATAAGTGGAATAAAAGTGAAGGGATAAAAAGTCTATCAGCACAGTAAAACAACCAGTTTGAGGTCTTGGTGGCTTTTAGCGCTTAGAGATAAAACAGGACAAAGGTACCTATGTACAATCTAACATCGCTACATATCTCAAGGTGTGGTGTGAGAGAGTGTTGGGCGCCCGCGAGATCGTCTTATCCATCTGATTAGATCAGAGTAGGTGTGTAGCACCACCGCTAGCCCAGTAAGTAAGTTTTAAGCGTTCAGGGATCATCACTTATCTGATCCGAGGTAGGAGTCCGAGCTGCCTACTACTACCCTAGGATACCGGCACGTCAAAGGGTGCTTAATTATATTGCCTATCTAGGCAGTCCTACCGTGTAGTGTGAGACAAACATGATCCCCCGCTCCTCGCAAGTGTGACTCCGTCCGTCGACCAGTCGACATGGCGCGAAGCAGGATTCACCAAGCTTGTGGTTGGGTCTCAAACTACATTCCCTGACCGCCAATACCTGATAGAAACGAACGGTTGCTGTTCCTACCAGTGTAGAGTGGTCTGATATCTCGCATTAACCAGTCAGCCCGCATGCGCCAAAATGAGACCAGCGTTGTTATTGTAGAACTTAAGATCATTTGATGGAGTGTTTACCGCGGTTCAAAGGTGTTAAAGGCCTTTTTAGAATGATAAAATTTTCATCTACTTGACCTAATGAGCAACAAGCGGGATCAAAATCTACCTAAGATTCGAAATCTGCGCTATCTCAGGTGCTAATGCTTTAGGTCGACAACTCTAGGGAATTTGACGGGTTAGCAGAGTCGAGCCCGCGCCAAAAGACAGCCGGCTGAATGATGCAGTGCATCACAAGCAGGGATCAGAGCCACAAGAGACGATTTTAATGATTACCAACTTTGATTCGCTATAGTACGGTACGGATACGAAAAGCTGAACTGTAGGCCATACAATGGGGTTCTATCGGCATGGTTGTTTGTTGTTTGTTCGTTAACGCATAGACATGGAAATTTTGACGTAGGTAGAGATAGACGAAATGACTAATGACAGGGACATTCATCGATAGGAACCTCCTTTCCGCAGCACCAGATAAGGATATTACCCACGCCTGTAGACGAACCTAAGCAAGGGAAAAAGCTTATGCTAGCTTGGCCGGCATGAGCTGATCGACTAGCCAAAGCTAACTTGTAAGACAACACCTAATCCTGGAGCAACAGGTACTTGCTTAGACTTATTTTCCTCTTCGATCTTTATCCCATCAGCGCAGGAGAGATATAGTATATCATCTAGTGATGCTAAAGTAAACAATTCTTCGTCGTGGCTAATGTAATAGAGAGTGTAAAGCAGACACCACCCGAGGCCGGATTCCTTTCCCTTTTCCGTTCCCCTTTTCCGTTCCCTTTTTCCTTTCTACTTCTTTCAACCAGTCCCTCGAATGTGGTTACACGGAACATTCCAGGATTACCCCATTTAACTAGCCGCTATCGGCTGCAGAAAGGGAGGAGTCTGGCCTGCCACAGAGGTATTAGTGGTGAAGTCGGGAAAAGTGGTGGGATGCCCCACACCCACCTGTTTTTTATCAGATCGAATAGATAATCGCGGAACATCGAGTCGCAGGATTTACACCACAGTGCGCTCTAAGCTAACCAGGAGTGGTCTGATCTTCTTTCCTGGGCAGATATCTCTTGGATTGAGTCCGTATTCTCATTCTGCGTTGACGATTCCTCGTCTCTAACTTCTCATACCTGTCAATTGGTGTAAGCCATCGTCAATCCGTATCACCATGGCAAAGGACGTCTTCTCCGTCCCCGTCTTCCTCGTCGTCTTCCGCGAGACGCTGGAGACCGTCATCATTATCTCCGTGCTTCTCGCTTTCCTCAAACAGACGCTCGATGGTCCCAACCGCGATGTCGCTGTGTACAAAGCTCTAGTCAAACAGGTAAGATACGCCTCCCTCTACATAGATTCGCGGGGTAGAAATGTACCTAGCATGTTTCGCACATAATCACACACACACAACTGCGCTGGCTGACTGACTATGGCTCAACGAAGGTGTGGCTGGGAGTTGGCATAGGCTTCTTCATCTGCCTCGTCGTCGCAGCTGGCATTATCGGCACCTTCTACACGGCGGGCCGCGACGCGTGGGACACAAACGAGTACAACTACGAGGGCGCCTTCGCGCTCTTCGCGTCCCTCATCATCAGCGTCGTAGGCGTCGCCCTCCTCCGCGTCGGCAAGTTGCAGGAGAAGTGGCGCGTGAAGCTCGCTAAGGCCATCGAGGCCCCCGTCAACACGGGCGGGTCGCGCAGCGGCTGGCTGAAACGCTTCGCGGAGAAGTACGCCATGTTCGTGCTCCCGTTCATCACTGTCCTACGAGAAGGCATCGAGGCCATTGTCTTCATCGCTGGCGTCTCGTTCTCGGCGCCTGCTACTGCTGTACCCTTGCCAGTTGTCGTAGGGCTGATTGTCGGGGCGATTGTGGGATATATCTTGTATAGGTGAGTAGTTGGATAGGGAATGGCCTGGTCAATGAGATAGCATGCTGATGTTGTCTAGGGGTGGCACCACGTCTCGGCTTCAGTACTTTCTCGTCGTTTCCACGTGTTTGCTGTACCTCGTCGGCGCGGGTCTTTTCTCCCGTGCCGTCTGGTATTTGGAAGCCCAGCAGTGGAATAATGTCGTCGGCAGTGATGCTGCTGAGTTAGGAAGCGGACCTGGATCATACGACATTGATAAGAGCGTCTGGCATGTAAACGTAAGTACAGCGGCACACTCTTAACACCGATTCGAAATACTAAGATAGAGCTTGTATAGTGCTGTAATCCTGAGCTTAACGGCGGCGCAGGCTGGGGGATATTCAACGCTATCCTCGGATGGACGAATTCGGCAACGTACGGCTCTGTCATCTCGTACAACCTTTACTGGATCGCCGTTATAATCTCTTTAGGTGTCATGAGATACCGTGAGGTTAAGGGACACTGGCCATTATTTGGGGCCAAGAAGAGTTCAGTTGAAGCTGGGCCCGCAGAAATCACTGAGGAGACGGGCTCAGGGACGACGAAGCCAGAGGCTTCTGAATCTGTCACCCCTGCTTAATCATGCCGTCTTAGGCGATCCCGAACTCTGCACATATTGGGGAAATGGAGGGGCGTGGAGTACTGCTGGGGTATACCCGAGAAGGAAGAAAGAAAGACAGAAAGAAAGGGACTATAAAATAGAAGACGCCTAGTTCGACCAACGTATTGCCAACATAGTTTCATATTCCCGTGAACCTTGTCCAAACGTGGGCATAGAATGGTTGGAGGTATATCTACTCGGTGTAGATTAGCTGAAACCATAGACCCTACTCGGATAGATATTTCGGAGAACCAGACATCATTACCAACATGCTCTACAATGGTCGAGTCTTAACAGATGGATTTTATTACAGGCGGGTAAATATTAATTATCATTTCGTTCATTCAAGTGAACAGAGGGCGAAACACGCCGCACCTGATCCAATACCCGCGCTACTAAAAACCCCCCAAACTTCAATCACCTAACCCTCCTTCTCCTCACCCTTCGTCTTGGTTCCGGTATTGATGGGTTCACGTCATATATAGAGATTTGTCGTTCGGGGTTCCAGCCGTCGAAGTCAGAGGGGTATAGCTGCTGGTGTTGTCTTACGGATGTCCGGGCGGCTTCCTCGACCGATATTACTGTGCGACAACCAGAGTCAATGCGTATTCACGACGTGTGTCAGAGTGTTACTGGGATGGGAGGGGCTCTTACTTCTCTCCTCGTTGATATTGGTAGCTTCACAGTCCATCAGTACCTGTCTAGCCCACAGATGAGTTAAATGAGAACCCCATGCTGTTCTGTCTGGGGTCCAGTGATGACTGGCAAGGAATGCCTCGAATAGTTGGATATCTAGATCTTGTATCATCAAAAGGATCACTATGCTCGCTGGAGTCAGCGATTACTCTTTTGGGTGAATGTTATGCCCCTGATGCATGCTCCCGAGACACGTTAGGAGTCCTCAGTTTACTAGAAAGGGAGGAAAATGACTCTAGTGTGCACATACTAAGGCGAGGGATGTAGCTGAGCAGGCAGGGCTCCATGATAGATGTCTCGATTACGCAGTCGTTTCTGAGCAGATGATCGTTTCTGATACACTGTTCCATTATATCTGGAAAGGCCTCTATTGCATCTGGTCGGCAGTCTATGGTATAACGCTTAATGTGGAGTTGTTCGTCTTGCTCGAATGTGAGAATGAAGCTCCAAGTCTAGGAAACGTTAAGCTCTAATCGCTACTAGGGACTGAGTACTGGCAACAAACGTATTCAAGTTCTCGTTCCCCGTTAGCTTGCGTTCGTAGTTCTTCGGGCAAGAGCTCGGGTTGATGTTCGTGTTGGATGCCTGGGTCTTCTGGGTATTCGAGGGCGACATAGAGCCGGTTGACCTGTAAGTTAGGAATAGTAAGATATTGTTTCATCGTGACTGTACGTGTGATGTGTGCATAGACACAGGTGATAATTTGCACAAGATCTGTTGCGGTTATTGAGTGTAGAATGGGGGAACATGATAAGAATGCGAGCGAGAGGACCATGCTCACGGGTTATATTATGCGAAAGTCTCAAGGGATGAATAACGTGTATAACAAACTTGATGCAATTCTCGTACTCCCTGCAAAGACCTGTTATACTAATATCGGCCTGGCAGCTGATGTGTATAAAGCACGTGCCGGTCTTGAAGTCGCATAGTATCGGCACAAATAACAAGGTGACTTTAGCTCAAGAGTGTGTTTCTACACAATGACATTTGTTGGGACTAGCATGTTCTTTTCGTACGACACGCTCATAACCTCGTACTCGTTGCTTCGTAGTCGCCTACACCCTTGAGTCTGGTTGTCCTAAATAATAAGAAAGTCCAGCTTTGTAAGCCCCATGACTTTGCGTTTGTATACGCTGTACAATTAGGAAATACTGTGCGCTCTAAACGATTCCGTGACCCCTTCCGGCGTCGTACAAGGAGTTATACTAATCAAAACAAACTCGGTTCGGTGAGAGGAGGACCAGAAAAAAAAGAAGAAAAGAAAAACAAGATCCACCAGAAGAATTCATACACTATATAAGGGTCTTCGGAAGAGTTTAATATCTTGTGGTTCAATAGGATCGTCAGGTCCACTAGCCATGAGTTCTTCCCATTTCGACGCTATAAATATAGAAACATCGTCCCAGGCTCTGCGGACTGCGGCGCTATCAGTAAATGTCGTCTATCGATATATAGATCGCAATGGCTCTCACTGTCGTCAGGCGGGACCCAGGCCCATGGGCAGAATTGAAGACTTCGTTCAATAAAGGTTCGCTTGGCCCAGCTAGGATTCCCTACTTCTTCATCGGTATAGTCGACCATCATTAAGGGGAATTGTTCGTCGAGCCATTCACCGAGACCCCATACCCGGTTATTGTCGATCCATGGTTTCAACTCGAACAAGGCCCTAGGACGTTTTGACTTCGTGACTACTTCTATGTGGATCCCGTGCTCGAAGGGGCCCGGCGGTCGATCCTCATCCGAGGGTGTATAGTAGGTAACAAAGATAGAATGGTTCGAATGGACATTCTCGTCGATATAAGCAAGTCCTAAGGTCTGGAGTAAAAATTAGCTTGCCCGCTTTCCTCGCGATGGAGTCATTCAAGGCGTACAAAATCGGCTCCGCTCGGCAACTAAGGAAGACAGAGATATACCCAATAGGGCTTAATCGTGTCTGCAGGTTCAAACAGCCCCCCCGAAAAAGTAGCCATGGTCAAGCTTGAAAGGCGCGAGAGTTGTGAAAGATGATGTTTCCAAAGTTGTGGTAGAAAAGAAAATTGGGTTAGAGTATAGAGTAGAGAGAGGGAGAGACAGACAGTTTGTGTTAAGTTTTTTCGAGGCCGCAGAAGGCGGAGGAGAGGAGTATACCTACCTGCCTCTTACCTATTGAACATACGAAATGTAATCAACCTGCCGTTGCATATTATCTATCAAGCATCTACTGCCTACCTGCAAGAAGATATCTGGTCCACCATTGAGAAGAGCAGGCGCAGTAGAGATAGAGCTCCAAGTCATCTGCGAGACACTTTTCTCTCTTTTCTTCTTCTTCCTTATTTTGTCTTTCCTTCTACCTGTCTCCTTTTCAAGTCTTTTTTATTTTTTTGCTATTTATTCGAATTTTAGGTAGCTGTGGCTGATAACGAAGATAATATGTAGTTGTCACCTTAAAAAAGATACCATGAGTTGGTGAAGTGACGTCGGAGAAGTGGTTAATGCTAAGGCGTATAGTGAATAAAAGTACATACCCTGGATATAGCCAATAGGGGTCATGCAACATCCCTAATCGGTCTAGCGTCGACCCTCTCCCAATTGCCATGTCATCCGTAATGATTCTGGTCTGTACATAGTATATCTCATTCAAAAAAAAGGAAAGAAAAAAGATCTGACTCGAATTTCAGCAGCTAGGGGAAACTATCTTGTTGGAGTATTTATATAAATTACCTCTGAGTCCCAATTTTGTGACGTGTTATGTTCAAGTGAGTGAAGACTGCTCACTTCAAGAGGTCAGCACTTTGACTGGCTAGATAGTTCTCCGCCCTATTTCTACATACATACGCTCAAGCCTCATCACGCCCTCATAAACCTCGAGGAAGAAGGCGGCATTCAGCGCACTGGAAGCTGATGAGGTCCTCATCTTCCGTCGTCTTCAAGGTATTGCCTCACACCGGAGACAGACCAAATGGAGGACTCGGTAGGCGGTGCGCCGGATGGAGGAGACCCGTCGGCGGCGGCGGCGGAGCCCCCGAGCGGCAAGGAGCGGCAACCTGAAGTCATCGTTGTTTCTGAACACGGCGATGTCATGCTGGACGTGACCTTTCAGAACTCGAAAGACACGATCCGCTCAGCCCGGAAGGCAGCGCAGCCAAGACACGTGAGTCGCGGGGATCCGCATCCGCAGCAGCAGCCCGTGCCGAAAGCGAGGGTGTGTCTTGCGTTCCGCGTGGACCTCGCCGTGCTCAGGAGGCAGTCGAAGTACTTTGACAAGCTCCTTGGCGACTCGCGCTTCAAGGAAGCGAACGGCATCGCCGAAGCGTTCGCGGCGCTGTCACTCAAGAACGTACGGCCCGGGGACGCAGACGTGGGGGATCTCCCTTGGATCTCGATCCACGACGACGACGAGGCTACGTCGTACGCGTACCGGGAGATGGCGTTCGCGGACCTCCTGCGGATCTTGCACGGGCAGGACGCGAAGACCGCCCAGGCGCAGATCACAATGTCGTTCGTGACGACGCTGGCCGTGCTCGCCGACCGCTTCGACTGCGCCGCTGCCGTCTCCAAGTACGTGGCCGCGGGCCTCAAGTTCAAGTGGCCCGTCACGAACCGTGGCAAGCCCGTACGGGACGACGGCTTCAGCGGCATGAGCCGCGCGAACGAGAACGTCCTGCGCCAGAAGATCCTCGTCTCCTGGCTGCTGAACCAACCCGGTAAGTTCCAGGCCGCGACCAGAGAGCTGATCATGAACGGCTCCTGCCAGTGGAGGTCGTTTGGCGGGGAAGAGGACGAGACAACTAGTGCTACTTGGTGGTACTTACAGGATGGGCTTGAGCGTACGTGTTTCACCCCCTTTCATTTTCCTATGAGACATAAACACCACATCTAAATTTTTTTTTTTAATTCTTATTCTTATTCTATTTTCCATTTCCTTTACGGGGAATCTACTCTACCAGCCACATTCAGTACATATTAATTCCCCGGCCCAGAAGAACTGCAATACAGGCGCAACAGCGTGCTGAACACGCTGGCGTCGGTGCCGCGGCACTTCCTGCAGCTGTACACGTCGTCGCGCGGGGCGCGGCAGTGCAAGCTCGGGTACGACTCGAGCGTGGCGTGCGACTCGTACCAGCTGGGGGAGATGTTCAAGTTCCTAGCAAACAAGGGCCTGCTGTTCCTCGTGGACTTCTCGCCCGCCTCGCTCGACGCCATCGCCGACTCCGCCCTGCTCCCCGTCGACCACGTCCTCGCCACGCTGCGACAGTGCCCCGCCTACCAGATCGACAAGAACCACACCAACTGCGGCCTGCGCACGCGCTTGCTGCCCATCCTGGACTTCATCCAGGCCTTGCTATCTGCTAATTCCATTCCTATATCCCGTGCTGCGTGGAAGAATGGTCGGGCTGCACATGCGTGGATGCCGGGCGATGCGGATAGCAAGATGGATGAGCGTGGGGAGGGGAATCAGAGGCCGTTTCGGTTCACGAGAGCCCTGGCTGCAGATCAGAGATTGCGGTTTGAGAATGCTATGGGCGCGGATAAGTTTGCTCGGGACGTATTCACGGCTACGAGCTGGGATTGGACGGCTGAGGACCAGGTGTCGGATCACATTTCTACGACGCCGAGGTGGTCTTTTAAATAATTAAATTAATCTTGGTAGGTTTCCGTTGCGTATCATCTCCCCGGATCAACTGAGCGGAGGCGGGGAAATATCATTCTCCAAATTTGAGAACAGGGATTTGGATACCATAGATACGGGCACCTAGAGCTGTAAATTTAATATGTGGATGGACCAGAAGTGGTTTCTTTCCTGTATATATGCGCCAGTCTGGTTCTATGTTCTTCTTGGTCTCGTAGCTGGACAATGATGAATTCAATACAACCCGACCACAAGATGCTCTTCCATTAACCCAATGACTCCCCGCTCCCAAACGCCAGTGTCGTTATGGATGACCTGAAACAAATGGATAGATTTGGACAAAACAGAAACGAAGGAGAGGGAAATCGGGAGTGATGAGGCTCGACTAACTCCTTAAAGCCTCGAGTCTGTTCCTCATCTGATCCATCATAGCCTCCTGGTCCTCCTCTTCGTCTTCCAGCTCGGCAGGCGTAGGCTCGGGCGCCACAGGCGTAGCAGGCATGGGGCCGGCCTTCTCCATCTTGCCCTTGAGAATCTCGCCGAGCACCTTATCAACCTCACCATCGGCCTCCATCTCCTCGTCTTCAAACATACCATCCTCGTCAACGGGTAAGTTCTCGCCGACCATCTCCTCGATTACACCGGCCTTCATCAGCTCGGTGCTCAGCTCGCGCATGGTGCCCGCCAGCTCGGGCAGGCGGATCAATGTGTTGACGTCCTTCATTATCCCTACGCTGGCCCTGATGCTGCCCTCGATCTTCCGCACCGCGAAGGCCTCGTTCACCTGCATCTGCACGCTGCTTAGCTGCGCCTTGGACGTTATCAGGCGCGCCGACGTCCGCCGCGCGCGGATCAGTTCTCGCGCGAAGTCTCGCGCCTCCCGCTGCGCCTGGGCCCGCCGTGTTGCGTCGCGGGCGCCTCGCCTATCAGCTGCTAAGATCAGATTCTTCGTCTTCTGCTCGACTTGGCGGACGGCATTGATGTCGCGGTCGAGTTTGCGGAGATTTGAGCGGATGAGCTGATTGCATTTGCGCATCTGGGTGAAGAGGTGTTAGCCAGTGCGGTGTTGTCTAAGGCTTCCTTGTTTTGTATTCCTCTTTTCCTTTTTTAGTTCTATCGGCATCCATGCAAGCTCATTTCGTTTAGTTGGTTCCTCCGCGGGGGCCTTGGGATGGACGATAGATGGATACGGAAGCGATGGAGGCGCTTACCTGAGCATTGGGATCCGGCTTGACGAAGAGAGCTTTGAGGCCCTCCATTTCGGAGGACGGGCTGTGATGAAGGTGGTCGAACTGAGGAGCTATGATGGAGGCAGGGCGTGGAGGCAGCACAGCGATGGGAATGTGTTGTTTTCGTGGGGTTCAGCGATGACGTTGGTGGGAAGAGGTGACAGTCCCGAGGCTGGGGTCTCCAAAGCCCAAGGCTGAGGAGGGAAAGTTGAGTGTGGAGTCAGTTCCTAGGCAAGTAAGTAGTGAATAGGTTAGGTAATGTAACTGGTACTTCGCACAGTACTCATGTGGGATCTGCTGTCGCTGATTTGATACCTTACCCTTACCCTTGTTCTGCCGCTGATACCCATCTAGGAACTACCCCGCTATAGTACCACCTACCTACATGTTTGTGTACCTACGTAGGTACTTATACCTACCTGCCTGTTCAATGGTCTGTATCTCAGGCTGTTTAGCTCTTTGCCCTTACCTACGTACATATTTTGGTATTAAGCCAAGCTATACATAGTACTACATGTAGGTACAAAGCTTAAGAGGAATGCAAAATTGTCTTTAATTGTGCTCTCTCTCTTTTTTTTTTCTTTCTTTTTTTTGGATTTCTTAGCTTCGTGTTCTACCGAAACATCTAAATGATGGTTTGACAAGGAGCAAGGAGTAGAAAAAAGTTCTACATATCCGGTGTCACTGTGCTACATTGGCAGAGGTGGATGACCTCCAGAAAATGGTAGGAGCATGGGTTGTTTGGAGAAAACGTAATGGCAGATGCAGGTGCATGCCATGCGGGCTCAGGTTGTGACGAGCATGTTACTCCTTTCTAGACACCTCATACCAGCCATGACAGTAATAAGATCGAGGTTGAGAGAATTACATGTAGGTATTTGTCGGTATGTGCTCCGGGCCGTCTATTGCTATCTCTGCCTGACTAAAAGTACCTACCTAAGTACGTAGGGTGTTAGTTATATCGAGGTGCGGTAGTTCAAACCTAACATTACGTTACAATACCTACCCGCAATAGTTGATATTCTACAATTTACATAATGAAGACTTTCTTTCTTCCTTCCTTTCTTTCCCTTGTCTTTTCCAAGAACAGGTGAGGCAACAATATTCATTCAATGCTATTAACCTACCTTGAGTAGGTAGGTATGAATATGTACACTTAGGTAAGGTAGAAGCGGTCAGCCAGCCAACGCAGGCACACTGCAAGTCCTATTCAGCCCTGCCCGTCACTACAGCTCACAGCCGTCTGCCCACTACCTTGATTAGGTAGGTGCTTCAGTCTACCTAGTTGTCACATAGCCCAGAAGCCTACCTAGAAGCCTGTCTAGACTGTCTAGACTACGTAAATGTACCTACTACCTACCTGGTGGTTGCAATATTTGCTTACCTAACTTAGTGTAAGAGATATGTAATAAACGTTTGGGTGAGAAAAACATGAAATCATAGAATATCACTCGGGATTCATACCAAGCTCTATCTTGCACAATCTCAAATCTTTTATTTCTTTTGTCGGCATGATGCATAGTGGACCAACCTGTGGTACCTACTTGGGTAGTTCCTGTGCACTACCTACATGTACATATACTGTATAGTATTCGTTATTTCCTCGAGGTGTTAAGAAGAATCATGGTGCAGGTTGTCTAAGACATAGCCACAGTAGAGGTACGTACATACCGTAGTCTGTACATGGTATACCTTAGGGGTAGGTAGACCACGGGTTCTGCCACGGGATTCTATAGCGTGCCGCAGTGCTTCTAAGAATTTCGTAGAATCCAACGGGGCCCCGGCTTTAGTGGGGTTCCACGCCGGTTGCATCACCAAATTCAATTTCACTACTGCCTCCAGCAGGTGCTTGAAGAACAGAGCTTTCCCTCTGTCACATCTTCCCAGCCTCACCTGCATAACAAACCTTGAACAGCTCTTCAGACGGCAACCATCACCTCGACCAAACCACCAAACCACCCCGTCATTGCCTAGTAGAGCAAAGGTACATAGTACATGTACTAGTGGCATATCTACCTCTGCCTGTCTCGTCTCACCACTCCCTCTCTCTCTCTCTTCGCCCTCTCCATCTTCCACCCTACATCAACAACTGTCCGTTTACCCCAATCTTGCGCAACTCGCGGCCAGGCTACTTATCACTAGTTGTCACCAGCTTCATAGCTTCTTATCGCACAGTCTTCCCCACCAACCCAAAGTCGTCGACATGTCGCAAGTCACTCCTGAAGGTAAATCCTATCCCATATCCCAGACCCCATGTGCACTATACCCCGCCATCACCCGCCTCCCTCTCCCATATCCCCATATTCCCATATTCCAACATTCCAACTCCTGCTCCTCTCGTCCAGTTAGCTATCTGGGGCTGTATGTATCAGACGAGCACGGGATTTTTCTGCTAACATGGTCCTCTTCCCACACGTGTAGTTCTATGGGCTCAGCGTTCCTCCAGCACGGATCCTGAGAAGAACTTCATCTACCTCACCATCTCCGTCCCCGACGTACCCAAAGAGAACCTCAAGCTAGACCTGCAGCCCACCTCTCTAACTTTCCACGGCCACTCGGAAACCCTGAAGCGAACATACCACCTTGACATCTCCTTCTACGACGAGATCGACCCCGCGGAAAGCAAGATTAACCACACTGCCCGCAATGTTGAGATGAAGCTGCGCAAGAAGACCCTCAAAGAGGAATACTGGCCTCGCCTTCTGAAGGACGCTGCGAAGGTCCAGTTCCTGAAGACTGACTTCGACAAGTGGGTCGACGAGGACGAGCAAAACGAGGCTCCCGAAGATGACTTCTCCCAGTTTGGCGGTATGGGTACGTTTACATCCACTACCCCTCCTCAATTCACGTGGTAAAGCTCAGATACGATGCTACCACATTAAGAAACTTGGAAGCAATTAGCATACTAGGAACAGAAAAGCTAACATGTTTATGCGTACAGGAGGTATGCCAGGCATGGGTGGTATGGGAGGCATGGGTATGTGACGCATCGTTTAAACCCGCATTTGACAATTATCCTAGACGTAGTCAATCGACTGTTTCAGAGGAAATAATGGGCTAACACTACTATTACGCAGGTGGTGGTGATTTTGGCGGAATTGACTTCTCAAAGCTGGGCGGTGCTCCTGGCGGCTCCGGTTCTGATGACGAGGAGGACGAGGAGGACGATGAAATGCCACCGCTTGAGGGTGAAGAGGACATTAAGGCCGATGCTAAGGCCGACAAATAGTGTGGGAAAGCAATTGCGCGTCTTTAATGTTTCCCGCCCCGTCCTCGACTCTCAACCCCCCCGATTCGAAGGATGTTGTTTCTGTCACGGTCAGTCCACTTCTATGGTACAAATCGGCGGCGTATAGAACAGAAATGGCAAAACGGCAACTCGGTCTCGCTTGTGTATGGTATCTCGGGGGGTGTTTCTAGGATTTCAGTTTAGGCGACTCAGGAAAGGTTCATGGTACTTGATCCCCCCTTTGATAATTCGATAGCCAATCGAGCAGTTTTTTGGGGCCTATCTCGTGCTATCTAGCATGTGCCTCGTCTAGTGTCGTGGTAATCAGCGACAACTGGATATCTAAATACACTACTACGTATGTCAGTTAGTACATATCGCTAGCATCACATCTAGACGAACGGTCTTCGACCCCTGTTTAAGGAAAATTGTCAAGTCAGTATCAGGTGTTTTACTGTAGTATGATGAGTAGACTGGCCGGTTGCGTGCTAAGGATTGGACTCAGCCCTTTTTTCCTCCTTGAAGATGGAATACAGAGATGATGTAATGAGGGTGGCAGGTACCACCTATAAATGTGCCCGATTGCCTCTATTCTCTCTTCTGAGATCGGTTCTTCTCGGTTGTGGACTGTCTGTGAATATTAGTAAATACTGTTTCCCTTTTATGTAAATAATAGAGACAAGTTTCTGGCCTGGATGCAATCTGTGCTCGGCGTTCTATTTGGGACGTGTTGGTCTATGTTGACGTTGTTGGTATAGTTAACATGGGATTGTTGTTCTCCTTGGGAGGGTTGAACTGATCATAGCTTGGTTAGTAAAGGGGTAGACACAATAACAATCATAGATTATCCAATATGGATAGGAGTAGTGTTTTGACAAGTCTCTGCACGTCACAGTCCACCACGTCAGAGAGCTTCTGATACCGCGTCCTCCTTCATGTGTTCTGAACTTCTTGGATCCATGTTGTGCTCGTATATGGAAAGCGAGATGTAGATGAATGATATTGCGAGATACCGACTTTCTCTTTCTTGGGTATCGTATCTTCACGACGTCTCTGGCTTCGTGTGCCAGTCTAAGTTGCCATGGAAGGAGCAGAATAGGCAGCTCGGACGCTGAGATGTAAGTGACTGAGTACACGATATGGTGGCTGACCAAATCGGGATATGAAGACGTCTACGGGATGCGGATTCTTGAGATGGTATTGTGTTTAGACGCCAACGCTAGACCCAAGGGATTTCTCTTTTGTTAGGCGAAGGTTCGAAAATTTTCTCCTTTGGATTGATGATAGTAACCGCCCAACCCCAACCCCAACCCACAAAGCACACACGTTGCCTTCTTTTCTCTTATACCATTGGTGGTGTGCCTTGACAGCCTATATATTTCTTGTTTAGGGAGTGTTTGGACTTGGGCAAGGGCGTGGGACTTGTGATGATGATGCTTGGCGGGTCTTCTCCCTTTCCCGCTTCCTCGTAGCTTCTCGGGGAGGACTGTATTGCGGAGGAAGAGCGGACGTCTGGTATGACTATTTGCTCCCTTGCGTGTCGGCGGCCATCTTGTATTACCACATGTTTGTGGTTAATGGCCGAACGAAATCGCGTCTAATACTAGGAGCTCGAACTTCGTAAGTGTTGATTGAACATGTATTTGTTTAGTCTTGCAACTAAGCGTCCACTTGGTGCTGCTGTGTTGTCGTCTTTGGATTGCGGCTTGTTGTTTCAGATGCTCGGGACAGCTTCACCTAAGACTATCGTCATCACTTATCGGAAGGTAATCCAAGTTTGGGTATCCCAGGTAGATATATGGTCAGTTCAGCTGTGCTGACTTGCTTCATTCTTGGTTATGGTGCTCTTGACTGCCGTATTATTGGAGCGTTGATACGCCACTGGCGATTTTCAGGTGGCATCATCCCGAGGCATTGCGAGGTGCCGTTGTAGGGTTAGTCCCTGTATTTATTCACGTGTGCCATGAATGAGGTTTAGGGGCAAGCAAGTCGATGGACAATCTACCAGTTAGGCAGTGCAGCTATGACTGTGTAGGTGTTAGCGTTTGGACATAATATTGTTACGAAATGTAAATTCCGGCAACACATTCACGAAGCTTTCGGATGCGTTTGGTCCATTATCTGCCCGCTCTGGGACTTGCGACGCCCAATTGTCTTTGTTAGCTTTTCTCCTAATCTCCCCAAGACACGTCAGCAGTAGGCGGAGCTAGCGATGGATACGCAAGGCCTACTCTCCAGTTGTGTTATTCTATAGTCTCCAGCAAATAATAAGCAACAGATGAATATGTAGAATATTTTCCCGGTTCGAGTGTAAGCTTAGCGAGATGGATGGGCTTCTTCTTGAGACGGAGTCGCCATTGTTGATATACTCACTACCGAAACTAGATTCAAGACAGCTAGGCTCTGCTGGTATATAGATAGGGGAAATAGGCCAATATGGGATGTAAAGCTCAGGTAGCAAACGTTCATATAATTATAGTTTTTAGGTACTCTCGCTCTGGGAAAATTTTGAAACAGCGATGCCAAAGGCTAGACAGGGAGTTGTGTTTTCAAATGTGAGTTTGTCGCTATTAGTATTAGGGTGCCTTCACGGGGATATTATAGAGCAGACTTCAGTTTTCTATATAATCCAATAAGAGACAAAAATCACTTTTCACTTCGGCATAACGAATATGTGTCTATGCGTACAAAATATATCCTACATCGAAGCGAACTAGCTTTCTTGATACTGGCTCTATTTACCTGGTATTCTCGTCTCCTTTCAGGGAAGATTTGTCCATGATTTTCCAGTACACCACGCATCGTTTTCTCTCCATAAACCTGATCTTACATCAACTTTACCTGGAGGAGAGCCTGGCATAACACGACCTGGGAAATCTTGGAGGGCTTATGCGAGCTAGGTTAGAAGGTAGTATTGAGAGAGTATGCGAAACGGCGCTATTATGTGTTGGTATAAATGGTAAGAAGCCGGGGTAATGTCTTCCGTAAGCTGGGTAGTCTCGATCGAGAAGCCCGCGAATGGTCTTGGATGCTGCCAAATAGCGCCGGCAGTTGACGTGAGACGAAGATCACGGCGTTCCGGCTTGTCTTACTTGGTGTCCGTGTATATTCGGCACTGGTGGGTTAGTTCCAACGGCACTGCATCGGATTAGGCGCCGGCTGCATGGATCTTACTACCCCACGCTGGGTCCTCAGTAAGGCCATCCGCTGGGTACCATGGCGGATTCGCGGATTCGAATGGATGATGTGATGTACTTACTGTCGAGCACCTGGTTGGTTACCTAAGTTCTAGATGAGGTAACTGGTTGAGGTATGTAGTCTATGCGTATATGCTAGCATCGACGGCAAGTCATCCCATACCCAGAGATTCTACAGCACGCGTGGCATCACTCGCAGCAACACTATACTACGTAGCAGCCGGTGACACGGATTGGGTAGATTAATGATTAACGTAAGCGACGGCGTCTGAATGATTTGTTGTAATCTCGGGTTTTGGAGACGTCGCAGGGTCTTGCCTAATTGGCAAATGGCCGTCGAGGACAGATGGGGTTGATCGAGGAGGGGGTTAGCGGGATGTGATGGCTTCATCGTCGATTCACAATTCTAAGTGGCTGGCGTCATTGCTGTCTCCCACTGGCGGTTGATTCGGAATCTGTCCAAATTGGCCCGGGAGCTTTGGAATGTACTCACCACAACCACTTCAAGAAAGGCAATGCGGTCTTACCATCATCCCTCGACATGTTAGATGGATGGGGTGTGATTGTCAGTTTCCTCGAAATGAGAAAAATTTTAGGATTCACATGAAACAGAGAAGGACGGGAATAAAAGTGCTGGCTAGCTATGGGCGTGTTGATTCATCATTTGTGCGCTGGCTTGCATGGCGCCAGCGAGGCCTTCGAGGTCAAACGCGAAGAATCCCAAGCGTCTCGATCACATCGAACAAGGGCTGCTCGTGCACTATTTCCTCTAGCGTGGTTGAATCTTCTCGGCGGCTACGTGGATGTGCATCTCACCTTGCCAGACGCGAGATAAGTTGTCAGTAAGTATCGTGCAGCATGTAGACCACATATACCGGTACTACATGGATGTGTACATACACTACATCAAGTACGCATGGGACCAGCCAGCTTCGGGACCAGCCCTACAGAGAGTATCCTTCGTGCCCAAACGAAAACCTAGATACCGGGAGCAGGGAATATGCGGAGGCGTTGCTGTCATTATATTCTACCCATTTACATGGCTCTGTCACTTTTCCTGATATATCATCGATGATTTATCGAAACACACCTGTCTGCATGTGATGAGAAGCAAGTCATGAAACCACCACAGGGTGTACTCTGACGAGAGAGAGACCATAAATGCGGCCGCGAGGTAAAACAAGCAAGACATGTCACCAGCATGGAGGACGCAGCTGCACGACCGGCCAATCTACCATATTGGCACTCGTTCCTCGCATGATTGGGCTTCAACGTCTCCTGACTTACCGGTGCTCTGTCCTGACTCCGACGAGTTACCGTGTACACCTCCCACTCACACGAAATAAAACACACCAGATACAAAAATACACCATGCCATTTTCAGCCTTATCCTTGCTTCGCTGTCCTTCATCCGCCTAGGCGTTGTGATACATCTACCAAGTTCCCTGACATCTTCCTGCTGTGGAGGATCCTACCCGTCTAACCCGTCGTGCCTTGCTCGCTGAACGGGTGAATTGTTATAATTAGGGACCAGGCAGGATATATTGTAACCCCATGGCTTACAAAAGGCCAAGGCACAGCGATCCGCCCACAAACGGAATGTGTCTACTGTAAGCGAGGGCATGGGGTATTAAAAAAAGGATCACGGAATTACAGTAACGAGGGGCGCAACGGTACCGCTCTGCGCTCTGCCTATTCTACCACGTTGCCATGGCGCGTTGTGTTGCGACACCCCGATGATTTGTTTGCCCGTTCTAGATACCCTTCTGTCAGTTACTTATTTTAACCGTTGTCAGCTGAGAGACTCGGCTCGACTCCAATGGTCTCTCAGCCCGAAGCTGTTTTGGGTAGGCCGTGAATAAAGGCGCGGGAGGTGTCGGTCTCAATATTGCTTCTAGAACCCGTCAGGAGAATTGGATACATTGGATACATTATTAAGAGGGTTGTTCTCGGTGGAGATGTAGTACCATATACATACTTCTCAGTCCTTGGATTGTCGAGTGAGAGAGGTATGGGGAACTGATTGATAAGATGGCGGCATGGGTAGAAAGCGAGAGCGAGGGGCCAAGACCTCTCTCATGTCAGTCTGATTAGCGATCGCGTTACACTCTGCGCGGGATTTTCGATAGCAACCCCAATCCGACTCGCAACCTAGCCACTTGTGGGAATCGGTTTGGCGGCCAGCCCTACGCAGTATGCTACCTGCTGGGTATTTTGCCCATGGACTCCCGTCGGTTGATAGGGAAGTGTTGCTAATTTCGAAACCCATCCCACACACTTCGGTCCCGCCACTTATTACTGTATAGAGGTGTGTGGCCTTCCGACTCATCTCCGGCGGTCAGACATAGGGAATGCTTCAACTTCCTGCTGTAAGGGTCTTACTCAGACAGGACTCAATAACTAAGCGTGTTTAAGTCCGGTCCCGAAACTCTGCCATCCTTCGAAATCGATTTTGCTGGCGACATCCTGCATGTTAAGATCTCTCCCCTGTTGGTCACCGATTTCGCCGACTGCAACTACACTACGATGTATGTTTGAGATAGATCCCCTTTAACATCTGTGTATCGTGAGTGGATCGACGAGATATCTACGTGTCTACCGTACGCGCTATGTGATGTCAGGCATCGAATGCAAGTTTTTTTTTGTGCAGTTTCCACGCCAGCAAGATTCATGCTGCCCGATCATGGTTGGCTTGCCGCTACAGCAGGTTGATTCGATCATATACCAGTAAGTTTGGACGGCTACGACTGTAGGCAGTATAGCGTGCCCGCGGCAGCGATAGTCCGTACTGCGTATGCAATGCAGGTCATGGCGGTGAGTTTTGCTTCATAGTTGGATTGGCTGCGAGGTCAGTGTTAGGTCAGTTCGTGGTGAATCAAAGGTGGGTGTCTGTATGTCTGCTGTATGTCTGCTGTATGTACGGGTGTCTGTGTGGCAGACGCAGAAGCGAAAACTGTTGGATACCGGTATTTCTCCTGCTCCCCCGAACGCCAACAAGTTCCAATGCATTCACACCGCCCGTTCAATAATTCCAGATCAGGCAGTAGGTATCAAACGCCACACTTTTCTTGCGGGGAGTTTAGAGAGAGGGGGAAGAGAGGGGGAGGGGAGAGGGAGGAAAGGAAGAAAGCCCTTTTCACTAACGGGTCCTTGCGTGGGGGATATTTCCTTTTACCTGCTTTTTGTCTCGAAAGCACATTATCTGTACTTACACTAGTGTATGCGTACGGAGTACCGGTATCTCAACCTGGGTCTGCTAGCTGCAGTCTGTATATCTCCCGTCATTGCACCCGTTTCGGCCGTTTCTATCTTGCATCCGCTGTCCGGATAGCGCAGCAACGCAGTTCTTTTTCTGCTCTTAACCCCTGCCCTGTCGCGAATTAAACGTGCATTGCATGCCTGGCTGTAGTGGCCGGCAGGAAGCAAGCAGCGCACAGGCTTTGAAGTCTACGCGAATAGTGATCGACTTGATAAATAACCTGATCGAGCACCGCGTAACTTGTCCGTTTTCCCCCCTACATAATCTTTTCAGGATCATGACTAGGTATGCCGCACTAGCTATGCGAATAATGTACTGGCTGTAAGTATTCATTATCTTACTGCGTATGTGAGGTAAGAGGCTTGCGGGAGGAGAAGGGCCCTGATACCGGTAATCCTTCGAACACTTCCGCGTTTCCTTCAACTTCTATTTCAGCTATGTGGCGTTTGAGCCATACGCCAAATGGGGGTATGTTGCGAATATACAATTATGCAATATCTAAGGCGATGTCCCGGTAATCCCATCCAGAAATCCAGTTTGTGCCGGTTCTATACCTAGGTGTAAGTTATGTATGTGCTCGGACAGGGATCAGACCCGGTTACAGGTGGTATGCTTGTGCGTGACGAGCGTTGAGGGCTGCGAAACGTGGGACCCGTCACAGGTGAAGAGCAAAAGCCGAAGCAAAGCCCTAACGCGTTTTGTTTTGTTTGGGCTTGAATCCGTTAGAACTCTAAAATGAACAGTGACGGATCGTTTATGGTAGACTACGCAGTACGTTTTCGTAGGCGCGCCTAGACGCCATGTGTTGTCGGTAGTTTGCTTTTTACAAATCTCTATTTTGTTACTGGTCGTATTGTGTGTCCTTTGTTAAAAAATGATAAAACTAATAAAAATAATAATAGTGTAATTCTCACTCCAGCTAGCCTCTGGATATTGACGCGGGATGGTCCCCGCTAGCTATTTGGACCATACCGTGTGGATAAACAAAATGATCGCCAGAACAAGTCCCGGGTCTCACGATAATAACCCCGCTCAGTGATAGATCCACGAGTTCTGGAAGCTTGAACTAGCTAGTCAGCGTCCGAGGCTGGTGAATGGCTATTGTGATATCGTGAAACTGATTTCTCCGTGTTCTAGCCGTCGCTAGTAGAATTGGCCGCCTTACGTAGTACATCATAGCTAGCTATAGGCTATTGGATAATGCCTGTACACATAATGAGTAGAAACGGCCCTTCTCGTCGCGAGTCATCTCGGCCACGCTTCCACCACACACCTTCATCCGGGGAAACCAAGCCACAATACAGCCGAGCGCATTCGCCTCACCTCACTTAGGTTGGTGTCAGCCCCCTTTTACTGTAGGACTATCCCGCATTAGGTATTCCATACGGGCTGGGCAAGGTTGCATACTACGTAGTGAATATTTTTAATTTCTTCATGGAGACTACATATACGTTCCGAGCTGAGGGTAGAAAAATACAAGTACCATGAATTTTCTTGTGTAAACCTCTGACCTCGGCAAAACGCGGAAACTCTCAAATTTGAGCGACTTATTGAGGCAAAAAAGGATAGGTATCGGCCCTACAGGTGCAATCATGTAGGATACTGGTAGGTTAAGATCAACGAAATTCTAGCCGAATATCAGCTGCTAGCTGCTGAGGGATACTGCTCGGTAGGCTGGCTCAAAGCTGATCTGCTAACAAGACTCGAGTAGGAGGTTTGAGGCTCGGCAATTCGGAACAATGTTGATCGTCGCTACGCTCATTTTATACGCTACATACAAACATTATCTTTTGTTCCTGATATGTCAGACTCGGAAGATCCGGGTATACTGAGACAAGACTGAAGCATTTTAGGATATTACACATAATACATAATACATAATACCTGAGCGCCGCTTACTTATCCACTTCATAAGAAAGAACAAAATACGCCGGATAAAAAATTGCCAAAAACGTGGCGTACGGGGGTCCTTTCAGAAGTCGAGGGGAGTATGCGCTTACTTACTTCGGAGTAGGTATTTGGGGACGGCTTGCCCTAGATAGGTAGGCAGCCGAGCCTCATCTGGAAGTACACTTCCTACAAGTAGTAAAGATAAATTGGAACCCCTGCCCGCTACACGCATTAGTTTACGTACGGCCGTCGGGAAACACATGTGTGTCCCGAGGTCAAACGGAGGTCTTGAGTTACGTAGTAACGTTATGCCGGTAACAGACAGCACTAAAATAACGAGGTGCTCCTTCAGGATATCTTCCCCGGACGACGCACGACTCCATTAGTTTAATTAGTGTAATGTATACTAGTAATGAAGATATAGTGCACTTACTATGTTAGAGTACGACACGGACACCGGTTGCACTACAGTTTGCTAGTGCACTTGGAGGGTATTAGTTTTATTCTAGAAAAAAGTAGGGCGTTGCGAAGATTTGGAGTTTCGTGAACCGCCTATTAAGGGCGGGAGACCGGGCTGCTGGATAGATGGAGACCGAGAGACAGGCAGACATGGATGGAAATGTGTTGTGCTGCATCTGGAGTGCGGTAATGCGCGCGCACTTCCCATCAGCCTTAACAGCATCCCGATCGTTTCCTACAGTATGTATGTACGATGCTCCAGGCGCAACTCCTTTGGGACCCGTCATTTCGATGACGAGCAACTGATTGCGAGATTACAATCGGATGGCGCGTCAACAACGTGGCATCCATGATTAAGCCCCCGGATCATCGGTAAACGGCTAAGGAGTAGTGACGTTCGCGCAGACATTCCGGGTGCAAATTACAATGCCATTATCCTACTGCGTACTATATCGGCACGCCACCACGATCTGGTCGATGACATGACTAGGGCGGCACACGCTCCCAGACATTCGGTGTTAGGAATTGTGTTGCATCTGAGTCAGAATGCCATATCTATAGTAGGGCGCACATACACAACTGGCGTTTGCGAGCAAACGCCGAGATGGTAAGCGAGACCGCTCACTGGACAGGAAGGCCACCTATACGAGCGGCGCCGTCACACAGCGGTCTGCGAACGACATGCGTATTGGCTGGACAAGACCCGACTTGCGGTCAAGAATGAGTCCAACGGGAAGCTCTGTGTATGTACGTGTATGTATGTGTTCACACCTGGCCCTTCTAGGCACCAAGACATGAGAACAACATGCAATAACTTGCGACCTGATGCTACGCTTGTGACGACGATTCATGAGTTCTGTTCTCTTTCATCATGACCGCCAGGCCATTGGCGCGCAAGGAACAAGGCAGAAGAAGCTGTGGTGCTGGGGATGGTATACGGCGACTCGCTCTTATCCGGTAGGCCGGTTAGGATACGTATACGTACGCAGCAGCATAGCAGGAAAAGGATTCATCCAGGTGCTAAATTGTTACCCCGTCAAAAATAGCAGTGGAGAGAATCCTGTAATCCCACGTTTTTCTCGCCCACACGGGCCACTCCTTTTGATCTTGGTATCCTTGCTGACGGAAATGCCGCCGCGAAGCCAAAATAAGCACCTAAATCGATGATGACAAACACGCGCGGCAAAACAACCAGGTCATCTCTACCAAGAAATCTTGATTTCTAATAGCTGCCTATAACGCGTGGGAATGTGGAAGCGCCGCTGCCCTGTATGCGATGCGATGCGCCGGACCTCACGGCCGATGCCGGCAAAGTGCTGTTCAAGAACGCACAATCTCAAGCCAGGTTTGGAGTAAATAACAAGGAAAACTTGAAAATGGGGGATGGGATATCTCAACGCCAAAAAAAGCCCGAGGAATGTTCCTGGTGTAGTGTAGTGGGAAAAAAGAAAGTGTCCAACTTGCCCCAAAAGGGAATTTCCCTTTCAGTGGGGGTAGCATTCCATGTTGAATAGTTATTTCCCAAGGCGGAACCGGTCCGGCTACCAGCCTATTTTACACGACATTAAAATGGAGTAACACGGGCTGGTAACAAAATAGTGTAGTGTACAGTACTTTTATACCTTTAATCCTTTCGGGCCGCACCAAGGGATATTGTGTGGCCAGGGCAAGAAAGTTCCAGGAGCATGGTGTTACCAGCCCGAGGGATGCGGTCAAATTTCAATGCCCAGGGCAGAACCTAGGAGGTAAAACAGGGCCCTTCTAGCGTACACTATGTGTAAAATGTTGGCACTTTTCCCGTCACCTACTTACATAAGTATGCGTATGCTAACAGGAAAGCGGGTTGGTATCCGGGAGCAGGGGCTTACTGTAACCAAGGCCCGGTCGCACTGATGGTATAAGTAAGTAGTGCAAGTATACTGAGTAGGTAGCGTCGAAGCTTGGTAGAACCGTCGAAGCCATCCTGACAATTTCGCAGTTGATTATTACTAGCATCGTGTTACTAGGATGCGCAACCACTACTGTACGTACCCGGTTACGCGTGCTCTTTGACAAGCCGGGGAGCCATGATCCGGTGGGCCGCGATGCCAGGAGCAAGAAATATGCTTTGATATTTTCATCATATTATTGTGCGAAGCGTCGTGTTAGCGTGTGTCAAGCCAGCGCACTTATCCTTTTCCTTGGCCTGGGTTGATAATTCCGCCCCCTTTTGGCTGGGAAGGGCACCGTTATACGGAAGGGGAAATCAAGAACAAATATATTACCTGCCGTATTTCAAAAACAAAAGGGATCGGGTTGGGCGTTGTAACCGCCCAACGCCATTGGCTGCGGCAACGGTGCCGGTCGGGAGGAGAAGCAACACAACCAGAACCAAGCTGACTCTGTCCCTGTCCAAGGCGGTCTGAGCTGACTAGTGCTTGGTTACATGAGGTCTGCGACCATGACAGGCGGTCAGCCAGCGAAGATGGGAGGGCATGGGGACGGATTGGAGGGATTTGGGGGGCCACGGGGCGTGGGGAAAAGAGTAGTGTACTTCCACACTTACACACACGCCAGTACAGTACGCCAGGATGAGGGATCATGGGGGGGTGGGAGATTGTGTCAGACGCGGCGAGACGGGACGCTGGGGGTCAGCCAAATGCCACGGGGAATGGGAAATCTGGAAAATTGTCAGAAGCCAGACCGTTGTTCACACCCCCCTGTCCAGATGAATCATGGATCCAGTCTGGAGACCCTGACTTCTCCCTATCCACATGTACGTACCCTCCCCCGGTGGTGGTCGGTATTCATAGCACACATATATATCCGGCCTCATCTCGATCCCACCAGCTCGGCCTCCTTCCATGACTTCGTATTTTGACCATAAGTATATTCGTGCCTACGTCTAATAACCTTCTCAGACTAGAGGCTTCATAACTACACCACGCCATATCCAATCACCCATATCCACCTGAACTTGCTTCCAGTGTTTCTATGCCATTGTCGCATCACCACTTACACGCGAATACGAACGAATAGACGAATATACGAAGGCTTTTCTGTCTTTCAACCTACACGACGACAGTTTCGATCGAGAGGCTAGAAGAACAAACCACCAAAATGTACAGTCCGTACGGTTCATACAGCTCCATGAGCTCCAATACTCAACCCCTCGACATCGCACCAAGCAGCTTTCTCTCCCGCAGTGCCTCATATCACGCCAGCTGCGCATTTCCCTCTTGGCCCCAGCGATCCTCACTGATGGACTCGACCCGGGAAGAGCGTGTCTCATCTTACATCACCGACGACGAGCTCTTCGAGGACCCGCTTAGCGATGACTCTCTGAGCATCTCGAGTGGAAGCAGCACAGCATCTGCCTCTCCTTTCATCTCGGAGGAGGAGCTATTAGAACTACAGCGCCAGAAGATGGCCGCCCAGCGGGAAGCCATCAAGCACCTGCTCAACGAGAAGGAACGCCGCCGTCAACAGTACAAGCGCACGCGCAAGAACAGCGGTAGCTCCAAGAAGAGCAGCAGCCCGAAGACGAAGCAGGACCACATGACGCCCATCACCGAGGCTGGTGAATGAGAGGTGGCGACGGCAATACTAACGACGATACGACAGCATGACTAGTAAGCCCGCCTCATCCAGTCCGTCTCGGTCGCACTCAGCCACTAACAAGCCTTGCCACGCAGATTACGAATCTTTTTTACACAATGATACCCCAGCATTATTACAGCACACGGCATTACAGCATATACGATACCCCCTAAACATGATACCCTAATGCGCCATAGACCGTGGGTCTGCGGCACCGAGTCTTGCGCGGTAAACTACTGCACGCGCAGCAGTGGCTTGAGGGTGCTGCGACCTAATAGAGACTCATGATGACCATGGCTGGACTCGGCCATTTAGAGAGAACTGGTTGTAATGACCGCGGCTGCCTATAGATGCTTCTTGCAGCGTGGCACATCTGCCTTCTTACCACTCTGAGTCATACATACACATACCCGACAGTACGACAGGCTGGGCTTATGCAGCCTGATTCGAATGGACAACAGTTGTCTAAGCCACTCGGCTTGGATTGATTCCAGTCGGCACCACGACAACACATCCCACCTACACATTACACATTATCCTATCTACATGCAGAGCTCGGTGTGTTATTATTATTTTTTTGACGCTAGGCAACGGTGGCCTTCCCGATGCGGGATGGATGGGGGTTGTGAATCATCCAGTTGATGGAAGCTTTGAGCGGTGAGGATGGCGCGGAGGGCGCTTTACTATTGGATGGGAGCCGACGATGTCGGAGGCCCGACCGGACCACCACCTTGGGTGTGCTGAAGGTCTGGCTCCATTGGGCAGGAATGGGAGTTGGGGATTGGTATGAGGGGTGTTGTGTGAGAAGAGGAGGTATTCTGCGTGACCCCGGCCGGACCCCCAATTGGCTGGCCCCGGGTGACATGGTCGGTGGTGATACGCTGGAAGGGGAACTCTTGGCGACTCGGTGAAGAACAAACACGTTGAATGGAATTGTATGAGTGTGTATGTGTGCGAGGTTCAGGATTGTCACTACCCTATACCCGAAGTCAAGAATTGCACTACATGAATTAATTGAAATCACATTAAAACTACCAAACTTTTTGCCCTCCATTGCCGTCATGTCTTATGTGAAAGCTTTCGTATCCCCGTGTGAAACACTAAATTACCGGTTTCTTGGACACCGCCATTTAATTCATGATCTGTTATCTTGCTCACCTTCATATAATGTATACCAACCTGGTGGTGCCCTGTTGATACCGACGGGTAGTAAAGTGTGTGCGGCGGCATCCAGCCCAACCCCGCGACAGATATCGGGAATGCGACTTAAAGACTAGTCTGGGCTGGTTTGCTTTTGTTTGTCTCTGGCCATACGGTAAGCGACGCCTCTGTCTCGGCTGCGACGATCATTATAGTGCAGTCAGCTAGGTAATAGTATCATCAACCTATCGAAGGCATCACAGCATGCCTATCTATCCCTTTCCACACACGCACAATACAATACGAGCATCTAGTATATACTAGACGAAGGTGGGGTAGAGGCGGTCAACCTCTCACAAGCGGTTTGTCATTTTCTTGGTTGATTTTGTGCCCTGTGAACTGAGGACGAAGGGAAGAAATAGTGAGGAGAAAGAGGAGCTCGGGAAAAGAACCCTTACCCTAGTCTATTCTAGTATGTGCCGTTGAGGTGGATCTTCTTGTCCGTGGGGGGTTGATAGATAGGTCGTCTCGATGTTAACCTTTACTTGATTACTTACATGGTACAATAATACAATGAATTGTGTGAGCCCAGCGGCGCGGGAGAGGGGATGAGATGGTATTGTCCTGTATCAGGCGTTATCAATGTGATTGATTGATCGATGGCAATTGAAGGAAGCTCGGGGAGCTCGGGTATTAGATAATTCGAAGGGTCGTCCAACGGTGCCCTTATTTGTTGATCTAGTTGGCATGATGGCGTTATCGCAAGCCCCTCCGTAACGTTCCCTTTGACAAGTTCTAGACAACTCTGGTAGTGGCAAACCCCGGGACTAATAGGCCCGACGAGGATGATCAGTAGACCATCTAGAATGGCTTGTTGGTGGGCTTTGGAGTTCCTTAGGGACAACCCGTCAAGTCGAGGAATGAAGCTACCCGATAGTTATCATCGTTCACCATTCCATCTAACGGTTATCATTTGCCAATGAGCCCGACATTGCCTTGGTTGGCTCTTATTCACCGCTAGGTGCTTGGTTCACTGCTCGATTGATCTACTCACATGTTGAATAATCAGGAAGACTTGTCTAGGAACACCAGCATCCCCTTTCACCGCGTCGTTGTGCTCGGTTGATTGGTGGATATGGTGAGTTGAGCATTCTTGGTAAGTCCCGAGGGCTTTTCGAGGCTTTCCGAAGTTTTCAAGGAGGGTGAATGCACCCCACAAGTTATGGCGGCGTGCTTATCACTTGCTATACAGCTGCACACTGGCTTGTTGGGCTAGCGATTACGACACTGAGGCGTTCCATGAAGCCGGTGAATTGCTTTGCTTATTGTGTCCCTGTACCTCGGGTTGATTAATAGATCGTGTGCCTTGGCTCGCCTACCCGCCAGAACCATGGAAAAAACCGTAATCTCGTGATGAGATATGCTGGGTTGATGGTCAGTGCTTCACGATGTTCCACACGGGGCCGAACTTTTCACTGATGACGAGGGATTTCCCTCGCCTCCATTACTTGGTCCAGTCGTAGCGAGGAATGCCCAGAGAAAAACCCTTTGAACACGTCAGGGAAGTAGAGGTGAAGAGGGAAGCTTACCTATATTGTAATACGGGACCGTGAGTTGCTTGTCGGTGTGTATGTTGGTCTCACACTCGATGGGTACACAACTTCTTTTACCTACTAAATACCTAAATACCTACACTACTTGGCTACTCTATGCATCAATTCTCCATAGATGCGGTCCGTAGCGACACGGAAGCCAGGGTCCACTCCCCGGCGCTTCTGGTGCTAGTGGAGGCATCTTATAAGAGGTCATCACGCCAAGAATGTTGGTTGAGCATTGGTGTAGTGTGCATGGACAAGGTGATGAATTGCGAACCCACAGGGAACTAACTTTTGCTGCAATCAAGCGCCCCTTTCGGCGATTAGTAGCCTTGCAGGTCTCTACCTGTCAGCTCAGCGTAGTATTCGTCATTTTATTCCATCTCCTCTTGTCCCGTTGGGTCGCTCGGCGGGGAAGCGTGGCAGCCCGGATCACTCGAATGAGTTAAGACAACAGAAGGTCCATGCACAAGCTGGAAGTGATGCCAGGAATGAGGACAAGCGGACTGGGTATACCTACCATCATGGGATGACGAAGGGTGGGAAATACTACCCTGGACTTCTTTTTGTACAGCAGTGCCCCTCCATCCTTTTCCTGATCCATCTCCCCTGAATCGCAGTATCTTGGGTGTGACAACAGGACCCATTATGCAAGGGGTTGGTCGCCATCTTCTTGGGATTGCCCGCTGCATACCATGTAGAATCCATCTAACCTAGGTATGGCGTAGCATGGCGGTGCTCACTCACATGCGGCCGACTACAAGCAATGGGGGTGGCTTATCACCGGGAATACTATAAAAGCCGAGCCGGCTGCAACCTTGAGCTGAATATAGACTTTTCCTGGGACATGGACAACGCAACAATCCATTCCTATAGAGCGCAGAATGAGCAGGTATAGCATAAAGGCATGGAATCGTCCGATGTCGCTGTGAATCGCAGGGAACAACCCAACGAAGGATGAAGCATCCAGCTATGAAATACCACCCAGCACAAGGCAATTCACTGTATGCTTGCATGAGCTTGTCAATTAAATTGTAGGGAGCTCAATTGATGTCAAATTGAGGGCACAGACTTCATGGACAATGCGGCGCGACTGACGATATATGTAAACTGCAGTTGTGAGAGCACTTGGCCTCAGGGGCTTTGGTTTTGTAATGCGCGCATCTGTCCTAAGACGGCTATCCGCACGGCATCAATCCCAGGGGTTAGGTAACCTGGTAGACAATCTTCAGTAGATCTCAACCGGTAATATAGCAATCATTTATGCGCGATAATGAAGGAATCACCCGACTGCCGGCCGCCTCGACTTGCCCCCAGATACCGCTATTTTATGACGGGTCCCGGACTGCTATATGCAAGTATGCAAAATGCAAAATGCAGCCAGCATGGGCAAGCGCCAGAGCAGCCTCTGGTGTCTCACATGTCTGCTGCGTACGTCGTCTCGGGAGATTGTGTCGTGATGCGGGAACCCCTTATGACAAGTACCCAGGTATGTCAAGCCATGTGAGCGAGCGAACCAGCAAGGGAACCGCAGCTTATGCCAGCAGCCGTCCGCGGAGCTTGGTGGCTGTCCGTGGATTTTGTGCAATCGACGTCCAGTTTACACTACGTCGGTGGTGTCGGCTGTCCACGTCGCCGAAGGATGAATCAAGATTTTGGATGCGACAGCTACAGGGACGACACCGGCACGGCGACAGCGCAATGACAAACGACAAACGACAAACGACAGACGACAGCGACGACGACGACGAGGACAACACCGACAGCAGCACAGCACCGACAGTAGCGAGGATAAGACGAGGTGGGGCGTGAGCACGATCTGCTGCTACCCCAGCCCCAGATATAATCACTGTGGACGGAATTAGATGTGGGAAGTGGAGTTAGAGTTGCAATCATACGCCAGAGCGGACCAGAGGCTGTTCAACCTATCCAGACCCTGGCTTGGAGAACGCACGCTGCATTGGGGTAACATAGCACAAGAGAACTGCTGCAAAGTGCAAAGTGCAAAGCTACAGGTTTATGGCCAAATCTGGAGCGGCCTGGTGGTAGTGTACTACTCGACACTCCTCTGGCCGACAACCTACCTACCTCGTTAGAGAGTAGTAGAGAGTAGTAGAGAGTAGAAAAGGCAGAGGGTAAGTGAATAGTAAGTTCTCGACTGGAGATGTTGCTAGATGTAAGTAAGTACAGTATATGTATGGAGTAAGTAGTAGTAGTACCTAGTAGTGTGGTGCAGTACAGAACACATACATGCTAGTAAGTAGTATATAAGTCGACGTGGGAACTTGGAGGGGCCCCTGCATCGATTTGGACCAACGAGGGCCTCAATCACGCCTTTTGCCGCCGAGCCGAATGCTAGGGACAGCTTCGCAGCCAATTATCCTCGCAGCCCGACAAAGACCCCTGCGATCCCTGCGATCCAGCAGCCAATCTCTGCTCCCAGCGGCCTTTCCACCACCTCTGGCGCTACCTAAGTGACTGTGAGGAACAACGTCCTGGCACATCCCTCGTTGACTCGTCTATGCCAGCAGCTGGTCTGCCCAACCAGCATGCGCCGTCAGCATCTCGTCGAGGGAACAATGGGGGGACTGCAAGATGAGTCGAAGACAAAGGGCCCAAGGGCCCCATCGACCTATTGTTATGCCCGCCTCGCTTCGATGGACCCTCCCAGTATCCCATGTGCTCGTCTTGCAGCGTGCAGCCCAGAGGCATGTCGAGGGAGCAGCGGTTAATCCATCTCCAACGCCGAAAAGAGGCCCCCATCGAGGCTGGTGCTAATCCTCAAACTCGCCCCCGATGCGCACTGCAGCAGCTCTGCTCGTAGGTAGTTTTTAGCTTGTCCCGCGGCACATCGACGCCGTTGTCGTCGTCGCCTTCTGCGCCTGAGTTTCATCTTCAGCTTGCCCTTGATATTATATTATATACATATATATACGTAAGCAGGGCAGCCGGACGGACGTGTGAACAGGCTACAAACTGTGCCGCTTTTGCCCGTCAAGTGACGAGTACAGACAAGAGGTCAAGCTAATAATATCAAATATCCAACGCTCCCTGGTCTGGAGCTACTGCAAAATCTAGCCAGTAGTCACCCACAACGAGCTGTGTCAGTCAATTCCATCAACCTCTCTGTGCGACCCTGGACCACTCCCATGGTTGATCAGACCAGATCCCTGTGCGGTGTAGACCTTGGCTTAGCCGGACCGTATCCGCTCTAGATATGCCCGCCCAGTACTTTCCAACGTGGTAGTATACTATGTATGCGCCTCGAGCCATTGACAGCTCAGGACCTCCTCTTCCCTAGGCGCTGGCTTTTTAGTAGCGATAGACGACTCTTAATACCTGCTCCTTCACACCTTCGAGCTTCGTCGTCGTTATCCCCCCTTTCCTTCTTTTGCCCTCTTGGATCTGTGATTGCTTCGGTCTTGCATACACCCGCCTCGACTCTCACGAGATCTGATGCGAGCGACGATCAAGCGCCGACGCCACAATCCGAATTAGACAGAGCCGTGTTACACGGCACTGGATAGAGAACGATCCCACGACGTCAGGACACCACCGCACGGAATACATGGTGCTTACATCTCTTGCCCTTTGACCGCTAACCTTTTCGATCGTTCCGAATAAGCTGGAAGAGGGAGGATTAGTATTATAAAGCCTGCGCGCTGCCTCGTGGAACCGGACACTTTTCTTCCCGACGACGAGACTTATACGGAACGCTGAGAAGGAATTGAGCCGGCAACTAGCAGGCGAGGTGGTGCATGATATGTACGAGCCCAAAAGCAAGTAGTGCACCCGTTTGGATATTGGGAGGTTTCGCTCCAGGACATCTCTCGACTTTCGAGGTGAGTGTTTCTGTACCCATTTTCGCCACGATGCAGGTTTTGGACAACTCTTAGCCCGGGCGCAGGACGAAACTCATGCTGGGCTCCGCTGCCGCATGCGCTCACTTACACATTGCTAGATTAAATCGTCGCGATGTCGTCCTCGAGCCATCAGTCGGCATCGCACCACCACAATGCCTCCCTTAGCTCAACAGGTCGATCGTCGAGGAAAGGAAAAGTAGCCCCAGAGCCGAGGGAATTCACCTCACCCAATACACCCATGAGGTACTTTGAACCGACAGCGGCGACAGAGAAAATGCTACTATATGGGCGTATGTGTGAAATTCAACTTGGGCGGGCGATGTTCTGTGGTAGCTAACAGTCTTCTAGAGGGCAATTCGGTAGTCGTTGCGAACCATGACACGCTCACGATTGAGAGACGCTTCTCCCGCCATTCGGCGGAGGTTCAATTGCTCGCGGTTGACACACAAAGCGCGACGATGGGCAATGGGAGATTTGTCGTGAGTTATGATGTCGACATGACTGCCATTGTGTGGGACTTGATGACAGGTGAAGAAGTTGCTCGGTTCTCTTCCTACGAGAACCTCACCTGCGCAGTATGGATGCGTAACGGAAATGTCGCGTTTGGTATGCCTCTTCTGGCGGACCTTGCCAGCTCTTATGCTGATTTCAACGTTAGGCAACATACAAGGAAACGTTATTCTCTTCGAACCCATGACCTCCGAGCACATCTCTGCGCGAACCATTGATCAAATCCCTATAACTGCATTGGCTCCCGCTGCCGACTGCAGAACCTTCGCCATCGGGTAATCCTTGCTTCTTCATTCCAGACACTTCCTTGACTGACTTCTCCCAGGTACCAGAACGGCTCTCTCATCATCGCTACTCTTCAACCTAGATTCACAATCTTGCACAGCCTAAGCACCTCAAGAGCTCCCTCTCCTATAGTCACTCTCGCTTGGCATGCATCGTCTTCCCGTCAAAAGTCGGACATGTTGGCCGTGCAGACCGATGACGGAGACTTGAGGGTGTGGAGCGTGGCTAAGTCGTTCAACAGTGACGACCCTGCCAAGGTGGTACGGATCTTAAAGCGGAACGACAGCCATCACCATGGTCCCAACTGGATGGGCTGGTCGAAGAACGGCCGCATTATCCAGTTTTCTGATAAGTAAGTTATGGATACATGCAGATAGGCTAAGCCTGCACCTGGGGCATGAGGGACTAACGTGATTTGCTATAGCGAGACCCTATCGTGGGATGTACGAACCAAACATGTTACTTGGGATAGTATACCAACTCTTGAGCATGTCCGCGGCCTCGCCGTATACGGGCCTGGAGCCATCCTTTTCACTCTTGGGGCCAATAACACAGTACAGCAGTTTGACCTCAATACCCCAGCAATGATGATCGCCAATGTTCAGCACCCCGCCAACCTTTTGCCACCGTCGCCGCCTGTATCTATCGAGGAGCAGCCCGAGCAAGGCGTCCTCATTATTGGCACAGAATCCGACTCGTCTGTCCCGGTTGACACTGGAATTTCAGAAAGTGATGATGATCACATGTCACCCCTGGCCAGAATGGTTCGCGGAACCGACTCCGCTAGTGATTCCTTTGACCAAGACAGATACATGTCAGCAAGTTCTGTTTCTACTGCGAGTTCTACAGTTTCTAAGTCGTCTGCCAACTCCGGCACTCAAGGGCGGTACCAAGCATCAGTGCAGTCTCGTGGAATGACCGAAAATACTTACATCTCTGCTGGATCGTCGCTGCGGTCGTCGGCCCGACCGCCTTACGGAGACAAGGATGCATACTCGCTCAGTGGCGCCAGCTCGGTGTCCATTACATCATCGTCTAGATCCCGAATTCGACCCTCGAGACTTAGGAATGAGGTTTTACCAAGCCCCGTTGAATCTAGGGCTCATGATCTCTTCAAATACACTAGAAGCCGCCTCCACGATGTCCCGTACAAACGTAACCCTCTAGTTGACCAGACACATTTGACAAATGATGACCTCCGCCGACAAATGCTAAGCATCATCTTCGGATGGAACGGAGAGATGGAAGACCTCGTCCGTGATGAGATGCTACGGCATCCTATGGGATCGGCGAGTCGTATCCTACTCGCCAAATGGCTCGGGGATATCAATCCCGATGTGATGGCAGCAACCTCAGAGAACATGACCTCCTCCGATTGGATGCTGCTCGCGTTAAGCGGTATTGGAGGTCAAGCTTCGCAACACAGCCTTGGCCGCGCCTATGTGCAGCGACTTCTTGAGCACGGTGATGTACATGCCGCAGCTACCATCATGATAGGGATGGGTGACCATAACGACGCGATCGAGATATACATCTCACACAAGAAATTCCTGGAAGCTTTGGTCTTGCTCTGCCTATTCTTCCCTGGCGTATGGGAACGCCAAGCTGCAGTTATCAAGAAATGGGGTGACTTTGCAGTTCAGCACGGCCAACAGGGCTTGGCAATTCGATGGTATGTGGAACGATTTTTTGCTTTTGGATATTTGACTGTTGACTGACAGCTCTGCTTTAGTTATGCTTGCACTGGCGTGGAGTCCTCGGAACCGTGGACGTCGCCCTCCGCCCACCAGCTAAACTTCCCCAACATTTACCAGAGCATCCCTGAAGTACTGAGCCCCCCTCTGTCACCTCCTGGGTTGAACCGTGGACCTCAGCGCAGCATCGCGAAGTCATCGGCTCTGAAACTAATAACCTCATTCGACGACAAGAGACAAAAGTCCAAGTTCTTCGCAGATGGGGATGATGGGAGAACTCCTATTGCCGCAGGCGTGACGCCCATTGCTGAATCAGCAGTTTCTCCCGGTGGTCGTGATCCAAGCACAGCTTTCCTCCGTCCATCTCAACGAAGTGCCTTCAACACTCCAGCTACGGCAAACCCCGTCACACCTGGCGGTTTTGGTCGACAAAGACTCGCTTCCATTGGTGAAGTAGCTGCCGATGGACTTCCGCGTAACGTAGCCAACGATATCTTAGTCGACGTTGTCCCCGACGTACCCCAAACTCGCGCCCAGGAGCACGTTCGACAGGGCTCAACTGACCAGTATAGTACCGGGATGTCTCTACCACGAGCCGCTACAGCAGACCCAATGATGATGAGGGAGGACCATAGTCGCAAGGAGGCGCCTCCACCATCCCCATCCCCGGCATCAATCAATGCTTTAATGCAGCAGGGCCGTTCAAGTAGAAATGGTGCTCGTGAGCGAAGACCCGAAGGAATGGAGCTTAAACTGAACTCACTGGACACGGCCACGGCCAGCGATGTGACCTCTCCAGAGCCGTCTGTTGTGTCCTCGGCACGCTTCCACTGGCCCTCACGTCGCCGCGGCCCTGGCTCAGTGGCTGGTTCTGTCACGTCTAATTCCAGCGCAGGACGAAGCTATCGAGTCAACCATGGTGGTGTAGGGAACAGGAGTCTTACCGATTACATTCACAGTTTAGAGACTGCTCAGCATTACTCTAAGAAGCAACGCAGCCGCGAGAGTAGCCGACATCGTCAAGATGATCGATCAGGACGAAGCCGTGAAACCAGCCGCAGTCGAAAGGGAGCTACCCGAGAGAGTTCAGAAGAGAGAGGGCGAGGGCCTTCAAGGAATTGGACACCCAAACCCGCCAAGCGTTCCCCTACCTCTCCAGTCCCCATGTCTCCTGATGAGTTCATCAATCTCAGCACGCCTAAGCAGTTTGATTTACAGTTGAACGATGAGACTGTCCTTCCTCTCAGTCTTGATTCCACTGCACCCTCTACAGTTCGCAAAGCAAGTCAGATCCGGCGTCTATCACCTCGAAGCACTCGCGCGTCTAGTCGCACGTCGAGTCGTGCTGGCCGACAAAAGAGCCGCGAGCGTCGCCCGCCAGCGCTCGAAATCCGGGGTCGAAGTGAGAATCGGGATGATGGCTCTCTCATGAGATCGCCCTCGTCACCATTGCCCATGTCCAATCAGATGAAGTTCTACCACGAATCTGACGACGACGAGGCCGACTACCGAGCGGCAGTCGAGGCGCAAGAGCAGTTTAGGAACCGGCACAACCGGAGTGTCAACGCAACAGATCCCTCATCGCCCGCCGTCTCGCGAGCACGGGATCGCTCTGAAAGCCGGCGAAGAAGGAACAAGCCAACCCAGGTAGCCCAGCCGGGCCGTGACCAACTAGTGACCCAGGCCAGCGTCGGCGATTTGAAGCAGATCTCGCTCGATAGACAGCGCAAGAAAGAAGCGGCCGCTCGTGAGCTGGAAGAACGTCGCAAGTCCCTCGCCCAGCGTCCTTCTGTGCCGGCTATCATGCATCCAGACCAGCTATCCCCCATTATTTCCCGGCCACCTAGTGCTTTCGAGCTTCCTCGGACGACCTTTGTTCCTCCAAGGGATATGCCCCCTAGAAGCCAAACGGCGGACTATACTACTCGAAAGAGTTCCAACATGCGGAGCCCCAACGGCCAGATGATTGGCCTTCCCGCCACTCCCAAAGCCATGAGGCTCCAATTCCAAAGCGACACAAGGAGCAAGCCCGGAGTTCCTCCCATTCCTGCGAACTACAAGACCTCCCCTCCTTCTTCAGCACAGCCTTCGCCCGAGAGGCTCGGCAACAACTCGCCCGCCAAGATCCCCGAAGACGGACTACTGACTCTACTTCCTTCCACTGTTTACTCCCCTCCAGTGAGACCTAATATTCCGAGATGCATGTCAGCACCCATCCCCGAGGAACCCGCAGGTCCTTCTATGGGACGTATGCCCACACACCCGGCCTTTCAGCACGGAATGCAAACCAACCAGCCAACGCGTAGAGGCTCTACCGCGAGGAAGATGAGCGTCGACGCTACGGCCGGCATGCGTGGAATCGACGAGATCATCGGAGGCGGAAGACACTCGAGGAAGTCTTCGCGCGACGATGTCCCGCCTCCCCCTCCGCCGCCTCCTATTCTGAAGGAGCTTCAGCACCTGGCGATGCCTCCCCCTCCCCCACCCGCACCATTGCCAGGCTTGCGGCCAACGGTGTACGGTAGCCCGCCAGGCGCCGGATCCATCGAGATCGTAGTGGACGAAGAAGATCAAGACCCAGCGGTTCCCGCCGCGGCGCCAATGCACGAGTCCATCGTGCCGATCATCGCACCACCCGCGCCACCGTCCTCGCGAAACGGCCACAACCGCGGACGCAGCGTCACGGACAACACCATTGCCAGCCGCTTCAGCCGCGCAACGGAACGCATGCGGTCCGCGAGCCGGGGACGAAGCAACTCCATTCTCGGAAGCCGGACCAAGTCTCCGGAGCAGACCTCACCGTACGAGAGCGTGCCGCCTCCCCCTCCGCCCGTCGGCTACAACAGTCCTCCTCCTCCCCTGCCTCTGTCCCAGCCTGTTCAACCCTCGGCCGTCGAGCGCCACCCCCGCGAAGTGCGCATGGCGTACCAGCAGCAGCAGGAAGTTGGCAGCGGCCTCCACCAGAGCGAGATGATCTAGCCGAACGATCCCAATTCATTCATCCGCCTATCCCTAAGTACCCATCTGATCATTTTTCTCGCGTTGAATTTCGACTTTTCTAAGGGGGTTCCCACATTACCATATGATGCATTATTGCATTATTGCATGGCACTGGCGTTCAGTTTTTAATTCATTGTCGTATTCTCGACATCTCTGCGATCGATACCTCCAATTGATACCACTGTTTTTATATCTTAATCCGAATGCAGAGAAAAAGAGCCTTTACTTCGGGCTATATCCCCATCCACCTCTCCTCTCTACCTACCTACCACCTATTCGCGGAAGCAGCTGGTATGGCACATGCCTTGATTATTACGACAGACAGACGGACAGACGGCGCAGACAGCACAGAGCAGAGCAGAGCGAAAGCACGCCATTCTCGCGAATGAAAGGGCCGCAAGGCCATCTCTTCGCTGCTGGGATTCATCTAAACCAGCCAACCAACGACCCCTTGTATACGCTGATCAACCAACTAGCGATGACCATATTTTTATCTGCGGTGCTATTATTTTTTTTCATTATCTCTCACCGTTCATCTACTCATTTTACCTTCCCTTTGTTCTCGAAAGCAAGCAAGCAAGTATGCGTTGTTTTTTTCTTCTTATTACTACTCTACCCGATCATGATTCACGACACGAATGAGGAAGGAAAGAAAGGAAGGATATACAGAAATGATAAGAATTTGAAAGAAAAAAAAGAAAGAGATGGAAAGAAAGAATGAAAGATTCGAATCGGGATAAGTTATATGCCACGCGGCAGGGACTAAAAAAAATACGAGGATGCGATGATTTGTGCGTCTTATATGACAGACACGCTTACACGCGGTGAAACGGGATGATGTGAAAGGGGAAGGGTGAAAAATGAGTGGATTCTTTCTTGTTCTTTTTATTTTTATTTTTCTCTCAAGAATAGTGCTGCCTCACGGCATCCCTGTTATCTTTATCCTCTTCTCTTCTCTTCATCCTACTTTTTATGTCATCTTCTGCAGTTCTTACTATTCATGAGGAGGGTTATGGTGATCATCGTTTTACCAATTGCATGTTGGTTGCAGTTTATGCTCGTCTTAGTTGTTAAGGTACCGTAGCGGGAAAGTGGGTGGGGCAACAATAATTGTTAAGCTAAAAAATGATTGTTTAAGACATAATGCTTGTGCTTAGAAACAATCATTGTGAGTTAGGAAGTACCTCTTTATATAATTTGTATGGGGAAAGACTTGCAAAATTATAGTCCGTGCTTTAGGCTAAAGCTAGACTATTAAAAGCCTTATTTATACGTATTAAAGTTAGCAACTAATTAATTGCAGTAATTTTGATTTATTTAAACTTATTTAAAGACTTTTTATTGCTTTAAATTGCTTAAATTTAATTATTAAGCGGTAGACTTTTTTATTAATTATTTTATTTTTTATTGTTTTATTGTTTTAATATTTATATAAAGATTTTTTGCTTAAAAAAAGAAAAATTACTAGCATAAAAGAAAAACTTCTTTAGCTTAAGAAAAAAGAT
>MU400594.1:0-194354 GCA_022578965.1 Xylaria sp. FL1777 | reverse complement strand
GCTGGGATAAGCTTGGTTATTCATGGCCAGTACCCTGTTGCCAAGCAATCTTGGCAACGGTTCCCATTCAGTGTATTTAGGGTAAATACGGTACTCCGTACTTAGGTAGCCGCGGGTATTGTCTAGGTGTATCCCGCATGTAGAGCTTTCCTTTCTCAAGTAACTAACTAGATTATTTTCTAGAATATAGTTTGTCCTTGAACTAAACTGTCAGTATTACTTATATCACAGTCAAAATGTTGAATCTTATTTATTTAAGGTATGGCGTTGGTATATCGATGCCAAGATCTCAGGCTGCAGTTTTCCTTTCCAAGTTGCAGTCATCTTGAAGGCCTAACCCTGGAGGCTTCTATACGAAGCCTTCGTTACTCGTATAGATACTTATTGGGGGCTGAAATGGGGGTACAACCAACTGAAATCAAAATTCTCCCACGCGTTACAATATTTTCCTCGTTTCGACACATCGATGTTGAGTCCTATTTTAACTCATTAAATTCCCACGCTCGATTTGCCCATAACTCAGCTGCAATACTTATCTATGTAAAGCAAAAATTATGGCCAAAGGCACATCTTCCACATCGGCCGCGACTACGCGCGTCAAGAAAAGCCGAGGGCGCGTCCAGGCAACTAGAACCAACAAAGCCGGGTCTAAGGCCGAGAAATACTCTGCCCTAAAAGAGGCCTACCTCAAAGAGGCAAATACACCTGATACGAAAACTTTCAATCATGTCTATAAGCGCAAGCGCTTAGAATCAGAGGACCTCGAGGTTGAGAAAACCAGCCCAACCAACAGAGTAAAAAAAGCCAAGATTAGCCCAGCTCTACCAGAGAAGCATCAACAAAAGCACCAACCCAAGGGCCGCCCGGCCAAGCCAAAGGAGTCATCCCACGATTCCGTGTCGCTACCTATAATAAACCAGGTCCCCAATCAACCTCTGGCAATCCTTATTTTTGGTGGTGGTGAAAACGGCGAGCTCGGGTTAGGTCCCAAGCGGACAGAAGCCTCGCGTCCTTGTCTAATCCCATCGCTTGATCCTAACAGCTCCGCTGCATACCATGTCGTCGAGTATGCCTGCGGTGGAATGCATACTGTCGCATTGAGCGTAGACAATAAGATTATCACTTGGGGCGTGAATGATGACCACGCGCTCGGAAGGGACACACAATGGGATGGTGGACTGCGCGACATCGATGCAGGTTCAGATGACGACGTCGGAGAATTAAATCCGCTCGAGTCCACCCCCACAGAGATTCCAGCGGAATACTTCCCCTCAGGTACTCGATTCGCCCAGGTCGCTGCTGGCAACAGTTGTAGTTTCGCCCTCACCGACACTGGTCTTGTTTACGGATGGGGCGCGTTCCGCGTAAGTTATGAGTGTGTACTAATAAATATTTCTATGCTCACACTATTATCCTAGGACTCCCAAGGCAAAAATCGCTTCGGCTACGACACTTCCGGAGAACCTATCGAGAAGCAAACTCGCCCGCTTCAGATTCAGGGCATCCCGGAGATCACCCAAATCGCCTGCGGAGCTAACCATGCACTAGCCCTTGACTCCAAAGGGAATATCTGGGCCTGGGGCAACAACGAACAGATCCAATTCGGTCGTCGTCTCTTCGGGCGACAGGGAGACCCTTTAATACCACACCAGGTCCGAGTGTGTCGCAACAACGCCAAATACATTGCCTCCGGAGGGTACCATTCTTTTACCGTCGATGGGGATGATAACGTTTGGGGATGGGGTGCCAACAGCTTTGGCCAGGCCGGAGATCCTCGCACCGCTGGTGGTGACTTTGCATTTCTGCTCAGGCCAGTAAAGATTCACGACCTGTGCCAAAAAGGAGTTGTGGCCCTCGACGGTGGGGCCCATCACTCTGCTGCAATCACCGCCGACGGTCAATGTCTTGTATGGGGCCGGATAGATGCCGGCCAGCTTGGTGTAGCTTTTACTCCAGATCAGGTTCAAGATGCCACTCTTATCCGCTGCGATGATCGCGGGAAGCCCCGTATCTGCCTCCGTCCGACTGCGGTGCCGAATATTGGGGAAACAGTCCAGGTGGCTTGCGGTACAGACCACACCATCTTCATCGACAGGAATGGCAGTGCTTATTCCAACTGGTTTCGGCTTCCAGGGCCAGCTTGGACTCGCGTCCACTGACGATGTTGAAGTTGCCCGGCGCATCAGTGCCAAGGCAGTGAAGGACAGAGTGCTAACTCGAGTTAGCGCTTGCGGGAATGTCTCCGCTGTTGCTAGTCCGGCCAAAGGTGTCTAGAGTGTGGGTTTTCGGCATACAATTTTCGCCCTACGCATCCGTTCTTGGTTTCCTAGCATCCACCCCACCATATTCTCTAGATTGAACCACCTTCTCTACGCCTCCTATCGCCCTCGGCCTCGTCTCATTATGACCACACTCGACATGTCTCCTGGAACTATATCTCGCTAGTTTCCAACACGAATTTCCTCAAATATGTACCAATACTACTCTTTCTGCGGAGATATAATGCCGACATTGTTCTGGGCTTGTTCTCTTTCTCTTCGGAAATCTTACATTGCATAGATTGTATCCTTGTAAAGTGGATGGTGAGAGGGGATTATCTCACTTCTTATATTGGACGTCTACTACGCGCTGATAAAGATGCTTCGCGCTAATAAAGAGGCTAAGAATGTCCTCTCTAAGACTCACCACACTCCCCAGAACTTGGTGTCTATGGTTAGAGTGCTGACGTGAATATCGCAAAGTGGCTTACTGGACCCCAATGGCTGGCGCAATGATGTATGCGCGCACTGAGCCCCCAATTGTGGCCCCCAGCCCCTGCAACACTGGCTCAGCTACAATGAAGCCTTTGAAAGATTTCCAATGCCGACGAGACAAGGCTGACTTTGCATGCGCTGCAGATCTTTAAGGCCCCAGCCGGGAACATCGCGTTTATTTATTAATCTGTATCCGTAAATTGCCTACTTTAATGCTGAACTGTCAAAAATAATACATATGTAGGTAGGTACTTATATGTACTTAGCTAACTTAGGTAAGCGCAGCCTGCCACACCGCAGTAGCGCCACCTAGTTGAAGCCACACTTCAACTTGTACGTATTTAGTATTTCGGTAGTTGTAATGTGGCTGTGCACATGCAAGTGACAAGACAGGAGAACAAATGAGGTCACTGGGATTCCATCTCTTGGCGCAGGATGGCTGCACATCTAATTCGCAGATAAACCCACTTGCCAAGTGACCAGTCATGGCAAAGTGGCCCCTGACTTTGTAATTCCAAGTCAACCGTCAACCACCAAGGCCGCGACACCACGTCAAATTCTACCAATTCCACCAGTTAGTTATTCCACGACTCGACTCGCGTCACTGCGATCTGCCACTCTCTTCAGACACCACCCAACTTTCCTTGCTTCTACGACGCCTCCGTTGTCTTGTTCATTTGTGAATCGTTTCGGCTCTCACATATTCCCATATTCCCACATTCCCGTACCTCTCTCCGCCGTGCGGACTTCCGATCATCTAGCAGTGGCTGCAACACTGGCGTAAACACTCGTTCAGACATTTGGAGTCAATATACGACCGATAATCGTGCCGCCGACATTTATATACGTCTCTTCTCACCAGCTCCGACCTTCTCGCGTTATCCTTTTTCGCCGTAAACAACCGGGATTCCGGCCGTTGCCCCGATATCGTTCGATAGCCTACTCGAGTTCGATCGCTAAAAGCATGTCGCCGCAGCCGTGTACCTAGACGGTCCAACTAACTGACAACCTCACTGCTTGGAAACAAACCTCTCTCCGACGGGTTGGTCGCCATGGCTCCACCCGGCCAGCCTACAAACGATGAGACCTCGCCGATTCCCCTATTCCCCCCAGCACCTCCCAGTGTCATATCCTCTCGCATGACAGATATAGCGTCCGAGGATGGCGATGCAACCAGACCAGCCATTAATAAAAATAGTCATGCCACCGAATCACGGCCGGGAACAGCGATCACAGGCATATCCTCGTCTAGGGGTGGTAACTGGTCGCAGTCTTTGCCGCTCCGTAAGGGCCTACAACGCGGTAGTCTTAGCGGCAGTGTGGGGAGTGGAAGGCCACTGAGTTCTGCAAGCAGGACTAGTAGGAGTCATGCCCCGTTAGCTTCACAGGCGTTTTTCCGGCCGATGAGTTCCCAAAAGCTCCAGGCTCAGCGAGCAGCGCGTCCCCCATCCATCGGCCAGCATCGCCCGAGTATCGATGACCTGCCGGACGAGGATGATCAGTCCCACGTTGCGCCGCATGAGATTCGGGTGCCAGCAACTATGAGTCGTGACAACCACCCCCTCAGCGACCCAGATGATGTACAGCCACCGCCCTCACGAGGCACAGAAGTAACGGAGCCCTACGACCGTGTTACAACAACCACAAGCCCGACGCATGGCTACTACCCTACTGCTAGTGTTACCGATAGCGTCAGCCCACTCCATCGGAAGCAGGCCGAAGAGAAAGGGCTCTCTTTGAACCTTGACAAGTCCAGCAGTTACCGGAACGCTGGTAGCCCCCCAAGTCCAGTCAGGACGCCGCACTCCTTTAGATCCAGCTTGTTCATGTCAAGTATGGGCGACTCTACCGCGAACCGCCCGAATCATGACATGCATGGTGCAGAAAAATTGTCATCCGGTGCCTCATCTCCACGGCCAACATCCAATACGGCCGGGCCCAGTGCTAAAGAAGCACGCCCCAACTCCCACCTTGGGCGAAATCACGAGTACTTTGAAGGCAATACGGTATTCTGCCTTGGTGGACGCCTACAAAACACCCGGCATCAGCCTATCAATATTGGTACAGGTTTCCTCATTGTTCTGCCGGCCGCTTTATTCTTTGGGGGGTGCGCTCCATACCTGTGGCACAATCTGTCACCTGCGATTCCAATAATCTTTGCCTACATCTTCATTATTGCCATGTCTTCATTTATTCGTGCATCCGTGTCGGATCCAGGGGTAAGTTTGGCTTGAATGTGTTCCACCAATATTTGCCATAGACTAACATCGTAATTCACCCAGATCCTGCCTCGTAACCTTCATCAGTTTCCCCCGGCGGATGAGAATGAAGATCCGTTGCGGTTGGCGCCTCCAACTAATGACTGGACTTTGATTAAATCGGCAGAATCGAATATAGCCGCTATGGAGGTCCCGACCAAGTTCTGTAGGAGCTGCAACATTTGGCGACCACCTCGCGCTCATCATTGTCGTCTGTGTGACAATTGTGTCGAGACACAGGATCATCACTGTGTTTGGGTTAATAACTGCGTGGGGCGTCGAAACTATCGTTACTTCTTTACTTTTGTCACATGGACTACCATCATGGGTCTCTACATTATTGGTGTCTCACTCGCTCAGATCATAATCTACTCACATCGTGAGGATGTCTCATTCGGTCAGGCGGTGAACCATTTCCGCATTGCGTTCGTTCTAGTTATATACGGAATTCTCGGCTTTCTCTATCCCGCTGCGCTCAGCGGATACCACCTATTCCTCATGGGGAGGGGCGAGACAACGAGAGAATTCCTCAACTCACATAAGCTTCTCAAGCAGGATAGGTACCGAGCTTTTACGCAGGGAAGCATGTGGAGAAACTGGGTGGTTGTACTGTGCCGTCCTCGGCCACCGACATACTACCGCTTCAAAGACCGCTATGAGGAAGGCGACCAGCGTTTTGGAGAGCGACGACATCTACAGGGAAGCAGGAAACCCACAAGCAGTCAGGACGTTGAAATGCATTCTGTACGGCCATTTCAAGGGCCGGTGTCCTTGCGCAGTGAAGCATCGGTTTCTCGATAAGACCCCTATATTTTCTCTCACGCTGTCAATCTGTAGCGGCCCAGTCACTGGCTAACATATTTGCTGTAATTTTTTTATTACTCAATACCCATAATAATCGTTCGTTTCTCACACTCATTTTATACTATAAAGCTTGTTATTTAAGCATATTATTGACCTCTAGACTGGAGCCTCAGTTGGTCTCTTCCTGGGCAGCCGGAGAAACAATTAAGTTACAGGGGACAACGCTAGGCGAAGTATTGTTTTTACTTGTACGTGTACATGTCAGAAGTTCCTTTTCACTCTGCAACAGCTATGGTAGGATTAGGATTGGGTATGTTGCCTTGTTCCGAGACCAGATAGATGAATATAATGACCCCTTTGACGTTCCTCATGCTTCGTGCACTCTTCTCTTTATTAGTCAATTATATCGTGCTCTGCAATTTTGAAGTCTTGATTTGATTTGATTAGTTGCAACAATCAGCGCTCCTTCCGTCTTGTTTCTGTGGCATCTCTCAGTCCATTTCTTAACTCTTGTTATTTCCTGTAGTTTGTCAAACTTGCGACTAGGAGACTCTTGGGCTTCCACAAGCCATTTCGTCTGAAATAGCCGCCCCGTACACCCCCGGGCCGATGCCATAAACGAATACTACAACTCCCAATGGAATCGTGAGCATGAATTTGGTCACATGTCAAACGTAAGCCTAATCGAGGGAATGTGAATGGGGGATGAGAAGACAATTTAGATGTAACAAGCCCCTAATTGCCGAAATACTAAGTAAGCACCATACCTAGGTAGAAAGGAATCAAAAAGCATCTGTCGTTGCGCCTTTTCACTGAGCCGACTACCACTGCTGCTGCCTCAACTGCTGCAACCTCCCCTCCGCATGACCATGATCTGTCCTCGACGCACTGACCGGTCCCAGGAGCTCACCAAGTGTCAGAGGGGGTTGTCCCGGAGTGAATGGGTAGTCCGTGCGCAGTCACATAGCAGGTGGTAAAGGGGTCAGTCAGTAGTCGGTACGTTGGTCAATTGGCCCCTAGGGCTTCCCAATGGTAGTTGGTGGGAATAGCCCGTATATATACACCATAATCCCACTATATAGAGCCTAGGGGTCTATATGTGACTATATCACCTGACACCAAGCTAGTCCACTGCGTCTAGCAAGGTCCGCTCTGCCTTCTTGATCGCCTTGTCCATCGTCTTCATCTTACCTTTGGCCTCCTTGCACGCCTTCTTATTCTCTTTTAGATCTTTGTACATTTTCTTCTCGTACTTCTTGCTCGCGCCCCGCCGCCCGCTCCTGGCGCATAACTGCTCGTAGCGGTAGACGGAGGCGGCGGAGTCCTCGTATTTGAGCTCTAGGTTTGCGAGCTCGCGCTGCACTGTATGTATGCGGAGCTTTGAGGTTAGCCATCGGCATTTTATCTGGCTCGGGTTAAATGACCTACCTAGCCTAGGTAGTGTCATTTTCCCTTTTGTGAGGTGCAGAAGGCGAGTATGATGGAGGTCTAACAAGGGTAGCGAATTTTTATATTCTTATGGGGGACTAGAACGAGGAAATGACGCGGGAAGATGGCTTACGCTTCTCTTTTTTGGCGTCGAGGGCTTCAAGATTTTCTGCTCGGGTGTTGATGATGTCCTTCTGCTCCTCGAGTGTGGCCATCTTGAAAACTAATCGCGAGCAGAAAGGGGCTGCTTGATAATACCAGTTGATCGCTTGATGCACATCACAGACGGGTTTTTGTTGGTGAGAAGGATATACATATGAGGACGGCTTTGGAATATAAGAAGGGTCGCCGTGAGGTACACGATAAGGCAGACTGTAACGTAGACTATAAGTCGTACAAGTGATCGAGTGGCTATAACTAGGTTACTTCTCCCTCGACTACCCTTCCAAGAGAGTCAACAGCACAAACAACAGCCACGCAAGTAGCATCCATTGCTGAGGATAGGTTTTGGGGAGGGTACCGACTCCCTTATGGGAACACAAACACGAATCTTCGTTTCACCAATATGTGAAAAGAACGAAGGGAAAGCGGTAGTATCTTAAGGATCCTAACGGCTATTCCCAGGTGGTAGCCGAGGTTTGAATAGTGTTTGTGTCGCCTCTCACTTGTAAAACCGGACGCTCGAGTCGATAGTGTAGCTCGACCAAGAATTGAAACCGAGGAATTCCTTAGCTCTCCCTTCCTCGCGACTATAGTGCCAAGGCGTGTTTGAGATTCAAAGAGGCTGTCCATTTCATCCCTTACAGCTCTCTACGTTACCAAATATCCTACAATATCTGCATCACCGAATATTATAGGGCGATCAGCAGACTATGCATTCATCCCAGCGCCGTGGTGAAGTATCGTTCATGGCTCTGCCTTGCTTCTCCAGATCTAGGTTCTTCCGACCAACGAACTCTTTGTGATTCCAAAATTCGTTGCTGTCTGGTCCACCCTCCGGCTCCCTCCACTCGGAACGAACCGGATATGGCGATTTATCAAACAACAGGCGCAGAGAATATCGCGTAGCCCCTTGCGAGGAAAGATAGGCAGGTTCCATGAAATGGCCTCTCTCCATTCTGACTTTGAACAGCTTTGGTTCGAAGGCGTCGTCATAAAGACGGATTTCGTTGAGGCCAGCATAATCCTTCTGCGCTTGGGGCGGCACCCATTCTGGCAGCCGTTTGGTGAGTGTTATTTCCAGCTCGAGCTCGCCAAGAAGGTGAGGCCCGTTGGGCCGGGGTGCCTCGTTAGTCTCAGATGGCTGTTTGGTGCTCTTCCAATTAAATTGGGCACAAATGAATTGGCAAAGTTCAACTCGGCATAACAGCTTAGATCGGTCAGTGATAACCGATACTGGGAGAAACCATGCAATCAGTTATTCACTTACCTCACCAGTGCCGTCGCTATTGAATTTAATAGATTGGCCTTCTTGGTAAAAATGCCAGTAGTCTTCGCCACAGAGCATTGAGCAAAGTGCTTCGTTCATTTTAATGGCAAGATGTTTAAACAGCGTGTCCAGTAGATGCTTGTATCTGTACAGCACAGCGACAGCAGGGTAGGGCAGTCTCCGACAGTTGTCCTCTGGAAGGGAGCTGCCTACAGGGATCGGCATTCAGACCTCAGCTGTAACGTAGGGCAGAGTAGGGCTGTGCAAGGCCTCCACTAAGCCTTTAAATTGTGGGGCTGGGGCTACCTACACTACAAAGAACCTAGGTAGGTATAACTATACCTATACACAAGCACATCGAACTCGACCTCAAAAGTTATATCGACGAGCTCATCTGTCCTAACTCCAACGTTATCAGGTCAGGCTTCTTCACGGTTTATGCGAATGCCGATTGTACGGGGGTTCATAACGGGACCAATCCCTTCGAATATAGGGATTGCATGGGTGTCGATGATGCATTGGTGAATCTCGGGAGCTGGGGTCTCTGCAGTGTTTCGTTGAAACTGGTGGTTAGTGATGATGTACCGTAAGGTTTGAGAGAAGAGTAGAATTTCGGCGTAATATACTGCTTTTTATTACCAAGCTACTTATTTTCATCAGTTTTGACAATCGGTGCAGGAATATCCAGAATGATCATCTCCTTTGATAGGAATCCTAGATATAAGAAATTGCCCTCTGCCCCTTCCCTTTACTGTAAAATCCGATATTGCCTACACCTACGTGTACCCAGCACAGACATCCTGGTAAACGTTGTTCTCAAGCCCGGCGGCATCAGTCGGGATGTAATTAAGGTAAGTAGCATACGAGTATGTCCAGCGCGGGTCATTGAGCTCCGTCTTCCAGGTCCAGTAGATCCAGCCGGCCATACCGGGCTTCTCGTAGAGCTGTTGCTGCGCGGTCCAGAACTTCTTGAAGAAATCGGCGTTTGACCAGTCGACACCGCTGGTCATGCTCCATTCCCCAGTGATCTCGAAGCTCTCGCCGCTTACAACGCGGGAATCTCGGCACGCGCTCTGCATCAGGGCGTCTTGGTTCCCGTTGTCGCTAACCCCGAACCCGATGTAGTTGTGATCGTCGAAGCCCGTCAGGCTGTCGGCGGCCACGGCCGAGTTGCTCCGCGGGTCACCGGACGACCACTTGGACGACATGAACTGCACGTGTAGCTTGCGGTCATCCGACACGCCCAGTGAGGACTCGGCGGAGCGCACGGCCTGCAGCGCACCAGGGTAGTAGGTATCGATCATGCTCGGCACCTGGCCGGGTGCCGGGTAACGTCCGTTTGCATCGTGCATCGAGACGGGCTCGTTAAGCACCTCGATCATGCCGACGGTCGAGTATGCCGAGTTCGTGTGGATGCGGTTCGTCATCCATGATAGCCACTTCTCAGCACGGCCGTAGTCGTAATCATTATAGAATCCCGCAGGGTTCGGGTTCTGGCCCGTGAAGACGTCCTGCTGCTGGCCGCCTGGAGCGCCATGTAGGTCAATGATGACGTAGATTCCTAAGTCGGCGGCCTTCTGGACGACGGCGTCGAGATAGGGCAGCATGAGGTTTCCGTCGGCAAAGGGCTCGCTGGCCGTGTCGACGATGTCCGTGTAAGACCAGTATCCGATAGGGATACGGATCGTGTTGAGTCCGACATCGTGTACTGACTGCACCGTGTCGGGGGTGATCCAGGTCGCCCAGTGCTTCTCGAAGGCAGCGTTGCCAGCGTCGCGGTTGCTGCCCGAGTAGTGGTCTAACATGCAGTCGAACTCGCTGGCCGACGAGCCGCAACCCATGACGTTTGGCCACTCGTTGGGCATGAAGAACGGCTCCGAGATCAGCCATGCTAGGGTCGTGTGAGTCGTTGATGAAGGGGTCTTCGACACGGAGGGATGGCTGTCGCCGACTTACAGCCGAAGTTAACACCGCGGATCTTGGTCACGCCGCTGGGCAGAGACGGCTGGAAGCGCTTGCCGAGCTTCTCGAAGCGGGCCGTCATGTTGAAGGCGGCGAGATCGCGGTCCTGGGGCAGCCATGCGTGGGCGGCACCGGCTAGGAAAAGGGGAGCGAACGGCGAGTAGCGCATCGTGACCATGTCGAGGCGCTCGATGCGAGATCAGTCGAGGGAATATTCCCAAGCACTGCCCACCTGCACTGGCTCGACGGGCCCTTTTGTATCAGATGTTGCCGCCATGGTGGTCATGCCCATGCGCACAGAAGGCCGGCGTCTTGTTGCTGATGCCATCTCGGTCCGATTGCAGGGCCCCAGTCCTTCCGCATTCTCGACAGCTCCTCCGGCCTTGGCGCGATACCACCACACTGGGTTGCCTTTGTTTCCGTCTGTCTGGGCATGTCGAAGCCGATCGTTGCTTAGTGACGTTAGCTCGTTTCAACCCTGGGTCCCGGCCCCACTGTATCGAACCTTAATTACAGATCTGTTTAGGAAGGTACTGTATGAGGCGCACAGTGCATATACTACTACATACACATACTATACAGGAATACTATGTATACTTAGTAAGGACCTTCCTTGTGGCGAACTCGTGGTACTTATCTATTGGGTTAATTACCTCATCTATCTAAATTCAACCTTAGTTTGCATTTTTCTGTTTCACTACTTCGTCATGCAGGAGCATTATCTACCTACGTAGTATGGCTTCAGAAGCTATTCTTGATTATTATGATTATTAGCGCAACTGAGAATTAATTTGAAGTGCCTAGTACGCGTAATAGGTTCCGGCTATTTAACAATTCTATTTCCCTTAATAGGTGCGCCAGGCGCTCTAGGTTAATGTACAGGTGGTTATACCTAACCGCGTAACTATCACATAACCGACTAAACAGTCTCGGGGGCAACAAATGCTGAAGTAAACAAACACCGTACTGTTTACTAACAGCCACGTTTTCATGATTATGATTGAGATCGACGCCTCTGCTGAACGCGGTTATGGCGTCATGGTCTTCCATTTGGCAGAACCCTGGGATGGAGGACCTATACCAATCGATCGCATCCAACAGGGTATTCAAAAAGCCCTCGACGCCCAAGCACTTTTAAGGACACCCCACGCCAGAGAACAGCTCGTCGCGAGCGACGAGCCTCCAACACTATCACAGTCTGAATCTCGCAGGCTATACTAAACTTACCTCGACGCTGTCTATAGGCACGATCACGTTTCACATCTCACACACTACGACAACGACACCTCCCTTCCGAAAAGGCTCGATCTCCTTCCTGACGTGTCTTGACCCATCGTCTCCATCTGCGCGGGTTGCCTCGACGCATACCATCCCCTCTGTGAGATCCTGGTCGTCCTCGGTACTGATAACGTCCATAGGGACGTGTGTAGCCCTGTCGACCATAACCTCTCGCGGCTGAGACGCCTCGTCGATAATTGTATCTCCCCCCGGGGGGACGACCTCTGTCACTCCACTGTCTCCAATAGTATGACTGATCGGAGAAGGGAAAACCGGGTAAAACTAACGAACCGTCACAAAGAGTCAAGAGCGGCCTTCGTATTGAGTCTTCAACATTGCTACTTAGTCTGAAGGTAGAGATGCAAAGACGGGCTAACTGGAAAATCGTCATCGAGACCGTATCTATCAGAAAACGATGACCAGACTCAGGTACTGAACAATTCTTACCGGATTTGCGTCTCCTTCCATAATGGAATCGTGCTAGGCCCTGGTAGACATGCCTCTTGTATGATAATTCTTACGTTGTGTCTTAACGCCGGGATCAAAGGTCTGACAATGCGAATGCCTGCTTCTCCTTTAACAACCGCTCATTGGAGAAAACGATTTGAAAGGGGCTAGTCCTCATGGAATTTTCTCAGATTGTTTTTAAAACCTAATAATAACGAAGCTTACTAAATTAGGATCTATCCTAGCATAGGTATCATCCCAATTTCACAAGATATGAGCAGAAAGCTCACAAGAACTTGTCGGGCTAATTGTGTAAAACTCGCCGAAGATAATACACGCATCGGCTCCGACGGTCTGCGGAGAAAATATACCATGTGCCGTAAAGCTAATTCACTCACTGCATTCCTGCGGTACGTCATTTGCTGCCCCTTAAATGACTTCGTCCTTGTCTTGAACAAGGATCTTGAGCTCTGGAAAGTTCTGGGCTAGATAAGTTGCGACATTTTGTCGTGTTTAGGTGTGTAAACACTTAGTCATACGGAAGTTTGACCAGTGCACTCTCCAGAAGGGCTCATGTGAACAGTTTCTAGAAGATCTAAGTTCTAAAAGCTAGCTAGTTACTTAATAACAAATGAAAAGATCGCAAGATATATAGGCTCATCAGGCTTATAGTTTAGTCTAGCCGGTATCCACTCCAACGTGACACATTTCCTCGAGACCTTCCCAAGTCAACAATCCGGATAACTCCTAGAGAATTCCAGTGGGATTTTCAACTACACCCTCGCCCTAATTAATCGGACAGCCAGATGGCTGCGGCTATCTGCCACAAGTAATATCCGTAGAGAGAGTAATTATGCTTGGCTTCTTTTTATCAAATGAATGATGAATGAATGAAATAAGGTTCGTTATGTCATAAGATTCAAGGAAAAGCAATCTGGCTCGCTCTTGGTCTATTTTACCAGCCGCTCATTGCCTAGACTAGTAGCATCTCTTGCATTACTTTGCTTATCATGCAATTTGCCGCCGTTATCCAATTGAAATATAACGAAGTCCCTTTCGTCCTTCCTATAGGCGGCTATGGGTTGAATTCGACCAGGCGAAATGCCAGGAAGCGCCGTTCTGAATTTTCCCGTGTTTATGTCGAAGAATAGATGGAGATTATCGGAAGGATAGATCTCCTTGACAGAAACTGGGATGCCCTGAACACCGGGACTATTCTGATAATAAATCATTAGCTAGATGAGATAAAGAATATATAAGAACGGTAATTACCATTCCCAATGCCGAAAGACGTTGCGAGTCGATATGGGTTGGATGAATCTCTCCATGGAAGATTTCCCCATAAATGTCACTTTTCGGTGTCTCTTTCGTCAGGTTTAAGAGAGGCAGTGGTTGTTCGCGGCTTAGCTGATATCGAAACTTGCTGCTGGCACCAAACACAGGGGCTAAGAATGTCCATTGAAACGTTGTAAAGAGGAGCAGGTTATTATCTTCCCAGCTGTTGAATGAGCTGAATTTTCGCGCGCCCTCTGCTTCTGCTGCTAATGAATGTCCATAATAAGGCTCGGTTTCTGAAAAGCCAAGGGGCAATGCGCTGTCACTAATGCCATCATTCTTCAAATCTTCTAGCCGAGAAAGGTGTTCCATTGGGCCTCGGGTCAATAAGACAAGAATCAAGAACAACCGCTTGCCGCTCTCAAGGACCCATGCCGCGAGGTCTTCATGATTTTGTTGCTTGATTGCAGTCTCCTGAAGAGCCAACAGTACGCTTTCTTTCGTTACTAGCTCTTCCAATTTGTCATTCGGTAGAAAACGCTCGCCTCCTACTATCCCCCCCCTCAAGTAGTTCGTCCTCACATTTCTTGCTAGCTTATCAATCTCAGGATATCCCTCTGGGTTCCTTCGAGGAGAGACGGGTCCATCTTGGGTGCTATTTCCACCATGAGCGACCACCGAAACATAAGGAGGGGGCTGTTTTTGAGGAGAGACAGGTCTTTTTTGGGTGCTATTTCCACCATGAGCGACCACCGAAACATAAGGAGAGGGCTTTATTTGAGGAGAGACAGGTCTGTTTTGGGTGCTGTTTCCACCATGAGCGACCACCGAAACATAAGGAGAGGGCTTTATTTGAGGAGAGACAGGTCTGTTTTGGGTGCTATTTCTACTGTGAGCGACTCTGGAAATATAACGAGAGGGCTTCCATCGAATAAAATATGCCTTAAGCATCTCGCGTGCTCTAGTAAGCATACTTCGATCATTATCAGTCTTGACCCAAAACGTTGCCATGTTGCTCATGTGTGGTTAGGTGCGTGTTGAGTTTGGATTTTTGAAGAGATGCAAATGTGATCTGACACGAGCGGGACATCCGACTATATAAAATCGCGGACAATACGCCGATAAACAAGATTATGGCTGCAGCGGGCGTCCACAGCAGCTTACAGGTCAGTTTTGCCTATCAAAATAAGAAACGTCCTTCTCCGCAGTGCTTAATCACATTTGCCACTGCGCTTTCTAATTTGTCGCTTGCCACAGTGAAACAAAAAGGGGCTAACTTCTTTAAGAATATAAACCCTTAATTGCTACCTAAGGAGATTAGCACTTGTATCGATTTAGTACTTACTTACAAAGTTGAACGTACAAGAGGCAGCTCACCCATAGCGACTTGCAGTCCTGTTAGCCTCGCGCGGCGGGAGTACTTGTGGCGGTTGATTGAACAGGGGGGTAAGATTTGTAGGTCATACGTAGTATGATGTTTGTTTACCGCTGCGCATGTGTGTTACATGCTGTCTCACGCACGTAAACAGCTCATATAAAATAGGTGTAAGCCTTAGTAAAGTGTGTGCCTTGTTAGGCACACGTATTTTGTCTTGTGTTGTAATCGTGACTAAAGAGCAAAAGTGCTAAGCCACGAAAGAGCCGCGCAAGCATTTCTACGCCTAAACCGCTGATGTTTATACAGGTCTGCAAATATCTACTTAACATAACCATAACCTAGCACACTTTATTAGAGTAGAACTTTTAACTATATTTTATATAATAATAAATTTTTAAGTGGAAAGCTATATAATATGTTTTATAAACATTTAAATGATTTAACGCATTCTATAAACATCCGGATAACCTAAGCATCCGGACTAGGGGGAAGAGGGACTCTATCCCTTTAGGTACTTGCTGTTTTAGCTCCAATACATAAAAAGTGGAACAGCAGGACTCCTTGCATAAGAAAATAATCCAATAATACAATTATCCGAGTATTATACCTAGGTATTATCATTTTATTGGATTATTTTCTTATGCATCGGCAGTTAAAGGGATACTTGGTGGGACTAATGCTGAAGGCAAATTGCCTTCCAATCTACATCATCACAGCTCAATTGCCTCACTACCTATAGTAGACCTTACCAGCAACGCTACACATATATTGTTAATCCTACTTGTTCCCAATGATCCCCACTAGCACAGCAGCATAGGCCGCAGTACTAGCGAGGAGGTTCTCAGGTTCCAACTTGGTAAAAAAAGCAACAGTGATTGCAAAAATCACAATCGATATTGAAATGACTGCCAGCGACTGCGGTAACTCTTTTCCAACGAGCAATATGAGCAGTGGTACTATAATGATCAGTCCACCAATGATGGCAAATGCAACCCGCCTTATGGCAGTGCGTGTCTGTTTGAGCCGTTCTTGATTAGCGACAAGATAAGTGCGCTCACTACCCAAACTCCGCCCAATGGCATTGCTCCGCCGCATAAGCTCGTTATCAAACGAGCCAAGGAGGTCTAGATCCTTGAATAGACTGCGGTGCGACTCCCCAACCTGAAGTCCGTGTTCAGCAAGGAGTGCCGCCTGAAGCCTTGACCCTTTCCCATTATCCAACCGAGACGCTGCGATATCTTTTACAAATTGTGTGTTCCAACGATTTGTGTGGATGAACTCAAAATTGCGAAGGGAGTTGGCTATGTGTTGTTTAGAGATTTGTCCGATTCAAGGGAGAGGAGCCTTACTATATTTGTGGAGAATATCTCTTATGCTCTCGAGTTGGTCTTCTGTGGCAATAGTGTGCTCAATCGTAGCTAGCTCTGAGGCCAATTGGTGCTGGAGGTGATGGATTGTGACTGCGTACAGGGGTCGGAAGTCAACAATAGTAACACCACCTGCAACCCAATGTTTTGTTGAGCCACGAATGAATCTTGTCAGTCGTTCGTAGTATGGTAGTAGAGCAAGCCCTTCTAACACGTTATCCCCCTCGATTTCTCCATGTGTATCTTGACTTGATTTCATGGGCCCGGGGGGATTGGGGGGGGTTCGAGGATCTTAGATTAAAAGCGGACGTGTCATTGTATTGAGAACTAGTGGTTCAAGATAGCACAAGCCTGTATGGATTTATAAAAACCAGATCCATTGAAAAATGGCAGGGCTATGTGTCCTATAGATGGCTTAGTTTATACATAATTACACATTAAAGACTTGAAAGAGCCTCAATGCATCTGGTTCGGTCAGGATTTCCCACATTGATTCAGCCTGTCGCGGGTGGGTGTGCCTGATGGTCAGCCTTGGAAGGCCTCCCGGTTACATTAGGGCATCAATTTGTGTGAATTCGGAATGTAGGCACATATCACATCATCGGAAGCCTTAGCATTTGGAGCGTCCGTGCTGTACCAATTAATCCCCCGCGATCAGTTTGATATGCAACCATAGCTTATGTGTTATTTTCTTTAAGGAGAATTTAAGATATAATTTAAAGAGAGCCACGACATTGTCATTGTAACAGAATGATATGATCACCGAATGGTAATCCGGATTCCTTCTCTTGCCACATGTTCTGGTTTCAAAGATGCCACCCCTACCCTTTCATATATATCGTTTCCTGCTACGCTGTCCACCTGGCAAATGATGAGTGTGTGGTAATTTACATCTGTAGGATTACTCTGGGTTTTATCTCTCCCGATAACCACGCATCTCAGGTCATTGACATCAGCGTCTTCCTCCTTACCCTCGTCCAGTGTAGCCCGCCTCACAAATTCGCTCTTAGGTAGGTTCAGCTTCCTCGCTTGCCCGCGAAGTGTCATGGCATTTCCACCAGGGTCTGTCACCCCCGAGGATAGGCAAGCTGAAGGCTCAAATGGGTTTTCGAAGTCATTCGTCGCCCAATCGATTTCCTGGAACTTAAGTTTCAGGTATTTAATGGCGCCCACTTTTGAGAACCACGACCAGGTGGGAGCGCGACGACTCATTCCGGAGCCCTGTTCGATACGTGTCATGGGGTGAGTATCAGACCTCTTCCATAGGAGTAACCGTGCAAAATACGTGGCAAATAAACCGTAGGCACCTTTCGTCTTGAATGCTCTGGCTAACCGCTCTTGTAACCCCAGGATTGCCAGGGGGCGATCCCAGTAATACGTAAAATCAAGCCTCGAGTATCGCTCATATAAGTCCTGAACAAGTATCTGCCGTCCGTCACGGTAATACTCCAGAGCCGAACTAGGAAATCTAGCGTCTCCAAGAAGAGCCGCCTTAGCACTAAAATTTGGTAAGATATATTAACGCGTCCAAACTCCGCCAGGTCGGCGTAAATGAAGGTGAGTCTTACTTCTTAAGACGGGCAAGTGTTTCGCAGTGAACTCCTGCCCCACACTCCCAGTATACCTGTGTTGTAGTATAGAAAATAGTGCGCCGTGAGAGTGCCCTCTCCTGCAGCACCCATCCTCGGCTATTTAGCTCCCCTAGATCGACATCACGTCGAAAATTGTCGATATTCCGACATACATAAAGCCTTCCAATTCCCTTTGTTTCTAACTGCACGCAGGGTCGAGGAGATCGATTATGGAGAAACCCTTCTACCGAGGACTTGGAGGAACTGGCGGCAATAGTACAGTAGGCAGAGCTAAAAACCTGCTCCATTTGGGCTGACTCGTGTTCCCAATCGTCTTTACTATCCTGGATAATGCAGAGTGAGTCAATCCAGAGGTATTTGATTCCAATTCCGCCCGTAACTTGGATAGCATCGACAAAGGTTTTTGGCAGGCTACTAGAGTCGATTGACTTCATAAACTGAGTGATATTTTTAGTAGTAGTACGTAATATTTCCGTCTTACCCCAGCAGTGGCTAAGAGCCACGTAGGGAGATGGTTTAATACAACCCGACTCTACCAATCGTAGGGGGTTGCCGAGCTCAACAAGACGAGTTGGCATAGCGGATACTGGTTTCTCATCCGCTTCTTCGGTATCGAGGCGATGGCATGTTTCATGTGTTGAGTCACAAACTCGGATCCATTCTTTCAATAGCAAGAACTGTTCTGGACTGCCGTGATCTGGAAGCTTCGGTAACCCAAGCTGCGCCCCTTGGAAAGTGTGAGAGCCTAGGTTATGATGATTAGTGCTGAGCTTCAATGTGTGAATGAACACCTGTACCTGGATCGACGTAGATAGAGAGCAAATCTGGTCCATTATCAATGCTCACAACCGACCCGTTTTGGCGCAAAGAGATCACTGTGGATAATCCATTTTCCTGAGTATTTAGGGCGTCACGAAGTAGCTTACAGAGACCACAATCCTGCGAAGATAATTCGAGTTCGTTCTGATTAATTTTGCTTTTGAATAAGCGTGTCGAGTTGATTTCATTGCAGTTGGAGCATAAAGCGACCGTCCCACGCTCAACAGGGGGCTTGACCGTCTCCCATGAAAGAGAATTGAATAGACCTCTGGCAAAACAAGTACCCGGAATAGACTCCCAAATATCGTCGAGTTTTGTGGGCTCCTAGAAAAATATTTCAATACTCCTATAGTAGTAGCATGGTCGAGGAGACTTACAAACTAATCAAGTTAACGCTGACTCGTAGCGATATGATGGAGGTTGAACTTACCGCCTTAGAAAATTTAGTGTCAGCCATAAAATCGAGCAGCTAGTTATCTGCACTACTAACATTCTATCCCCAGAAGGACAGTATTAGTAAACTCAGTTCATATACCACTTGTCAAACTGAAGGAACTAACGTACTTAATTAAACATATTAGTACCAATTTTGCTGAATAAATGGATAGCTCTACTCACTCCCTGTTTGTCCGTCGCTTCTGGTATACTCAAATACGAATCATTTGGAATAGGAGGGCCGTCCACGATAATCCTGGGATCTTCAGCCGTGGTTAGATCCTGAAAAATTGCCGGCCTGGGTACTGGGACTCTTGGGACTTTCACTGTGAGCCTCCCACCCTCGCTGTCGGGGCGAAAATAGGCCGTTTTGCGATCTTCTATGTAATCGTGAGGATATGTTAAGCCGGAAGGAATCTCATAGGAGGCGCCAGGTTCCTGCTGAATTGTTACGATCGTTTCATACAACTTGGATGCAATTTCGCGGTGAGCTGGGGAGCTCTTATACTCGTCCGATACGTTGACGATAAGAACCCTCTTTCGCACAAGGTCCAAAAGCTTTCGGTAAACATTACTCTCTCCCAAATCCCTCTCTATAGCGTCCAGACATGCATCAACATAAGAATAAACGTAGTAGGTGATTGAGGTTCTCTCCCAAAATTGGGTCACACGCAGTTGAAATTCTACCACGGTCTTGTAACCGTACAGAAGCCAGACGAGCAACTCGATCACAATGCATCCCATAGACCAGATATCATATTGCCTTGATCGAGCTGCGTCACTGAATCGGTCTTTATCCATTTCAGGTGGCTCGTATCGGAATGTACCAGAGGGAGTGTTCGTAAATATCTGATTGTTGTTTCGCTGCATAGTATCCGCGTTATGGTGGAACGTGGAAAGACCCATGTCTGCTATTTTAAGGCAACCTCCTTGGTCATCTTGAAACCACAAAATATTTTCGGGCTTCAAGTCGCCGTGCCGACCTATTATATGTCAGTATTGTGAGGATAATGGTTGATTGTTTAGTCGAAAACTGTCTAAATGTAGACCATGTTTCTCTTACGGGAAACCCGAAGAACGCTCACTAGCTAATATCAGTCATGAAAATAACTAGGCGACAAGTGATCTTATATATTACATACCCGTTAATCGCATCTTCGTGAAGGACCGCGAGAGCAGAGCATAGGCCAACGAGTTGCTCCATGACCCACCGCTTAGTTTTTGGGTCATGGCGAGTTTCGTCATGTTCTTTCCAATAGTCCGCAAGATTCCCACCATGAGCCCAAGGGAAAAGGAGACTTCGTTCGTCGCCGCATTGGTAGGCTGCGATTGGCTTGATAATATGATGCGACTGGATTTGCTGAACCCTTTCAAGATTTTGTGCCTCTTTGGAAAAGTATTTAATTAGTTTTGCATCATTCTTAGCTGTCTTAATAGCAACGGTGACTCTGTCCTATAATGATTCAGTAAAAGTCACTTCGTATAACGACTGATTGTAACCTTACTCTATTTTCTGCTGGTCTGTGTTTTGGGTCAATATGTGCTATATGGATTTCAGCTTCCCAGACTTCGCCGAAGTATCCACTATTTTTGGAGTTATCCGATTTTTTGAGATATGGTAATGTATGGAATTTATTCAATTCATGAAGGAACTTGTCCGTAGTTCCGAATATTGGCGCAAGTAGAGGCCACTGGAGAGTGTGAAAGAGTTCGAAATCTGTACCATACCAACCCCTAGGTTCAAAGTCCTGTTTCGTGTCACCTCGAGTGAAGCAATTTTCTTTGTCAGGCAAAGTAAAAGGCAATGAGTGGTCTCCTATCTCATCCCACTCCTCGCATTTGAGAGATGAAAGCTTCTCTGTGTCAATTCCTGTCATCAGAACCAGAATCAAAAACAAGCGCGGGCGCCCCTCCAGAACACTGCGGATAAGTCTGTTACGATCAGCTCCTTCCGTTATCCTAGTCTCCTTGAAAGCTGAAGAAACTACATCTTCAGTCACTAACTCCTCCAGTTTATCAGCAGGTAGAAACTTCATTTCCTTAGGTTGGCCTGATATATACTTCTCTTTGATTTCTATCCTTAGCTTCATTAGCTTAGGGTATTTCGGTTCTGGTGCTGTCGATTTTGGTGCTGCTGATTCTAGTGCTGCTGATTCTGATGCTGCTGATTCTGGTGCTGCTGATTCTAATGCTGCTGGTTCTGGTGCTGCTGATTCTGGTACTGCTGATTCTAGTGCTACTAATTTTAGTGTTGCCGATTTGGGCGCTGCTGATTCTAGTGTTGCTAATTCCATTGTTGCTGGTTCTAGTGCTGCTGGTTCTGGCGCTGCTGGTTCTGGTGTTGTTGCTAGTTCTAGCGTTGCTGGTTCTGGTGTTGCTGGTTCTAGCGCTGCTAGTTCTAGCGCTGCTGATTCCAGTGTTGCTGATTCCATTATTACTAGTTCTAGTGCTGCTGGTTCTGGCGCTGCTGGTTCTAGTGTTGCTGATTCCATTGTTGCTGGTTCTAGTGTTGCTGGTTCTGGCGCTGCCGGTTCTTTATGAAGTTTCGGGCGCTATCTGAAGGCACGACAGAGAGCGATGTCTAAGGTCGTAATGTGCAACTCGTCACGGGTGAATGCAATAGCGCTTCGAATTCTACAGAGTATCATGAAAACGGCACATGGGAGCACTTATATTCTTACGGCAACTATCTATACTATGAGTATTGGGGTACTATTATTGAGGGGGACGAGGCTCTGCTTGGGTGGGAGCTTCGGCTTCTATTTTTTGCATCTTACGGGATCCAGAACGTTCCTCGAGATGAATCTAAAGGAGTCAACCAAATCCCGAACCCTCTTATCGGCTGCCCGACCAAGGGTTCGACGTCGGTGTACTGGGGTATTCTATGAGACTCAAATTCGATTGGTATGATGGGAACGTACGGTGGTCAGCAATAGCTCGTCAGTAGCCTATGTGTCGAAGATGATCAACTGATTGGGTAAATATCGACCCTGGTGAGTACTGTATCAAGATGGTGCTGCAGACTTGTGCATTTTATATGTCGTATCGAGGCTCCTGACCGCCACTGTCGAAATTAAAAGGTGTAGGTGTAATATAGAAATGCAGCTACGGCTGGTGAAAGCTGGCACCTGAATCTTACTCCGGTTATCTATTGCCAAAGACCAATTAACGCAGTTAAATCGATCCCGGTTCATTTTTCAGGGTCAATTACACCACCCCCCCTTCTCCTCAAGTTTTTCATTTAGTTGTTAAGGTTGGCTGCGGCAACAGTGGCTCACAAGCAACGTGGAAGTTCTTCCATCTAAATGGGTCGCGCGCCGTTTAGAACTAAAGGAGTAAGTATTCATTGTGTTTTGCATTAATATGTAAACAGTAAAAAATAAATCAGTTGGTTGGTATCACCATTCAAGTATAATACTATCCCACATAAAGCCATGCCATGTTGTGTTACGAGTCGTCTGAAACGTGACCTCGTTCTCGCCCTTATTCAATATACTGTCAGCGTTGAACTCAAATTCGAAGTATCTCCATTCGCCAGCAGTGGTCATTGAGCGGTAAAGGGAGGGATCGTTATGCAGACCGGGAGAATCGCTAGTCAGATTCCCGATCTGCTGTCCATTGGCCCAGATCGTCGAGCTCGCACCTGACGAATAGCCCGCTAGGGATACAATTAACGTTGCATTCCGAGCTACTGCACGCTTCGGCGTGTTTGACAAATCAAAGGAGATCGTCCAATTTCCTAGATATGTCTGTCCAAAGCACCAGTCAGCAGTTTTAGACTGTCCGATACGGTATATTAGGTTTTCTGGGCAGTTTGCGATAAGCGCATGCTGACCTGGTGCACCGCCGTACTGGAAGCCATAACTTGTGCGGTCAAAATCACCCACTTGGAAGATTTTCGTCTTGTTAGAGACCTCCCATTTCAAGAGCCTGAGGTTCGTTTGACGGGATTTCGCGACAGCAACGTCATTATAAAGGAAACTGGTCGTGACATCCGCGATCTTGCTCCCGTTGGACCAAGCCTGCAGCCCATAATTCGCAGTCCGCACGTCCGTGAACTCAAAACGCCCCTGGGCGTCCGCATACGAAGTGTAGTAATAGTACGAGCCCATGTCTAGTGCCGTCTTGTTTGGAGTGTTGTCACCTAGGAAAACGGCAGCGTTTGTTGCGGGTCGGCCATCTGAAAGGACTAGCTGCCCTGTTACTGAGCCACGGGAGTTATAAGCCTCATCCTCAAACCACGTATATGGCCAGCTGGCGAACTCTTCCTTAGCTCTATTCGCGGCATCTTCCTTGGATCCATCGTTCAGGTACCACAGCCAAGGTCCCCACATCTTTCCATCTGGGAAAACATCCGAAGAAGAGGCCATGAAGTGAGTGCCGTGAACCATATTAAGCTGAACAGCATCGCCTGTAGCGGACTCTCGGTGAACCTAAGTAAAGCATCGAGAATAAGTTCAATTCCTAGGGACCACGGCATGTCAGGAGCATATCAGGCTCACCATGAGTTCCTGTTTTAAGTGATCCCCATTATAGTAGTCTTTACCCGGATTGATATACCAGCTCCCAAAGCTATCCCCATAGACTCCATAATACGTCTGCGTCCGAACCCAAGCCGTGAAGTCATATTTCGTGATATAGCCATTCCCATCCGGACGCAACCAAGTCTCGTCTTGGACTTTGTTGGCAGCAATATAATCGCTGAGAGGCGGCAACTCTTCATCCCGAAGGTTCGTCTTGCCGCGGGGGAACGTCGTATTATCCAGGCGCCATAATGTGCGAAATTCGCCAAGCACTGGTAACGCGCGGTTTACAAAATACTGGTACGCCCCCGCGAGACCCGAGAATATAACCCAATGCATCTCACCTTCAGCGGCCGTGAACACGACATCGACGTAGTCGGCGCCCCGGTACGAGCCTTGCTTGAAAATAGAGGCCGAGTTCCAACTCAGATCGCTCGCCGCCCCGTCTATCTCCAATGTCAGCCTCCAATTCGTAATCTTCGATTGTGCGACTCTGAAGCACTTCACTCACTATAGCTCACATAATGACCGACAGCGTCGCCTACACAATCGTGGTCCTTGTAGAAAAGCCGGACGCCATACTTAGGACCTTGAGTTAAGTTCCACAGCTCATTGCCAATGATCCAAGTCTGGTTGTCCACTTGACTGAGGAAAGGACTAGGCTCGGGGGATTTCGTAGGTACCGCGCCAGCTAGGGTCGCTGCTATAAATAAAACCGTGGCCTTCATCTTCAGATCCGAACCTCTCCTATATCTCGCACGAAAGTACTAGGAAAAGACCAAAATAGAGCAGAATTGACTATTTTCTAGGAAAGTCTGAAGAATTTTAAATATAATAGTGCTAGGCACCTTCGACTAAATTCAGAAGTTTGCTATCTACACGAGGGCTGGCCCCAGGTCAATGAACCTCGGCCATATTGGTCGGTGAGTCTCCGGGATGTAGATGTAACGGCGGGTATAAAGTGGACCCCCCCCCCACCAATGTCGGTCAATCTCTTTCGCGAATAGTCGACGTGGAATGATTATTCCGGTAACTAACACGCCCGGGGATTGCGGGGCCCCACGATGCGGCGGGTTCTGTTCCGGGATAAATAGTAACCTAGTTCCGAACTTGGGGTAAAGTGGACCGAGCTCAGTATATAACGGAAGTGGGGTCCATACAGGTAACCCTTTAGTCCCAGAGGTCATGTAGTATAGCATATAATAGGTTGTATTACTCGGAACTAAGGGCTTAAGAAAGCCATGCCGGAGGCTGCTTATTTTACAGGGAAACCGTACCCACGCCCACCAATCGGGCCGGATGAAAAACTTGCTGCATGGGCGCTGCTGGTCGGTATCCTGCTGTGTCACCGATTGCTCGTCTTTTCGCTGCGTTCGCCAGTACTGCCAAGTCGTCGCAACCCCCCCCCCCTTGGTCCCGTAGCCGCTTAGTCGGCAGCGGCCCTCCCCGAGTTAAGCGGTGTGCCGACGGGTTATCCTAGGGTCTCGTGTGCCTCGGTTTCGGTGAGGCGCCGGGGCTATGACGTTGCCCAATCGAGCGGTTTTTTCGACTGGCCCTCCGCAGGGCACTAGCTGCAATTTTTTCTAGCATATAATAATATTATATGCCTCACGCTCAGAGATCTTCCACGAAAACCAGGCTTGCGGAAGATTACGTGGCATTCAAAATGCAATTATTAGCGCCTGTCAGCCACGCCAAATTTACGCAACCAATGACAGTTCCATATTAATCAATTATCAGGCAGGCTACAGTACAGGGGACGTTTGAAGAGTTTCTTCATTCGATATGACTCCTCCAAAATACCTTGAGAGAGGGGAATGAGGGTTGGGAGGGCCCGGAGGGCCGGAAGCATCATTGGATAGCGTTGCAACCCCCGCACCCATAATTCTGCAGAGCCTTATTTTGCACACATTCAAGGTCAATCACGTCACTATCAGTTAAACTGCTCATTCATAGTCCTAGATCGTCAAATGGAAGATTTTCCCAAGGATGTCGAAATAACAATTAGATGATCTAACAGGCAGAATACCAGGATTACCGCAATAGGGAATCCTTCTTTAGGACTGATCGCCCGCGCCTCAGTGCTCATAAACCAGTTAGAAAAACTGGGTTTTAGCCAGAAAGGTTTGAAGACTATTGGTGAGAATAGTTTTAAACCACTTGGGTCGCGGAACAACATGCCACAATTCAGTTCTCGGCTTGATGTTTGGGTGTATCTGCGTTTGGTGTCTTGTCTTGCTTTGTAAGGCACAGGCATAATTGATCAAGGTTGCCTCAGAAAGTGCTGTGCCGACGAAACTGACGCCAAACCTAAGCAATGATACATTAGAGCCCACAGTAATGAACACGAGTAAGGGCTGCTCACGGTATCCCTGGTGCCTGCCAAGTTAGATTATAAGTCTTCGAGGTATAGGTCTCGGCATCGTCTGAGAATGATCCCATCGGTATGGTGACTGTAGGATAGCCAATCAAGCCGGCCATGATGTGGGCCACGATGCTGGGGACAACAAGGGCAGACACATTCCCGGCCGCTAGTGCTCCATCAACTCCGAGTGGTCCTCTCAGATCTCGCATCCTCTGTCCCACCAGGACGACCTCCTCCGAATCAGGAGACGGAGCCTCGAGGGCTAGCTCGAAGAGATCGATGTTTCGGGTCGGGTATTCCTCTAGCGGGTGTGCCATTGTAAAGCGGGCTAGGTCTTCCATGTTCCGAATTTTGTTTGGGTTGACTGATAGACCGGAGAAGAACTTCTCGAGGTCTCTTCTGACATCTGAGGCCCCAGCCTTCATGGACGGGTTGGATTTCAGCCTGTCATCTAGACCTGGATAGTCGGCATTGTCAACAACATAGGCTCCGTTTTCTCGTAGAACAGAAATAACCTTCTCGAAAGCCTCAAGGATCTCGGGGTCGGTGTTTCCAAAAGATCCCCGATATATTCCATTCCTAGGGATAAGATAACCACCTCCCCCACGGGCCATCGCCTCACGGGCCACCTAATTTTTTAAAAGCTAATATCATAAACCCTTGTTTAAAAAGTGGATATATTAGCTATAAACAGCTAGTTTGATTTTTTAGCTTCTTTATATGTTACATTTATATAAAATAAAAAGAAAAAAAAGTTATATAATTTTTTAAATTAATTATAGTAATATAAGTGTAAAAAGTTAAAAGTAAAACTTTTTTTTAGAAAAGGTTATATAAAAGTGGAGAACTTAGCTAAAAATAGCTAGTGTATATTTTTATATTACTTTTTATAAATATTATTAATAATAAAATAGAAAAAATTAGTAGTATTTTTTTTAAGCGTATAATATTAAATTAAAGTTTTTTTTTATAAATTTTTTTATTGTATTAACATTTTTACATATAATTCTTTAATAAATTTATTAACTGTGTTAATTTAAAATTTAAGCTCTATATATTCAAAGCTAATTTAAAAAATAAAATAAAATATATTATAAAAAGAAGCGTTTTTAATATTAAATTAAGAAATAAAACATTATTAAATATATAAAGTATATAATTATAGCTATTTTATTTAATTTTTTATAAACTTTTTAAGTTAATTTTTGAGGTGTTTTTTATATATAGTTTTATATGAGAAAATGCACAGTTTTTTACACTGTATATTTTCCCATATAAAATTTATTAAAAAACAGCTTAAAAATAACTTAAAAATAAACTTAAAATAAAAATATTAAATTAAATAAAGTAGTTATATTAATAAAGATTATATTTTAAATAATGTTTTATTTATATAAATATAAATATAATTAATTTATTATATAGTTTATTTTATTATATTTTTTAAATTAGCTTTAAATATATAGAGCTATAAATTTATATTAACACAGTTAACAAATTTATTAAGTAATTATATATAAAAATGTTAATACAAGTAAAATTTAAAAAAAAAAAAACTTTAATTTAATATTATACGCTTAAAAAAAATACTACTAATTTTTTCTATTTTATTATTAGTAATATTTATAAAAGGTAATATAAAAATATAAGCTAACTACTTTTAGCTAGTGTTCCCACTTTTATATAACCTTTTAAACATAATAATTTACATTTTAAACTTTTTTACTTTATATATTTATTAATAATTTAAAAAATTAGTTAACTTTTTTTTCTATTTATTTTATATAAATATAACATATAAAGAAGCTAAAACTTCAAACTAGCCGTTTATAGCTATTATATCCACTTTTTAAACAAGGGTTTATTATATTAGATTTTAAAAAATTAGGTGGCCCGTGAGGCGATGGCCCGCAGCCGGGGTGGTTATCTTACCAATGCGAGCGCCCTTCAAGGAAGCCGAATCACAAACTTGCACGTAATTTGGCAACTCGTGTTGTGGCACTTCGAGGCCGCCATAATCCAGATCCGACGGACCACCAATAATGCCGAGCACGATAGCAGCATCTCTGACAGTCCTGGTTACTATTCTCGCTGGAGTCAGTAATTACTCTTTTGGGTGAATATTATGCCCGCGATGCATGCTCCCGAGACATGTTGGGAGTCACAAGGTTACCAGAAAGGGAAGAAAATGACTCCAGTGTGCACGTACTAGGGCCGACAGTTCCGCGCCTATGGCTTATGACTATCCCGTCTCGAGAGACTAGCCCTGCAGTTGGCTTCAACGCTACTGCGTTGCTTTTCTCTGCCGGCACTATGATGCTTCCCTCGACCTGGACTGCATTAGTTTTTGTGAGATCACCCTAAGAGACAGATTCGAACCTCGGTTCCTATTGTGAAAGTCGAGAGGCCGAGAGCAATAGCTACGGCCGAGCCGCTACTACTACCGTCGGGGTCTTGTCTGGGGTGAAAGGCGCCAATTGTTTGCCCACCATGAGCACTCCACCCACCACTTGAATTACCTGTCGAAGACCTGCCCATTCCCCACTGCGAAAGGTTGGATGTCCCTAGAATGATGGCGCCGGCTTCGCGCAGCTTGGTGACGATAGATGCCTCTCGGGCACATACGGAGCCCAGGAGGGCGTACGAGCCGGCTGTGGCATTTAAGCCTGAAGCACAGATAAGGTTCTTGAGGAGGACTGGGACACCGTGGAGATCACTATTCTCGTGTATCTTGTATGTCAGCCAGGCGCCATGGAGAGCAAGGTATGGGAATTCAATGCGCACCTCCGAGGTCCTCTGCGGCGTCTTTCAGCATCAAGATCTGCTGCGACGGATAGGGCTGCAGGATCAAGTTCGACGATGGCATGGACCTGAGGATTCACTTGGGCAATTCTCGCCAGGTATGTAGTTACCAGATCGACAGAGGTGAATGTTCCATCCTGGAGACCTCGCTGGATCTGGGCAATGTCTGTAGTGAGGAGGCTGGGGTACGCTGGAGGGAATCATCTTGGTCAGTGATAATTCTTGGGATGATGGAGGTGCTGTGGAAGGGCTAGGTGAAGATGCGCTCACTACGTATCCGGATCCAGTCAATGAAGATGGCGGTGAAAAGTACGGAGATATGCCATAGGGATTGCTTCCATATTGATGCCATGGCCCCATATGAAATAGAGTAGAAGAATGCCTAGACGATGAGATGCTGAGAACAAGTAATTTAGATTCAAAGCTTATTGTAACCGACCGCTCATGTTAGCCAGTATTATTCGACTCGGATTCAGAGTTAAAGAACTCGACATGGAATACCTCAGGTGAGTATTGAGCCCACAGCGCGCGACAAATAAACCGCAGACTCTAATAGACCATTCAGGCGCGCTTCACTGTTCATTGAACATTGGTGAAGACATAGTTCCGAGAAGAAGTTGTGAAGCTCGGGTGCATGTAAAGTACTGATCATGGGTGGCCATGGTGTCAGAATCATCATATACACTATTCAATTTGGCCCCTCTCCAGGATACACTAGTTATTGGAATAGAATAGGCAAGGGACATAGCGGGAATTCCTATTCGCTCAATTGTTGTTGTTTGTAGCCTATAATTACATGTAGCTGAGTTGACTATGTTTTAAGCCCTTACGCGAAGCCCTTGTCACAAATTACATCATTCATTCATCATTCATTTAATAAAAAAGAAGCCAAGCATAATTAATGTCTCTACGGATACTACTTGTAGCAGATAGCCGCAGCTATCTGGCTTTCCGATTAATTAGGGGTAAGGCTCTAGTTGAAAATCCCATCGGTTATTCTTTATTGCTATTACAATGAGCTCCTCCGCGGTTGAATTGATAGCGATCTATGGAATACTAGTAGTATACTGTAAGGGTGCTTAATCTATTAACTTCTGAACTCAAAGAGATTAAGTTTATGACTAGTGTCATGATTGTTTTTGAAAGCTTCCCATAAAGGATGCTAATGAACAATTCAATAGTCTTGGATCATGATCATAAAGGGGAGCTCTGCTAACAGTAGCAAAGGTTTACTTTGTTTTCATAGATAAATTAGTACTTTTCCTTTGTATTCGGCTGTTTTACCCCCATAAATGAATTATTAGGCTTGCATATAAAACAATAGTGACAGACCAACAAAGCCCCTTAAAGCGGCTTTTATAATTAGTATAAAGGCTATGCTTTGTTTTATCTCTATTTGTTGCCAAGATAAAGGTTTGAATTATATCAATTTAGCAAAGACTTGTCCTTGGGCTCCATGAAAACCTCGTGATTACGAAGCTAAACAACAGACAATTAGAACTAAGAAGCTATTATTTACATATATACCATGACCTGACATCCTCTAAATTCCATGACTCTAAATTCGTACAAATGATTCGTTAAGTCTATTTCCTTATATCAGATCTATCACCACCTTTATCTCCTATTCCGTAAATACTAACTTAAAATTATGGCCCTCCCTGAGTCTCGGTCGTCTTCCCGAGCTAGTTGGATGTTCACTGACCCTTACGTGTACAAGTATTCGGATGTCGACGTCGAGGATAATATCCCCCTTATCTCTCCAGGCCAGCAAAGTGTTATCGTGGATAGTACACCTTGTGAGCTAGAAGGCTCTGCTCCCACAGATACCATTCGATACGAATTAGCAGCCAAACCTTTAGTTGCAAGCATCCGTGACAGCCACCAGACGTCTGATGAGCCGCCCAAGAGCCCCTGCGGGCTTAGCCGTAGCCGCTTTTCCAACGCACACAAAAGTCTAAGATATCCGGACCGTCGCGGTCACACTAGGGTTATATCTCTCCACACATCACCGGCCCCATATTCGAATCCGGGTCTCATACCTGTAGTGGAGGACGCTTCTACGCCAGTTCAGCATTATGTGCCAGACACTGCTGCCCCTCCTCGGTATGTACGGCCAAGCCCACCTGCTTATGCCGATGGTCTTATACCCTTGGACGACAATGCTACGACGCCCAAGGAGCCGAGCTCTGATTTCGATGCTATCTTGCGAAACATTGGGCCAATTTCCAAGAAGGGAAAGGGGAAAACAGGCCGTGAACGCTCGAGTCGTTACTACGATAGGTATTCCAGCAACTTTGGCTAGGTGAGCCCCAGCGGCTTTGAATGTATTCTTTAGAATAACCAAAAACCCCCCCAAAACAGGTGTTGATTGAAAGGATACAGAGAAACTAAGCTTAGGATCAAATATAATAAGAATTTAAAAAAACGGCCTCTCATCTCAGTGGCACTAACTCTCCATTGAATTTCTCACTTAGAAGGTTACCTTCAGAGTTTACATTTAATGATTGCAAGTTAATCTCGGCTATGCGGATGTTTACTGCTCAACATGTCAATAATGTTTGCTTGTTTTGACATGAGCCTATCGGCTTCTGTATTCTCCCTTTTGTTAGCCAGGCCATCAATCTTACAGGCATTGGCAAGGCGCTCCCTGTGTCTCTCCCTTGCATTGTCAGCATCGTCATCAGAATCGTTGGCCCGCCGCTTCTTCCGACCAGTCTCCTGTGATCCACCTAGCACATCTTCTTCTAGAGATGACGTCTGTCTGTCTAGGATGCTCCTCCTTCCTATCCTTTTAGTTAGCGTTTCAACTTTAATACATAAAACGTGGAATAGCGGGACTCCTGGCATACACAGATAATCTAATGGAATTATAATCTAATACTCGGATAATTGTATTATTGGATTATTTTCTTCCACTTTTTATGTATTGGAGTTAAAACGCCAGCTAAAGGGATAGTTAGTGGAGGCATGTAGTCGCTTCCTACGGCGTCAATATGACATTGTCATACAAGACAATAGTGCTCCTCAAGCACGTGCACTTCTACCTCGTAGAATCAGGACCAGTCCGCACCATCAATAGAGGGCTTATCTTCCGTGTTGGCCCAGTAAGCTTCTAAAGCGTCATTATATAAACCCCAACTCTCATTCAAAGCCCTTGGCTTGGTAGCATGGCGCTCCTTCACCTTGGGAGGCATGTGCCCGGCAGGCCATTCGTCGGCGGCTTCGTGATACTTGTCCAGTCTAGCTCCTTGTAACGTAATAATAGCATCGAGCTATAGGGCTAGTGTTGTAACAAATTCCTTGTCGTAGACTTCCTGCCAGACAAGTGTGCCAAACCGCCGCGACCTAACCTATGCTTAAAGTTAGACCAAGAACCTGAAGCCTATTTAGAAAACTAATGAATTTTAAAACGTTCCAACATATTTTTAAACGTAATATAGTTAACTAATAATTTTTACAACAATTATATAAAGTTAAACTCTGAACTAAGCTTAATGGAGCACTTAGGCTTTTGACTAGAGCAATTGCTTTATTTAGAACCCATGAGCCTTTAGCGGGCGCCCATTCTAAAACCTTACCCTTCGTGGCAATAACATCCACCCAATCGTTTAATAAAGCTCTCCTAACACAGGCGCGCCGTTGGCTTAAGAATGAGGCTCAAAAGGTTTAACGGGCCTTAAAAATACGATGTACGTAGCCTTACTACTATACAAATTTTCAATGTGATTCCTGCTATCATAGTTGGCAGACGGCTTTACTTCAGCAGGAGAGTGCCTAGCTCCACAGATAGATTGATTACAATTAATTTCAAAGTATACGGCTAACGTATACATCTAGAGATCATTGAAGAGGTATTCGTGTTTTATATCTGACTAGGCCGCGTCTTAATTACAGTAGTTCATCTAGGGCGCTCTTACTCGCTTTAGTGTGGCGAGAACGATGAGCTACGGGATATCACTCTCCAAAGTTTCTAGGTACTAATTGGGATTATCTCAACAACTCCAGGATTCCGTCACAGAGGATTTAAGTCGCAAGACTATACAACTAGGTAAAAAATAGCTCCAAGACACCTGGGAAATTGTTACTTATTATAGCAGCCCTGGTATAATCGTACTAGTAATCATCCGTCCTTCATCAAGGGCGCGGCGCCTTCAATGCAAAAAATCTCTCGTATCCTGATACGAGAAGAATATTCTATCATGACATAAGAACGCTCATCGCGTCCCTGAAATTTCTCGCCGACGCTTTTTATCCCGACGTGTGTTTCGGCGGCGGAGCTCCACCTGCGCCGTCACCAAGTAAACAGTATTGTCAGAAAGATGATAAACTTCTCTATCTCCTTTCCCTGTTTGACGGAACCATTGAATTAGCGTAGTACGTAACGACGCGGCATGGCTTGGTACTCACGATTTTTTTGTGGCAGGGACCAGCACTTCCACATAGCGAGTGCGGTTGGAGGCAGGGCTACAAACAACCCGATGATAGCAAGGATGGCTTCTGTAGATAGACCCATTCTTAGAACTGGAGGCCAATGTGTAGGTTTTGGGATCTCGGAAAATATAAGGCGAATTATTGTAGATGGGGATAACTAAGAACAACGTTAAGCCAAGCTTTAAATTGGAATGTATCAGCATCAGGATTATTTGACACGGCGTTGACATGGAAAACATACCCAACCCCTAAGACAACTATTACGGGAAATAGATTCTTGTCTACTCACTTGAGGTAAATGAGTTCTAGGTTTCAGAGATGAAAAGGCAAAGTTAAATAGAAAGGCGTATGGATGCCTTCGTATCCTATATCGGAAACAAATGGGCACTTTTGCATGTTGAATTGTCGAATCTGTACAATTGCTAGCGCATGTCGAATCTGCACGATTGTTAGCGCATGTCGAATCTGCACGATTGTTAGCGCATGTCGAATCTGCACAATTGCTAGCGTATGTCAAATCTGCACGATTGTTAGCGCATGTTGAATCTGCACCGCACTTCTGCAATGTAGAAATTTTGCACTTCTGGGCATGATTTGTTTAATTCTGCAGCACCGCCCACTGACCCATCAACAATATTCAGCTGACATTGTGATTAAGTGCCACGCCCAAGTGCATCTCACGGGCTCAAAAAGGTGTATTCTGGAAGCAGGGCACTTATTAACAGCACCTAGCCAGATTGCTATTGTCAAAGGTATGGAGAGAGGTACGAATCGCAGATAAGTAAGTATATTCAGGATAATTAGAAGTAAGGAATAAACCCAAAGGCCAAAGGTGAAAGAGGTGATATAACCCTGTATGGTTATTTAACTCTATATAATCTTATATATGTACTAAAATAAACACATTATTAATTATATTTTAACTAAGATTTTTAAAAACATATAATGATTTATATAGTTAAGCAGCTATGCATAAACTACTTAATGAAAAATATAATGTTAAGCTATAAATAAATACTTGCTTAGTTAAACTATAAGCCAAATAAGCCTTTAGATCTTCTAGAAACTTTTTAACTGATCCTCTTTAAAGGGTGCACTGGTTAACTTCTATCTAACTAAACCAATGGCCACACCTACGCGATATATAAGCATGAACTACTTATAAAAAGGGGAAAATCTGAAGTGGCGCGGCCAGAATTCGAAGGCGCCTCCTAAAGGTCACCAAAAAAAGAATCGAAGGCTTAAGACGGACTCAACATCCTTTGACCGGAAAACACCTGCTGCCTATGGCCCTGCTTCTGACACAGGCGTTATTCCTGCCGACTACTTTACCACTCGGCCACTTCGGGGTGGGAGGGGAACGTCTATTGGTAATCTGCACACACATTATAAATTATATGCCTGGTACTTAGAGACATCGACCATCCATAGCTGCGTGGTATAGACCTGGCCCCACCTACACACCTACACCGTATCGTAACGGCCCGCTTCGTCTGCCGGGTATATGTGGGACTCGATTAGTGGCCCCCACCTTAAGCTCTTTCTAAACCTTCAACGACGACAACAATAACAACAACAACAACCACGATAACGACGCACAACGCACAACGCACGACGCCTTCACTCTCACTCAGCAGACCCTCTACATACAATGGTCTTATAAATTTGGCTAGTAACACTTAGCTCCACAATATTGCGCCAAACATGGCCACAACGACAGGCCTCACCGGCACGAACACAGCGTCCTACGGGGACTGCGTGGCGGCGCTGCGCACCTCACTCTCCTTCCTCTCGTCCTCGGTGCAGACGCTCGAGAGCGGCGTCTCCGACTTCCCGCGCCTATCAAGCGTGTTGAAAACAGCCAGGGTACGCCCCTCCTCCTCCTCCTCCTCCTGCTCCTCCCCCCCATCCTTATTCCCACTTCACAAAAGCCTTCCAGGGCAATGACCTCTTTCCCATTCCCCTCCCCAGCAATCTCGAAACCCAGCAACCCCAATCATACCCTCACAGTAAAACTAGCCAGCTAGTTACCTACCTGTCTACCTACTTACCGACTTACCTACCTAACTAACTAACCACTTCCCCCGACGCAGCACTACGAGCTAATCCCGCAAACAACCCTCCAAACCGCCGAAGCCTCGCTGCGCTCCGAGTTATCCCCCGCCATAACGACGCTCCTGGACCGCGCGGACGCGCACATCGACCGCGTGGACCGCCGCGTGGAATCCCTGCGCGCGCGCGCGGAGCTGCAGCAGGGCCGCCTCGACAACTCGGGCACCACCACCACTTCGCGGACCGCCAAGGCCGCAAACAGCAGCACCAGTGCCAGTACCAGGGGTGGGGCGCATCTAGACGGCGGCGCGAAGCTGCGCGCGCGCGTCCTGATGCAGCGCCGCGAGGCCCTGCAGTACAGTGTTGAGAGGCTTGAGCTCGAGGTTCTGCAGAGGGAGCGCGAGTTGCGCAAGAGGTTGGAGGTGACGTGAGAATGAGATATTGTACTTACGCGGGTTCTTTTTTTTTCGGTTGCTTGGTGGTGTTGTCGGCGTGATTACCCTGTGGTACGCGTCGTCTATTTATCTCTGATACACACACACACGAGAGAGAGAGAGAGAGCGAGGGAGAAGGGGGAGGGTGACGAAGTATGAAGATCATGACGGCTTCGCAGTTATGCTGACGAGGCTTTGCTACGCTACGGGGAAGGCGCGACCATGAAATGCTTCTGAATCATGACTGGATACGACACGCTGCGGTTCGTGAAATTTGTCTGTCCTTATCGGTTTGTTATGGATCGATATGTCGAGCAGCTTCGGCCAGACTACTTCTAAGTACTACGACAGATTCCGTTCCACGAGAGAATGGGGAACGGGCTTTTGATTGCCATGACAGTCAACTCAATCTAGAGAGGGGAGATGGCAAGGCTTAGGCTAGTCTAGATTCCTCTATATAGGCTTTGTCGATGTACGAATCGAGGAAAGGTTAGCCGATCTCGAGTCTACGAAGCATTCTAGGATTGAAAACCTGTAGGATTGGCGCTGTGTATATGGTATATGATGCGCGTTAAATCATGGGCTCATGAGAATAAATATACACAATTATACGAGTTGTCTTTGTTGAAAGGGCACCTCCAGCTACCACTGTCTGTAGACTCTCACAATTTCAGTGACATCTCACACAGCAACAGACGCGGACATCTACGGGAAGCTTCGGAAGATTTTTTCTTGTTTTTTGTGTTCATTGATGGACACCAAGGTGTACATATGGGTTGTCGTAATTGAAACCTCGTTTGAGCCAATGAATACGTAACCTTCGTAAACTCCGCGTTGATTCACGGGAGATGACAGACTCCATTTGCCTTTTATTGCTTCGCCCTTGCTTCGCCGTTTGCCACCATCAACGCAACACAGGGACCCTTTGCCGCCGCCGCGTTTGTTCTCGGCCGTTCCTATTCCTTCAATATATATGACTCATGTCCTATGAGTCTTCAACATTCCACAATGTTGTACGTAGACTGGTTTGTCTATCGCATGCCACGCCAAAATAATACAAATAAGAGAACAGTTATGCTGGGAGAAGTAAAAGTGAATAAGACCGCCAAAAGAATAAAAGAAAATCAATAGATGAAATTTGTTCGTTCGGGAGAAGCAAATAAGACGTGAAAGAGGCGACAGAGGCAAAAGACAACACCAGTCGTATCACACTTTTCACCCCAAAACGTGCCCAATAACTTGCGCTCGGTGCGCAAGCACGCTGGTGTGCGGTTTCTATGCCCATTCAGATACAAGGGTGATCACCAATTCTTTATCGGTTCTGTTCCGATAGCGTAAAATCCAGAATGGTAATCAAGGTATGCCCCGAAGTTTAAATCATCCGTAGTAGACGCCGAAAGGAACCAAAGTCCGCTCATAAAAGGATGAGGTAGTTGCTGGGAGCAATACCTGTCTCACCATTCTCTTTTCTCGCTTGCCACCACCTTCCGCTAACGTCACTGACCTCCAAAATCTCGTGCTTCGAGAAGGAGATTTCATTGGCATCTTCAGGATTGGCCTCATAGCTGTAGATGGCCTTTGCACGATACGGATACTCGGAGGGGGCGACAACCTCAGGTTCAGCCTGCTGTTGCTGGGCTGGCTTGACACCAGGGGCAGCAAAGGCGGGAGATGAATTTCGTGGCCCGTTTCCATTTAGGCCGCCGACGGGTGATGGGTTTTCGAAGCCATTCAGTTGCGCAGATGTGTACATTTGCGGAGGCTGAACCGAAGTGGAAGTTTCGGGACGACCACCATAGGCATTCATAGTTTGCCGGCTCATAGTTGATTCCTTCTGTAGGGCAAATGAGTCGATGTATGCACGGGCAACCCCAGATGGTGCTGATCCGAAATAAAAAATCCAGATAATCTGCTTTCTCATCAGTACGGATCTGCTCACGCACAAACTCTCGGTACTCGAGGCGTTAGTGTAACATGCGGGAAAACTTACATTCACCATAGACAACAAAATGAAACCGGCACCGGCAGCTTGGCGAGCACTTTCGCTAAAATATATCAAGGAGTTGACGGACGAGGACGTGAGCACGAGGCCAGCGCCCATGTAACCAACCAGGGCCACATGATAGGTCTGGATGGAATCCGAGGCAACGACGACGAATACAGCGGGAATCAAGAGAAACATAAATACAATCGACCACCAGACGAATTTAGGAAACATGTTGTCCTTGTCGTGGGGATCTGAATTGATTTGGCCAATAATGGAGCCGACCAAGGAGATAAGCCATGATAGCTGGTGGGCGAAGTGGCATCAGTATCAACTCTTAAAAATAGGGTAAGATGAACACAAGTTCATTTAGCATAGGTACTTACTGCGGCGATGGAGATCGTAGCAAGAGCAAACGGGTCGCCGATAACGTTGCCCATACTCATTCGCTTCCGGCCATAGCCAGCCCTGGATTGTTCCATTTTTCGCAGCGACGGGGAGTGGAGAGAGCCGTACGAGGGCATAAGGAACGCAAGCCGTCGGTGGTGTTACGATCGGACGGGTAGAATTGATTTAGATAAATTCCAACCCGTTCAATACCAAGTTCAAGTCCGATAAAACGACGAAACTTGAGTTCAGTCGACCCAAATGACCGAAGTCGAAGAGCGGCAATCTTTGTTGGCAACCAATGGTGAAAGCAGTAGAAATGAATTGATGATCAATGGTGAAAGGCGTAATGGTAAGTCAGGGATGGCGCAGTGGTGTCGAACACCTGACGCAGGCTGAGGCGATCGGGTATTGTAGAGGTGGTGAATCGGCTTGTCGCTGCGTGGTAACACTCCTTTTCCCCTTAGATTATGCGGTGCGCGCTTGATTTTGTGGTTTTGTCAAGTCCCTTTTCGCACGGGTAGAATCTCCTAGACGATTTGGAGAGTTGCGCGTTACTAATATTTGAACGATCTATGCTGAGTTGCGTTGGGGCGAAACGAAAGCCGACTGGGCTTACGCGGAGGGTCAAATCGGTCGTAAGAAGATAGTTGGCGCTCAAGGTGTTGGGACAATTCGAGTTGACTCAGCAAGCAATGTGCCAAATGGACGCAGTTTAACTAGGCCGAGGGCTGGATATGGAATCTCGTGATGTTCTAATCCTTCGCTGTAACCAACGTTTGTTGTAGTCTGGCTGACCCCCTTCCAATTCACAGTCTTTCTGTCGCCTCCCTGAGTCTTCCTGGCAGCGGGTACTCAGATTACCTCAATCTCCTAAACAGTAGCAGCCAATGGTGTGTGTAGCCAGCGCGCCCCGAAGCAGTGCAATCACATTCGAAGGAAGGGCGTCTAGCATGTGGGAGTCGACGATAGGCAGATGATCGACGACGGTGGGTTGAGCTGGTCTCTCGCAGAAAGACTTGACAGGTGACGGGGATGGTCGAGTAATTAAAAGAAAGACAGGACAGGCAGCGAAGGAGGAGGGTGCACAGAGAAGAGCGGAGCGAGGTGTGCGAGACCAAGGATACCTAAGTGGGAACCCGGTACAGTACACCACAGTACACCACAGCCAGTACTACAGTGACAGGCTCACACCCCAAGGCCTTGAAGGGCCGACGACACCAGGGGGGGCTTAAGGTTATAACAGCACGCGCAGCCATTGGCCTGGGTGAGGGATGGGTGGAGACAGGGGGAGTCTCGGACCATGCTAAGGTCGACATAGTCTCTTTCCCGACTGGTCAATCCTGCCCGTGCCTGTGCGGATGCAGGTGTGCCTGTACTTACCTACGACGACCTATACATAGTATGCCTACTTATTTGTATGTTAGCATGCAATGTAGTAATACAGCAGCAGTACCTATACTGTATGGTAAACATACAAACCAGGCTACATGTGTATCTATCCTGGGCTCTAGGGTCGGCTGTCTATATAAATACTACGTGGGCTGCCTCTCTAACTACCTGTGCCTATCTCCTCTACATTCGTGCATACTCAAGGCATGCAAGATTATGCCAATTCTCTCTTTCGTCTGTGGTCATTGGTAATCTGTACACTACGATAATACCTGAAACCATAGATAAATATCAATGTTGCGTTGGTAATAGACTTAGTATATTAGTGGACACTAAATCGACTACCAAGTGGACACTTAGCGATCTATTTACTCAGTAAGGATGGGTCAGAAGTACCTACGCAGTAGGCAACCAGTATGAAGGTACATAGAAGGTATGCTGTTATTTCTACGCTACCTACAGCACAGCTAGTGTACATATTTTCCGCTGCTATAATTATTGCCGCCGCGCATACCTATCACATGCCCCAATCTTGAAAGATCCCCTACACGTTATGGTGATTTGATATTTCGAGAGTGTTGACATACACACACATGCAATGTTTGAAATATCCAAGTAAGACGAAAACATCTTTCCGATGGTGTCAATCTGTTCCGCGGCTCGAAAAGCCAGTCATGCATCTCAGATAAGAAACCAGGGACGCAGGGCTCATCACTACCTATTAAGTACTGCCTATTGAGCAGCTGGCTTTGCAATATTGCATCGTACATATCGTGTCCACGCGTCTATCGTGACACTTATCCAATAGGCCCGTACACGCTGCTGTCCATACGTATGGCACGACCTAGCAACCGAGAGAGAAGGAGGGGGGGCAAGCTTTCAGCAAACCATTTCAGCTGGTGCGCCCAAACAAGATCTTTGTGCAGCAGAGTATTGACAGGCTAACAGGCCTCCTCTCCCAAAACACCATGCTACTGACCGTGTTTCGCGGGCTTCCGTCCTGCCTATCCACTTGATCGCCGCGCCGCTAAAGCAGGAACCCTTCGAGCCAGTGAAGTTCGGTGGCGATTAGCATTAATATAGTTAGTGACTTATCCGTAGAATGAAAAAACCAAGAGAATGTGGAATCGTCTGGTGATGGTTATTGGGTGTCTGGAATGGATCAACAGCCTCTAACGGCTAGTATTTGAGGGTTGTGCCAAGGCAGAACAACGAGCGGAGGAGGAGACGCTGCGCCTAGTGTCGGGATTCTGCTAAAGAAACACGCGGGCTGATTGGCTCACAATTCTTGTCCCGAATTTAAAACTCGATCCAGTAGAAGTGAAGCTGTCCCTGCTTTTTTACACGAGTTGGTAGTACCAACTACCCACGTGAATAACCGGGTGATACATTCTTTATTCTTCTTCCAGCATACTTCTCTCTCTCCTTGTTATGGACGCGAAGGGATAAAAGGATATAGATGATTCATTAACCGCAAATTTCGTGACTCTATGCTACAGATTAAAGTCGCCCTCGAGGTCACCCTAGCCACGAGCCGACCATGGTCTAAAATAGCTCGGTTGAGGCTCATCAAACCCCAGCTTGATGTACATTTGACCCGGTACTTCATTCTTCATGCATGCGAAGGAAATGATCTAACCTTAAGTACCTATTTGCAGGGGATGTTGCATTGTTCCCCGAAGTTTATATCGCATTTCATGTAGGTACGTACAATGGCAGTTCTGTATATCGTTGCACGTAGTCCATCACTTGCGAACGTCAAAAGCGATAATAATCAGCCCTAATAGCCTCAACCCTTGCTCCCCAAGTGCTTTTCTAGTGTACATGCCTAGTCCATCCATCTGAAACGCGCGGTTAACCCATTGCCGTTCGTCATGAATCCCTGCCCCACCACTGAAAGTCCGTGGTAATTAGAAGTTGTGACTTTGCATAGTAGTCATTCATCCGTATCTTCCGGGTAGCGGCGGTGATGGCAAAAGTGCATACTATACTGAGCTTCTGTGCAGAGTACGCGTGTCATTCCAGACCAGTAATTAAAAGCTGGCAGGATTCCTTTAGGATCCGGCGATATTGGACGCTAGCCAGTTTAAATCCGAAGTCGCGTATAGTATACCGATGTACGCAGTATGATTGAGTGGTCGGGGCCAAGAGCGGCCATAATACATGGCATTGAGCCATCGGCAGACTTCCTGGGGAAGATCTCAGCCTAAAACACGGGTTCCGGAGAGACAATGATATTGCTAGTATCGTCATATGATGAGAATATTCGCTCGTTTTCGATAACACCTGTTATAGAAACCCGCGCAGCAGCTGCAAATCTCATCGTTGCATAGCTTATTGTTTCTAATTCCCATAGAACTGAAAAACAGGCGTAATGATGCCTAGAGACTTGGGAGTGTGGTGTCTTGAACCTGCGTGATCTATATCGCGACACTAGATGATTGACACGCACATACCGCACAGGTCTTATTTTATAATTTGGCACGGATTTAAAACCTTTCGGCATGTCTCGCAGTGGCATGGCGTGGCGTGGCGTGATCAAGATCCGATCGGTTTTCTTACCAGGTTAGCCTGGCGCAAATGTAGATGCGCCATACGGCCCGGTTAGGACGAGAATTCATATGGTGCTGAGGTATTAGATGATGACTTGTCCTCATTTATGAAGCATCATTTCCTTGCTTGGCTTCAGATCTCCTCTCTCGCCTTTTCGACTCTCCTTGCGGCTCGCTCGACTCTCTCGATACGACCTTCAACACCGGCTACGAAGTCGGAATATCCCATAACGTCGTGTTTGTACCAATGCCGAACAGCCACCTCACTGCGTGCGCGGAGTTCTGCAATCTCGGCGGCTTGCGCTAGTTGTGTTGCTTCAATGCCCTTCATGCGTGGAAGCATGGCAGCTAAGCCAGCGCTAGGAGCTGGATCGGGAACAGGTGTATCGGATATTGCGGTCAGCGCCGAAGCCGTAGCAGGATATGAAGACGCAGCGGAGAGAACAATGGCGCGCAGCGCTTCTAAGGAAAGTTCGGGTGGAGGTTGAGAAGCCGGGGGCGGCTGGAATAGGGTTGGGTTAGATTTATCTATATACCGTTAGTTAGAAAGGCACGGCGATGAGCGATAGTTGACCTACAAAGTTTCAGGAGCTCTCCGTACACACGTATATGCTGTAAGAGTTTTGAGAAGCGGTGTTCGAGGTCTTGTAAGTCCCGAATCGCCGATGTCTCTGACTGGAAGAACGAGCTGCCGTACAGAACATGCTCGATTCGTAAGAGTCGCGCTTCTAGAAGCGAGATGGTGGACAGTGTGGTATCCTCGATTGTAGACTCCATCTTTATGTTCAAATTCGCTACAACCGATTTTGCCCTTGTAACCCAGAACCACACATGAAATGGTCAATGCAACCTTTTTGAGTGACAGTTGGAGTTCCGACGATCTACTGCAGTCCAGGTTCGCGTCTTGTTGCTCGCAGTAGATGGCCGCTTGCTGCACTTAGGACACAATGGTTGATGAATGTTTGAAGCAGAATTTCCCCGGATTTGGGACGCCAGTTTAGGTGCCTACCTAGTCAGGGATAGGTACTGGTAGGTCCACTTTTATATCGCACAATAGATTGGGCCTAGCGCACTCGCCCTATTCATTATTTATACCCTCAGTCTTAACAATAATGGTCTACCATACTATAAAACACCTGGCAATCGGAATGCTTATACTACCGGTTCAATCAGTCGACACAACATCACGCTCCTCTGTATGGCTGGTCCAGGAAAGGCCACTGCCGCAGCTGCCGCCGCGAGCTGCTGAGCAACCTTTTCTAATATTAAACCTGCCATATCCCCTAGTTGGGATTTGCAGAGCAGTCCCCCGTTATACGAACAATAACGAAGTTGTGCTCAGGGACGTAATTACTAGCGACAGCGTGGTCGAGTATGGTTTCAGTCCCCAGTATCCCAGTCATTTCGCTCGTAAATAAACGCATACAGATTCTTTAAGCAGATTTAACTTTAAAATTCGCGCTCTGCTTGCCAAATTAAAGTGCTATAAATCCAAAAGATGGCTACAAAGCGGGATTCCTAAATATTTAGATATACTTCATCACCACCCAAAGCTGGCAGCCCAGTATCTAGGTGTTCAAGACGATAGACTATTTGAGGTAGCCTATCACCGTCCCATCGACGGGCGGCCATACAATGAGATTGGATGTAGTGTTGACGGACCACTAGTGCTTCAAAAACGACTTAAGCAAGGCAGCCCCTTAGCCGGGCGTACACATCGGTGAGGTTGCATCTAATGACACAGTAATGAGGTCTAGCACAGAGCGCGATTTCGTTGCACAGAAAGAATATGTCTCAGGCTTTGAAATGGAAAGCGCTGGCATCTGGGACAACTTTCCATGCGTGGTTATCAAGGGTGCGTGCGACGATGCTGGCAACCACAAGACCAAATCATGGCAGCAGTATGCCGCTGCTACCGCTCCGACATGCCTGGAAGCGTTTCTGGGGTTCTGGGCACTCTCGGGACCTTCAGTTTCAGGTGTGTCGTAACCTGCTGGAGCAGGCCGCAGGAAGACTTGCCCGAGCATTTGCTGACCTAATTAGAATTGCATCCCGAAACAAAGCAACCTGCCAGGCGCAAGATCTCCTACACGTTTCCGACGAAGTCAATCTAACCATCTCAGCTTCATCACGTGTCGCGCTGCCTCGAAAGAGTTTCGATCACGAAGTTCAATTGCAGCAATCGCAACACCCAACATGGAGTCGCAGCACCGCGCCGAGCTACGATTGGCCGGCTGATCGGCGAATGGACCCAAAGTCACGGTGCCTCGAATGCGATTCGTTTGGTCACACCTATGTCAACTGTTACGCATCGTATGAAACCGTTCAAAGGGGCCGCTTGAACAGGATGTGTTCCGGACGTTGTTGTTATTGCGGCAAAGGAGATCACTGGCAAGCCGACTGTCCCCGAAAAAGTTGAGATGTGGTGACCGTTTTCATTGGAGAATCCACGCCTCTCAGACCCATATTACTTCGGAGTTTGAAGGGATCATTCTATAAATACACTAGACGCCATATTCCGTATGCATCTCATCACACTAACAGTCTAAATTAATCTCAAAACTGTACAAGTCAGTTTTACAAACACTATGCAATGGACGAAATGGGTATTCCTGTCTTATTTGGACCGTAAATGGACGTCGAGTTGCCTCAAACACGATCTAGGCATAGGCACGCAAGAATTTAAATTAGGGTATGAACGTTTTATCTATTAGATAACGAGACATGATACTAAGAACATCGGTACAAGAAAAACAATCATGCTAGTCTGAAACAATGGTAATTGCTATGTACCTAACAGCGATCTCACTACATTAAAATACTTCTAGGCTACCTAAATGAGCACAATAGCCCTAAATAGAATATCGAGAACGAGATAGAGCACCATCTAGAGAATCAGGACTCCATGCCCAGCAATCTACATTTACGATAGCCCATATGCACGCGGGGCAAAAATTATCACAAACGAGATATTGATTAGATATATAGGACCTAACTCGATGAATTGCCTCAAATATCATACGTTAATCGACAAATTCCATGTCCGGAGCCTTCTCGAGCCGAGATATAAAAAGATTCTCTCTATATGTTAGCCAAATTCGGCATCGGCACGAAACAAGGACTTCGTCTGATTTTCTTTTCCTTCTAACACAGCAGACCAACGCTAAGAATCTGACTTCTTTGACAGTTGGTAATATTGCGATTCACTCTACAGCCATATGCCATCTAGACGAGCCCTGGCTCTCTTCGGGTTCGCGATTTCAGAGTGAGGGGAGCTGCTCGATATTCGTACTCGATAACTCTTGACTAGCTTGAAGTCTAGGGTTCTACCGATGCAACGACTCCAGGCATTGCTGCTAAGACCTTGAAACTAGGGCCGTCAACCGTGTTCAGAACGAAAACCCGAAGAAGAATATATCGTCAATTTGGATGGTCGAATATCATTGAGGGAGATGAGCTGCGAGAAGTAGGGTGGGGGTTAGGGGGGGCGAACTGCTCAGCTGCCGGACAAGACAACTAACTGTGTGTTCGGGTGGAACTTTGGCTATTCAGGAACGGGGAGTTGATCGGCGTGATTGATTTGACGTGCTTCTGCAATGAAATTGTTCCTGTGAAAGGAGGCGTTGAGTGGCTGTGTGAGTGTGAGGTAGGTATATTCCCAAGGATTCGCCTAAAAAAGCCATGTCAAAACCAAGTGTTTGTATTGCTAGCAAATAATAGAAAGATGTGACAACATCATGATAAGTTCACATTAGTTCATCATGCCTGTGAATCTAGGAGTCTATGGGAAGCTAGGACTTAATAATAAACAAATTACGGAATAGATTCTATTTTGGCGGTTGAATAAGACCTGGCTATAAGGGAATTTCCATCACTAAATCTAGGACCGAGCCACTTCCCTCATCAAGGCGTTTTAGGTATAAGACTTTAGAAGTGCCTTGGCCTCTTCAAGGGATTGAGGTTGTGCAAAACGAATTCTTGGGTGCCCGGCTGGCCATTTCACTTGGCTAGTATCCTGATGGTAGTAGCATCCGCGACCTCCTTCGTAGTAAATTTTTGTTCTCTCGTCCCGCATCTCCTCCAGATACTTCAAGCGATCTGCTGTATTATACTCCTCCAGCTCCAATTCAGAATAGCGGGCGGACCCAGGGATATTGGGGTCCCCTAGAAGGCCAGTGTTCCTCAATCGTGATGCGTTCCAAAAAGGGAATGCCCACTGTCGGTAGCTTATAAAGTGCGAGTAGGCCACCATGCAACCAGGATCATGGTCTCGGTACATCCACTCCCACATAAGCGCCGGTCCTGGGTCAGGATCTTTATAGAACGGTTCGCCAATAACAACCTCTTTCTCATCTTCGTTCATTTCTGATATCGACATGATCTGTGGAGACATAGGGTTTAAGGCGCGTTCAAGCGTTATGCCGACAAAGGTACCTAGCTCGAAAGGCTCATCAAAGCGGTCATCCCCGCGACTTAATAAGGCACGCAGCTGCTCGTAATCTGAGGCCTGAGATAAATCATAAATTTTCTCCAAGCCATCAACTAGAATCGCTTGCGCGTAGCCCGACTCGTAGTAGTCGATATACCGAACTCTTAGATATCCCCAGGCAATATCATGTTCTACGAAATAATTAAATGCTGCTTCTATATTAGTTATATTAGGATTTTAGTATTTTGATATGGCGATACTTACGTTTAGCAACTAACCCTATAAGGTATTCATAAGTGCATACTAGTTGCTCGTTTTCCCATGTAGAGAAATAATCAAAGAACATACTCCCAAGCTCTTCGTCTGTAAAATATTCAGAGCCTACTAGGTTGCGATACAGCTGGAAGCGATAGAGCGCCCGCTCGAAACGACATAGCTCCTTGTGGTCTAGCTCTCCTGCCTCTAGTAGGCGTGGCTGTTTCTCCAGGGCATAGTGAGCAAACCGTGTTGCAAGATAGCTAACTTTTGTATGGAACCGTACTAGTGGCAAAGCATCGACAAGGCCCCATTTCGTCGGGGCTGGCCTTCTATGCTTAAGACTCTCGGAAAACTCGAGCCCTTTGCTGACTGAAGGCGTACCCAAACACCAAGATTTGTTAACTAAGATGGCCTCTGGCAAAACACTAGGGTCGATCTGTTGGAAGAGGATTTTACTCGTGATTAGTGTTTCAGCTGCCTTGAAGGCGTTAAACAAAAATCGACAGGAAAGAGCGGCATTTCGTAGCGACGTCAAGTCGAGATATGAGAGTAGGCGCTGGATTAACTCAAGGGGAAGCTGATCCATGGCGAGATCATTGATGGCAGGTTAGACAAAGAATGGAGAACGAAAGCTGCGTAGTGAAGGCCGAGCTGTTCAAGTTGAGGAGAAACGAAGGGGCCGTCCCAACGAAGGCATGCGATTCTGGCCTATGGCATATGTAAGAAGGATGAAGCGTGGTGAAAATGGAGGTAGTTAGTCACACACCTAATTCATACAGTTCAACGGTAGGCTAGGGTGACTGTTGTTGGTTGGAGGGTTAGAGGCTTAGAGGTCAGGCGGTTGTTGTTGGGAGAGGGCTGCTGAGGGGCGGAGCTGCCAAGACTTGTAAGGCTGATCGTTCCGCGCCCCATCTTTCGCCCTTTGCTCCAGGCACCAGGCCCCCACTATTTTACATCTAGGATTTCCTATTTGGGTGTACTAGCGCCAGCGCGTCATAAGGCCGTCTCTAGAGGGACAAGATGGCAGTCTTTGTTCTGTTTTAAAATGAGGGTATAGGATTTTCCATAAAGATAATATTTATGAAGCACTGTCAATTATACCTTACACAAGACTCGAAATATTTCCAATTTGCCCAAATACTTGTGAAGTATTAGAGTTAGTTTGTTTATGTCCGTTCGCAAAGAACACAGTCTCACTATAATCGTCTCAGCTTCTCCTTATTACAACTCTCAAGCAAGATAAATTGGCTAATCCGCCTATGTAGGCATGGCTGTTGGCATGGTTGTCCATGTGGTCGTGGGTATGGCCGCTGGTGCGGTTGCATATTGGTTCTAGGAAGGTAGTTAAATAGCGACTATGACAGAATCATCTAACCTGCCATCAATGATCTCGCTATGAATTAGCTTCCCTCTGAATTAATACACTTCTTCAATGTTATGTCTACCGCTGTTTTGAGTTGAAGGACGCCTGACAGGAGCCCTCACAACGAGCCCGAAATCGTTCAGTTCTAAGGCGCAAGGCGTTGGTGTTTCACGACATACTTCTGTTAACATATGAAGGTAATAGGAATACATAAATAGGCTCCCTGGTGAATCTATGGATGGTCTTTGCAATACAAGTCAAGTTTTATTATTACAGTCTGTTCGAGTTATATCATCAGTCTTACTTCTAGGTTTTTTTGTCCTTTCTTATCTTCTCTGTTCTGGTCAGGTCGCCGTCTTCTTTCAGAATGTCGGGCAAAAGTGGATGGTATGAAGATGAAGATAGAACCTACTACGCTGATCGGCATGGGCGTCCCATTGTCGTGAAGGGAAAAGGTTATCATTACCACTGTCCCGATATAGGTATCTCGACATACCCCGAAGTGCTGAGCGGAGCCTTTAAACCCTCGAACGGTGCCCCTAGCAGCTATCCACCTCGTAGCCAGCCGCATGTGCTTTCGTCCCGATTTACGGACCGTCACATACCGTACTTCGGTCCGGGTTCCGAGCATAGCGATCGTGCGAATGTTGATCACCCAGCCTCGCGAAATTCAGTGCATGGATATTCAAGGCCTGGAATCAGCACTGATGTTTACCGGGACGCAAAATCACAGTTTGCGGCAGCTGGCCCGTCAATTTCGTCCTATGATAAAGAATATTACGGCTATAAAAGAAAAGAGATCGCAGCAGCTGAGGCAGGCAGAGCCTACCGTAGTTGGAGACAAGCCACGCACCGTTACCCGACTCTAGAGGAGAAACAAGCTTCTCCAGCTAATTGGGGTGGAAGTCCCATGCAAACTCAAGAATGGCATCGGGAAGCTTCTCGACGGGCTGATGAAGTAGTTAGAGCTGCGCAAGCGTAAGTTGTTTTAGCTTTTCTTTTTGTAATCCCCCCCCAGCTTCCTGGCTTCTTTCCTCTTCCTTTTTTGGGGGGTGAGAGGGGGGGGGGGGTTGCCAAGTCTCAACACAGTCATAGTATAAAATAAGTAACATAAGCGGACTACAGTCACACAGATGCCCGGCAAGACTACACAGATAAATACATTGGCTATCATGAGCAGCGTTACTACCCTGGGCACACAACTGCTATTGAATCCGCGAGACAATACGAGGGAAGATGGAGGGCGCAAGAGCGCCACCATAACAACTGGGACTCGGTAAGTTTATTTTCTTTTTCTGGATTGTTGCTGAATACTTATATTCTATTATAGCTTCAGGACAAGATAGATAGGGGTAGAGCCCGACGTGAGGACCGAGCTGGAAGAAGAGACTAGAACCCTCTTGTCTTGTTCCGGTCTCACGATTTTTGCCTCGTGATTTCAACTTTCCGGGCGCAATTTACACGGCGAAGAGATTTTGCACCCTTCTGCAGGTTTCCTGTGTCTTATCAACCATGTTGTCAAAAGCCTGGGCAATTCCAGTCTTGAGTCAGTGCTCTTTGTGGCTCATATGAAAAACACGGGCATGTCTGATTGCGCCCACTACGCTCTCTTGCAAGAATCTGGGGTCCTCTTGGAAATGGAAGCTAAGTTTTAGCTGGAAAGGTCCTTTTATTTTTTTTTTCTTATTTCATGAGGTTTTCCTGGTTATATAGGAACCATGCCATTCTTTATACCCTCCCTTATTTTCCTTTTTATGTTGTTGTTTATTCTCTCGTTTAGCTCTTGTTTTAGTGGAAAGGATTCTATGTGTTGCGCTCTTTTATATGTACCCTTCAACAAGATTTCATTTTTCCATCCAAACACCTCTATAGATTATATAAGCTATAAGCTACTAAGACTTTCTGCTTAGCTATTATGTAGCTACCTATGTAGGTAGTTATTTGAGTACTTATGCAAGCTTATGCCCTAATTTTTAACAAATGACGTTGATAAATTCAATTGACTTACCCAGCTAGGTACATAGCTATACTCTATTTCAACATCCGGCTCCTAATCCTGGAAGCCCCCACTCGTGGTGGTTATGCCCCAGTTTTATTAGGTTTATTGGCTCTGACGACAGCTGTCACGGTTCATGTCTGCCTCTCGTCACCTTCACATTAATGAGACTCATCTAACCCTCTAGGTACCGTACCCTCGACCTCCCCCCGACCGTCAATGTACCGGCGGGCATACCCGCGTCCTTCCTTTTCCAGGCCCTCTGTCTATATACTATCATCCGCGGCCGCTTAGAAGTTATAGCGCTCCAGCTGTTTCACCAGTGCCATCAACAGTCGGTCGAGCCAAAGAGGTGTCGTGTGGTTGGGTGACGGGCCAACTGGCGCAAACGATCACGAATCGACCGCTATCTGGATTGACATCCGGTTCGCTACGATATTCCGTCACCGTGCTTTGGATAAAGCTCTAGCTAGTTGGACTTTGGTCGTTTGTCGGGGGCTGGTCCTCTCTAGGATATGCCGAATTATTCGGCCATCACACATGGGGCCACCGTCTCGACCGCGGGTACCAGTGCATCCGGCGATATGACAAGGTAGGCTCGCCCCCCCTCTATTATGGCTTGTTGTTCGTGTTCTAACGACTGGCTCGCATTCTGAAGATCTCGGAGAGGGAAACCTCACCCGAAAGATGGCGGTGGGGGGACCGCCTCGATGTTCAGTAGCGTGACCAACCTTCTCAACACCAGTACGTTATGCGGCCTCTAGTCCAACGATAAACCCCTGCGTCATCAAGTCGACCCCTAATATCTTCTCTCCCTTAGTACTTGGTGCCGGCACTCTCGCCATGCCTTCCGCGCTCTCACATTTTGGCATGGTTCTTGGGGTCATCGTCATCCTCTGGTCGGGATTTACCTCAGCTTTTGGACTTTATCTCCAATCACGATGCGCTCGATATCTTGACCGTGGCTCCTCATCCTTCTTCGCGCTATCACAGCTGACGTACCCGAATGCCGCCGTTATTTTCGATGCCGCAATAGCCATCAAGTGTTTTGGGGTCGGCGTGTCGTACATGATCATCATAGGCGACCTAATGCCAGGCGTTGTTGAAGGCTTTGATAGCAGCGCAACGTCAATCGCCTACCTAATGGACCGAAATTTTTGGATTACCGTCTTTATGCTGGTCATCATCCCCCTGAGCTTTCTTCGCCGACTGGACTCGCTCAAATACACAAGTATCATCGCTCTTGTCGCCATTGGATATCTGATTGTACTCGTAGTGTACCACTTCGCTTCCGATGCTCTCGCGCCAAGAGACAAGCTTCGTGTCATTCATTGGGGCGGACCCGTTGAGGCTCTTGCCAGTTTACCCGTCGTCATTTTTGCCTATACATGCCATCAGAATATGTTCTCGATTCTTAACGAGATCAAGGACAATTCTCCAAAAAGGTTACACTATATACGGCGTTTTCGCTTCAAGTTAGTTCGAGATTGCTAATGGTTTCAACAGTGTACTTGGTGTAATTTCTTCAAGCATTGGCTCTGCTGCCGGCGTCTACGTTCTAGTCTCAATCACTGGTTACTTATCATTTGGCAATGATATAACTGGGAACATTGTTTCAATGTGTACGTCCCCTTTCTTATCGCCTTTTCTCCCATGTAGCTAATTAAATTGTCCAAGATCCACCGTCGATTGCTTCTACCATTGCGAAAGCTGCCATTGTTATTCTTGTTACCTTCTCTGTCCCTTTACAGGTGCATCCATGCCGAGCATCTGTAGATGCCGTGCTGAAATGGCGTCCGAATGCCATTACTGGCACACAAGGTCGAACGAGTTCTCCAAACAGTCGACTCCTTCTCCCAACGGCAACGCGCTCGGATCACGGACCCTCGGCGCCTATGTCAGAGTTGCGCTTCGCTATTCTTACAACGATTCTACTCGTGCTAGCCTATACTGTGGCCCTAACAGTTACCTCATTGGAGAGAGTTCTAGCTTATGTTGGATCCACCGGAAGTACTGCCATTAGTTTTATTCTTCCTGGTCTTTTTTACTATAAAATTTCTGACCCAGACTCTATCCACCATCAGCGGTTAACCAAAGAAGACGATGACGTTTTGTCAGTAGCTGCGTCAGACGGCGACGACGACAATACTGATAATGAAGGTGTCGATGGCCCACTGAGTTCAAGTATTTCAAGCATTCGCAGTGGTACGAGCGGCACTAACACAAGAACCAAAGGTCACAAATTACCATGGCGATGGCGGACAAAGTGGAGATGGGACATGGAACACCTGAACCCGGTCCATCTCCGAAGGGCGTCATTGGCACTGGCCCTTTACGGTGCGTGTGTCATGCTGGTCTGCTTGGCCATGAACCTAGTGGGCACGCACGCTCATTAGCATCATTGAAATATCTCGAGTGCTTCTTATCCAGGCCTCATGGATCGAATCTACCGAGGTTGAATTGTGGCCGATAGGATGAGTCGAGTGGCTACATACCAGGAGTTGGTGCATTTATGGCTCACTATCATCATGCATTCTTGGCGTCTTGGAATCTTTCTTTGTCATCACTTGCCTCTTCTCGGTACATAGCCCCTTACATATCATGAAATATACTCTATTCATTTTAATTCGTCTGCTTTAATGTTGTTCATAGTCATAATCATGATTATCTCCACCAACATCTCCAGCGTGGCCATGAATATTCTTCACATACTCCCGGTAATATGCATTTGATGCCATACTATATTAGCTCATCGACGCCGTCAAATTTATTACATATTCTGCTACATTATCCATGACGTTATTTCAGGTGTTTCGACCGTTGGTATCAAGAAGATAAGCTGCTCAATACATTGAGTCCACATATGCTGAGTATACCCCTCGACTTATCATCAATATGCTAACAGGAAGGATTTTAAAAAAGATTACAAGCAACCCACACCCTGGATCGGACATCTTGTGTCGACAAGAACCCATAAGGAGCCTTACACCAACCCCCTCCTCAGTGCCGAAGTACCTAGGTATGGTATGTATAGTGACGGGTTGAACTTCGGGCCTAAGGCAGATATGTATAGCTATATCTAGACAACAGCGTGATGTGGATAACAAGCACCCGAGCAATTCCGCAGACTAATGAATTCGGCCTTGAATTAGGAATGAGAGGAGGTAAGGATAATTGTGTAGCGGCCGGAAGAGTTAGAGTGAAGCTTATTCATATTAGATATCGTTGACTCTTATCGATATACTTGGACTTGAAACTTCCAATTTAAGTACCGAGGCAGGTGAGTTCTTAGTAAATCCAAAAGCCAAATTAGAATTTGGCACTTGTCTACTAATGCTGCGTTGCATAAGGGGTAGAAACCTAAATATTTAGCTACACTTGCCGCACACCTAGGAGCTAACACTAAATTCTAGGTAAAAAAAGAAAAAAAAATCGTTTATGTTATGTTTGTGGGTAATGAGTTAGAACCTTGGAAGTTGAGGTCGAGGGTACTGTCAACTAGACTTTCTAATGGAGTCACTAATAGTGACCCTGCCTTTCTACGATAGCTTTCAATGAAAGCATTCAAATTTTGTTCGTAATCTACAAGCTTATTTTGCTGTATTTTTGAGCTATTTAACTATATTTACATACCCTTTTTATGCAGGAAGTTGTGGGTACAGCACTTGTCACGTATTCCTACCCATATAACGGGGAGTCGTAACCGGCTTATGAATCAGCCGTGTTTGTCTTCATGATCTAAGTGTCCCGGTACTATCCAGCACCTCCGAAGATTGCAGTTTCAACTACCGGTATTGGATATTGCAGGGTTATGATTTATAAGGCTTAGGCCCGATCATGAGCTCAGGCTTGACAAGAGTATCGAACTCTTCCGAGGTCAGAGCGTTGAGCTGCATAGCGCTGTCCTTCAAAGTAAGGCCCTTCTTATGCGCGTTCTTAGCAACTTTAGAAGCCATGTCATACCCGATTTTAGGGTTGAGGCAGGTAACAAGCATGAGACTGTCGCGTATTCGTTAACAAAAACTACATGAATTGGCACACAAGGTCACACTTACGATTCCTTCATAATGCTAGCAATCTTCTCCTCGTTGGCCTGGAGACCCTCAACGAGGTTCTTCTCAAATGAGCGCATACCGTCAGACAATAGTCTGATACTATGTAGCAGGTTGCGGATAACAAGGGGCTTGTAAACGTTTAGCTCGAACTGGCCGTTCATACCACCAATTGTCGTGGCGACATGGTTACCCATAACCTGCGCGCAGACCATCGTCAAGGCCTCGCACTGTGTCGGGTTGACCTTGCCGGGCATAATGCTGGAACCAGGCTCGTTCTCTGGCAGCACCAGCTCGCCAAGCCCGCAGCGGGGGCCACTACCAAGGTAGCGAATATCCTGGGCAATCTTGTTGAGCGACGTGGCTAGAGTGTTCAGAGAACCCGAAGCCTGAACAATGGCATCGTGGGCAGCGAGGGACTCGAATTTGTTGGGTGCCGTCTTGAACTCTGTACCGGTCATTTTGCTGACCTCCTCGGCGATGGCCTCGGCAAAGCCCTCGAAGGTGTTGATGCCCGTTCCCACGGCGGTACCACCTTGGGCCAAGAGCCTCAGGTCAGGTAAGGAGCTCTCTACTCGCTTGATGCCAAAGTCCAGCTGTGCAACATAACCAGAGAATTCCTGGCCAAGGGTTAGAGGTGTAGCGTCTTGAAGATGTGTCCTTCCAATCTTGATGATGTTCTTGGCCTCAAAGTCATCAACCTTCTTCTGGAGGGCGTCACGGAGGCTCTTGAGTGAAGGTAGCAGCGACTCTTCGATTTCGAGTACAGCAGCAATGTGCATAACGGTAGGGAAAGTGTCGTTAGACGAGGCGGATCGGTTTACGTGGTCGTTGGGATGAACGGGCTTCTTGCTGCCCATGGTGCCGCCAAGAATCTCGATCGCTCGGTTGGAAATGACCTCGTTGGCATTCATGTTGGATTGCGTGCCAGAGCCGGTCTGCCAAACGACAAGGGGAAAGTGGTCAATGAGCTTGAGGTCGGCAACCTCGGCGGCGGCCTGCTGGATGGCCTTGCCAATCTTCTCATCTAAGAGCGCAATCACACGGGTAAGTGTCCATACTCTCGAACCGAACCTAATTGTCGTCGCAAGGGTGGGAGGTGAGTGGTGGTCTGCATACCAAGGCCATATCGCATATTCACAGTCGCAGCGGCTCCCTTCAGAATGCCAAATGCGCGGACAATGGGAGGCGGCATCCGATCCTGGGGCTGGTTAATGCGGAAGTTCTCGAGCGACCGCTCGGTCTGGGCGCCCCAATACTTGTCGGCGGGGACCTGGATCTCGCCAAAGGCATCGCTCTCGGTTCTCGTGCTGGCAGCCATTCTGGCGGATGTGGCGTGGAGGTTTCGCTGGAGCTGGAGGGGGTATTTTGATTTGGAGGAGAGGCTGCTAGTTTTCGAGATTGAGGGTGCGCATGGAGACAACGTTGAGCGGGCAGCCGAGGCGGAGGAAGAGGAGGCGCTGGAGTGCTGGCATGTGCAAAACAGCCGTGGAGCAGCTCTTGGCCCTAGAAGATTTCGGCCAGCGCCGGCTGTAGCTCGTACTGAGCGAAGCATGACGGCGGTAGCTTCCCGGGATGTGCGATCGTGCGAGGCGATGGAAAGAGCGACCAATCGGATAAATCAAACGATTAGTTACCTGCACGGCTGGCTGGTGACTGCCAAGTTCGTTTCTTTCGCAGAATTTCACCAATTTTCACTTTGCTGGCGCAAATCGGCTGTGGGACGAGATCGGGAGAATAAAAAGCGCAAAACACTCTAAACGGCCTTGACTGCTTTAAATTTATCGTCGAGCTTCACCTACGTAACATCCCGGCAGCTTCAGAGCTATCCGAAAACCCCCGAAAAGCGGAGCCGGGTCTTGGCGCTCTGTACTACGTAGCTTCTGTACGAAGTACCTATGCGTAGGTACGTACCTAGGTAGGTATGCACCCCTGGAGGTAATTGCCAGGAGGTAAAGCTTCCACAGCTCCTAATGGTGGGGTAGTACCGAGCCCACGGTCGGCGGCATGTTACCCCACCACAAGCGCGATGGCAACTTTAAAAAAAGTTGGGTGATTATCAAGCAGCAAACTCATCTTCGACAGCCATCCACGACTACACTATATTCGATTTCTTTGGATACATAAGGGCCAGGACCGCGAGTATATCGATTAACACTTTCCCACAATTATCCTATCCTATTTCTCCACCACATCATTCACTATCCTACAACCGAAGTAGACCATCATGTCTGCCCCTCACCAAGACGACATAGACGATGCGCCCGAGATGCTAGATGTCGATGATGCGCTGGAGGAGGTCGAGGATATCGAGGGAGACATTGCGATGGACTCCGATGACGACGACGAACCCGTAGAGATCAACATTCATAACGACAGCGTCGCGTATTTGGACGCTCACAAGGACTCTGTATTTGCCATTGCGCAACACCCCACACAGCCGACCTTAATCGCAACTGGCGGAAGCGAGGGTGAAGGAGACGATGCCCCAGGCAAAGGCTATGTCTTCGACACAAGTCCTGTTGTTGGCCGACCAGTTCTACCCCCTAGCTACAACGCCGACCCCTATGCGCCACAACAGAAGAGCACGGAGCTCCAGCCATCATTCACAATCGAGGGCCATACCGACTCCATCAACGCATTAGCCTTTACGTTTCCCCGTGGAGAGGTTCTGGTATCGGGTGGTTTGGATGGTCGCTTACGCGCTTATAAACTGTCAGTTGATGCACGGAACAAAGCATCCTTTACATTTATCGCCGAATCACAAGAAGTACCAGAGATCAACTGGCTCGCACCGTGTCCAGTAACCCCCAACTCGGAAATAGCCGCGGCAAACACCGTCGCGCTCGGAGCTTCCGATGGCTCGGTTTGGGTTTACACCATTGATCTCAACGACGCTTCGAACCCGCTTCAGATTGTCCAGAGTTATTTCCTACACACCGAATCGTGTACTGCTGGTGCCTGGTCACCCGACGGAAGGTTTCTTGCCACAGTCTCGGAAGATAGCTCTCTTCAGGTCTGGGACGTCTGGGGCGAGGCCGCCGCTAAGGGTCTAACCAACGATAACGGGCAAACTGTTGTGTCGCTTAATAGCTCTGATCAGCGGTTTGCAGTTCAAGGCGGATTGTACTCCGTCGCGATTGACCCTAAGACGTCGTTTGTCGCAGTCGGCGGTGCAGGTGGCGCAATCAAGATCATTGGTCTACCCCGCCTAGGCGTTGATAGTAATCCAGCCTCTAGTAAGCAAAGCAAGACAAAGGCGAAAGGCGCCGATGCGGGAGGAAGCCAAGGCGGTACGATTCTAGCGGACTTGCACACCCAGGGCGATGGAATTGAGACCCTTAGCTTTTCACCTAGCAACCCGCTACTCGCCGCAGGCAGTGTTGATGGCAGCATCGTCATATATGATACGTCACGTCGCTTTGCCGTCAGAAGACACATAAAAGACGCACATGACGAATTCAGTGTTGTTAAAGTCGAATTCGTTGCTGGTCTCGGCGATGGGTGGCTATTAACAAGCTGTGGTATGGACGGCGTTGTCCGGCGGTGGGATGTCCGCGGCGCTGCCGGTACCTCAACGGAGAGCATGGTAAAAGAGTGGAAGGGACACCGTGGTGATGGAGAAGGCGGTGGTGTATTAGGCTTTGTTCAGGGCAGCACGGGTGAACGGATTGTGACAGCAGGTGACGATGGTATCGTGTTGGTGTTTGAGGCATAGGATGTCTGAAATACCACTACGATAAAGAATGAGGATAGATTTTCTGTCGATGGAGGTATATCAATCGTCTCCATGCTGCGAATTAGCCACGAGGTTCATTAGTAGATAGAGCTGTAGTCAAGCTTACTTTGACTATAGGATGACGTTGGTTATGATGCGATACCTTCCCTAGACGGAGACACTCTGACCAAAAACTCGCGTTAATATGGATTATGACTTTACTCACTGGCAGTAAATACCTATCCAGGTACCTATTCGTAATGTGTAGGCAGGGACGAGGGACAGTATACAGGAACACCTCTTATAATAAATACCATATCACATGCAATTACTCTATTTAATCTACAACATCAACGTCACTCCAAATTGGAACAATAGTCTACTTAGTAGACTTTTCGTGTAGGTAAAAGTGAGATATATGAGGGCTCTCTGCACATGAGCTAACTGACCGCTACAACCCCACCTAGGATACCAGGCGGAGTAACTCTAGAACTTCTATCTAGAGCTACCTTTATCAACCCACAGCAACCTCAAAGGCTTCATTCAGACTCCAATTTCCTTCCTTCGTAACAGGTTCTTCGCCGCCAAGGACTTTCACACTCTCGACGACCACATCAGTCCCGTAACCAAAGATACCCTCAGCTTTCAAGGTCTTGCCATCCCACGTGAAGCTGATATCAGAGTACTTACTACCCACATCTGGGCTGTCGCCATCGTCCAGGTACAAGGAGCCACTGGCCTTGCCGTCTTTACCCGGTGCGACGATGAGCGTGAAGTTATTTTGCCGCACGAGGTCTGTGGTATTTCCCGAGGCGCTGCGAAGCGGCAGGACGGTACCTCCACGGATATGGACTGGAATATCTGTAAAAGCGACGTCATCGGCCGTGACTGTAGCACCTGTACCCTGAATAGGCTGCAAGGTCCAGAAATCATAGAAGATGTCATCGGGAAGATAGAACGTCACAGAGGTAGCGTCGTCGTCCGTGACAGGGGAGACGAGCAAGGCGTCGCCGTAAAACCATTGCAAGTCGATGCCGAACGTCTCCGCATCGTTCGGATACAGGAAGAACAGCGGGTTCACGATCGGAGCCCCAGTGGACGCCGCCCGGTACATGGCCGTGTAGATGTAGTCGAGCAGCCTGTACCGCGCATCGATGGCCTTCCGCGCGGCCTGCGCCACGGATTCCCAGAGGTAGAACTCCTGGTTCGGCGACGAGATGTCGGCGTGGTTGCGGTAGAACGGCTGGAACGCCCCGAGCAGCGCCCACCGCGCGCACATCTGCTCCTGCGCGGCGCCGTTGAACCCGCACACGTCCGAGCCCACCATCGGCATTGCGTGCACGGCTGCGAACGAGAGCATCTGGCTTATCGTCACCCTGTAGTCGTCCCAGTTGCTGTCGTTGTCGCCGAACCAGTGCGCCGCCTTCGTCCCTGCGCCTGCGAACGTCGAGCGTGTCAGCACGAATGGGCGGGAGTTTGGGCGGCGAGCGAGTAAGGAGTTGCGTGTCGCTGTGATCATCATTAATCCGTGCATATTGTGAGTGTCATACTGCACAGTTCCGTCCGCGTTCGTGTTATTTGTGTATAGAGTCCAGTCGCTCAGATCGCCCTGGTGGTTGTTGATGCGATACGCTGGGCTGAATAGTTCTCGATCCGGAAGCCCTTTCATACTCCCCGCTGGATCCTGTCGAGTGCGCAGCGCCTTGCGAGAGGTAGCAGCCTGGTTACTGTTGCTGGAAGCGTCCTCGGACGGGTCACAGTTGACGTCAGCGCAGAAATTAGACACCTCGTTCATGTCGTTCCAGGCTCCGTCGATGTCGAGGCCAGTCTCTGGGTCAAAGAATCGAAGAATCTCGTCCGTCCACCAGTCCTGTGTTTTGGACGCAAACCAGTCGGGCCACACAACTTCTCCAGCCCACTGTTCACCACGATACAGAGACCCATCGTCGGCTTTGATGAACGCACCGGCTGTCACGCCCCTCGAGTACGTAGCGTAGCCATCTAGTTTGTGGACTCCTGGGTCTAGCATCATCACGTATTTTTGTCCGCGCTGATGCAGTTCCTCAACAAGCTCTCTCATCTTGTCAAGAGGGTACTTTTGAGGGTCCAAAGTAAAGATCTGACGGCTATCCATATAGTCTATATCAGCCCATAGTACCTCCAGCGGGATATTTGCAGCAGAATAATTCGCGACCACTTCTGCTTCGAACTCAACATCCGGCCATCCGTATTTGCACTGTTGAAACCCAAAGGTCCAGTACGCCATCATTGCTGGGAGACCTACGACTTCGGCATATTGCTTGCTAACATCTGTGGGACTAGGACCTGCAAGAAAGTAGAAGTCTAACACCCCACCGAGAATGTTGTACTCCAGATACTGGTCACCTGAATCGGTCTTGTTGATGTTGATGTCCATGCCATTGGCGTTTAGCAGAGCGACGCCATGGCTTCCTGATTCGCCACGATGCTCTAAGTAGTTCGGATGGCTTCCGTAAAGATTACTATTTCGCGGGATGAAAGGTGATTCAGCGTTCCACAACGTGCGCTTATAGTTGTCCGTCGATAATCGGAAAGAATCCGAATGCTCTCCGAGTCCGTACAGGTTCGGATCCTTGGGCAGCGAAGTTCGTAAGTAGACATATTGAGACTCAAAGATTAAGTTAGTGCCATTGGTGTCGAATAGGATCTCGTCGGAGTTGGCACGCGAGATGGAAAACGAGAAGGGGTTCTCTGTCAACTTGAACTGAATTGCGGCGTCCGATGCGAGGACCCCCTGAATAGGGGGCCTTGGTAACACGGACTCCTGGATCTGATATACCTGCAGGCCGGCATCATAGATCTTGACGTGTAGTCGGGAATCTATAGACTAGTTAGACATGTTCTCATATGCACAGGCTTCGAATCCAGACCTGTTTGGTACTCAACGAGTAGTTTGAGGTCAGTCAGATCGGTGCCATAGATATTGCATGCAGTGCCCGCAAGACTCAAGTCCGCGGTAAGCTTGCCGTCGCTCTCGACTACATTAGACGCCGTATACCCGGGACAGTCATCAATTGAAGCAGCTAGAACTACGGAAGTCGAAGCCAGCGCTAAGAGTTGAAGGATCTTCATTTTAATTCATGCCCTTCTTTCGGCAGTGAGAAGGACGCTTGTGACATGAAGATACCTAATCAACCTCGATCCCCTACAAAGTCCGCATCCCAAACGACTCAATTTATAGCATATGCCGGTACCAGTTCAGGGCGCCCCGGCAGTCGAGGTAGCTATCCAATGCTCGAGTTCATCGTCATCGATAGGTCGCCCGGCATTTGCATGCAGGCATCGTGTATCGAAGAATGCAACCCATCGCATTGCGGGGAAGCGGGCATCGTGCCGATCGCACCCCCATCATAGGACCAAGCAACTACATATTAGGCCAAGAAAGCAAGGATGCCGCTTTATGTTCGCCTTATAAAGGAGCTCTTAACGACTATATCGGTCCGTTTCTTCCTGGGCACCGGGAGTGATACGGATTATTGAGAGTCGGATGTTGTGTCCAGCTGATTACCGGGTCCCTGGTGACGAGATGTGCAGAGCTGGAAATGGTGAAGGATATATCTGGCGTTGAATGGGAGGTCTCTCTTTGGCTACATTATAAGTCGATATTGAAAAGTGTGTGTAGTATTCATTAGTATGGGCAGGGTATCTGATAGGACGTGAGTCTTAATAGTGATCGCATAGACACGTAGCGTAGCGTGGGGTTAAACGCTGCAATTTTTAATGTTATTTTTTACCATTTTTTAAACGTTATCATGATACTTAGTTTTCCTTTAAAAAAAATACAGAGATGATTATAAAAACCGAACACAAGCTTCATTTCAACTTTTACTTTAATTAAGGAGTTGTGCCTTCATCACTGCAGCTGTACTGTATCTATGGCGACAACAGAATGATCTAAGGTAAAAAAGAATAGTTACTGGCCCCGATAGACTACAAACAACCACGATAGTATCGCGAGTGAGTCTACCGGTTCAATTCAAGCAGCGGGACCAAAAGTCGCATTGCTGTAGGCGGCAGAGCGAGAAAGCGGTGATACGCGCGATTCAGACGCGGTAGTTACTGAGAAATATAGTATGGCGTTAATTTACTGTATAGCGCAATAGTGACTTTGTGTGAATTAGTCTAAATTTTATCTTCCACCCGATCCACGTAGGTCAGGTCTGGGTATCACAAATTTGACCCTCTCCTACAGATCCCTCTGGTTGATCCAAGCCGCCGAGTCGCAAAGCACTTCGTCAGTGACGGCAAACCCCGTCGACGAATTCAGTGTCGTGTATCCAAAACACTGCCCTGGGATCTGGTCGGGATTGTTCAGTTGATCCGTATTCCTCCAACATACGGCGTTGCAGGTTTGGTTGTTGCCGGCTGCGATGGCGGTCTTGTTCGCGTTGTTGTAGTCGGCACATGCATTGATACAGTCGTTCAAGCTTTTCGTTGGCTGATTGAGTAAGTCGTCACCGTTGAGGACGTGACGTAATCCCGCCGTGCAAAACTTGCGGAACGTAAGTGGCTCACTAGAGCCGTCGGCCACGTCGTATAGCGTCCCGTTCGAGGAGGGGCAGTCGCGTAGGAGGGTGGTCGTTGAGAGGACAACAGTTGATGTTACTGCCGTCGGGGTTACTGCCGTCGTCGGGGTCGAGGTGGTGGGGGTAGAAGATAAAAAGGAGTCGAAGTATGATGAATATTCTGGATCTATAGTCGCCGATGTGGAAGATCCGCCGGTATCAGTACTTTGCATCGAAGACTTGTTTCTCGAGCCCACTACGCCCCCAGTTATTCCACCGGCAATAGCTATTACCACGACAAGCACACCGAATCTGAAAATGAGCCAGTAAGACTTGGAGCTGAGTCCACAAGTGAACCGTGATTTCTCTGAGGTCACTGTTGGACTGTTGTTGTTGTCTTCCTTATGATAGGGAACAACCTCGAGAGCACTCCCGGGAACAACCTGGGGAGCATCTCCGGGGACGACTTCGGGGGCCCCATAATATGATTTGAAAGCACTCCCAGGAACGACTTCAGGAGCACTCTCATAAACGACCTTGGGGGGGACTTCGGGTCCGACTTCTGGGGCCTTATTGACAACAACTTCAAGATCGGAGTATGGGAGTTGTGACATTTCGCTTGCAAACTGTAGTAGTAGTACGTCACCTACACGTGGTCCCGGCAACCTTTTCAGATTAATAAAATGCACGGCGTGACTTTAAACTCTGAATTTCTAGAGATTTTACCAGGGCTCTGTCTTTTACCAGACAGCAGGGGGTTACCCATGATTGGTTACTGAAACGCAATATTACGGCGTTGCATTGAATGAAACCAACAACACATGGTAGTTATATTTTTGGCAGATAATGTTCGAGACAACCATGCCTGCTGAAATGGGATTGGTTACCAGCTTGTCGGAACCCAACCGGAGAGTTTCCATAGGTACGCATGTGTTGGTCGAGGTTAGCTGCGCCTTAAATACGCCACCATACTGCTTAGTGTAGTGTAAAAGGGGCACAGAATTCCAAATAGTAAAATGTGTCCCCGACACTAGCCAATGTCGCGGTGGATACGTCGAGAGATGCGGAATTAACTACGACGATGATAGATATGAGACTAGGATGAGCTTTAGTTAAGGTTGTGAGGATGGCAATGATCGGCGTATGGTAATGAGTCTCTTCTAAGGTCTCAAGGGTTAGCTCAAGTACTTAACCCATTATTTACGGATTGGAGTAAGGCCGCAATCAAACCCCCCTGGAACCCCGTTGGAACTTGTGTTTTCGTTGGTTGACAGCCTGCTCAAGATACTCTAGTTAGTCGATTACTGCGGCCAGTTAGTCGAGGATGCCTCGTGAGGACATTATGTAACCACATTGATCAAAGCCTATGCTTTAAATGGTGATGCTGATGCTTTGATGCTTTTATAACTGGGCAAGGTGTGTATGGAAGGGCAAGAAACTTGGAAAGCCGAAACAGAGATCAAACAGTTATATATGTGAGAAGTTCGCGAGAGGTGAATCCAATTGTCAAGGGGCTTTGTCCCGGAATGACTAGATCGGGCTGTCAGCAGTCAGGTAGTAGGTAAGTAGGAAGAGTCTAAATTGATTCCTTAGCGCTCCCGAATATTTAGGGAACGGTCCAAATATATACACCAAGTCCACTATAGCCACTCCCATGGGGTAGATGTGACCATATCTCCCGACATTAACCTATCGGCACTGTTAGGTCGCCAACGGGTAGCCGGCAGGCTGAATAGTATATGATTTAGAGCTTATCATCATCCTCCCCTGTTGTCTCTAACATTTCTAGCGCCGGCAAAACATGCTCGGCGGCTGCGTGATGGACAGCGTGAACCTATCAGCGTGTCACAGGTTATGATCGAAAGTACAGTGTAAGTATCTCCGTAGTTAGCTCCGGCTAGGTACTTAGGTAATTATTGTTGCAGGAGATGCCACCTAAAAATATGCCCACTGTGGTTACCTATACAGTATGGACTGGGGAGAAGCTCCGCCATGGCTACCCATACGAGGGAATCAGGAGCCAGTACTCTGTTGTTGAGGAACCCGCGTTTGACCAGATATTACATCAAGTCTATTATTACGATTCTCAAATTTTACGACATGTTCACGTGAGGAGTTGCTCTTGCATATAGTATATAGTAGTCAAATAGAATCATGCTTTTGAATGTCTAAGCTACATACATTTCCATAAATCACATAAAACACCGCCACATTCATAGAGTTTCTATTTATCGATGGCACAGCGACGTCTTGTCAACCACCTTAATCAGCAGATTCGCCATTGCTACGTCGCTAGGATGTGTAGTGAACGGAAGCGAGCGCGATTCAACTTCATGTATTAAGCATGAGCTTGGTTACTATATACGGATACTTATTTCAAAGCGCCTGAGGCTTCCTCCCCCAAGCTCTAACGAACAAATAATTGATTTTACGATCCACAAACTCCTTGTCGAAAGATGTGAGAAGCTCATCTGCTTCCTCTTGTGTCGTCATACCCTCAACACCACCTAGACTTATTATTCCTCGAAGTGATTGATCAGCAAGCGCCTTGACGTGGAAATTTGTTCGCGCGATCCAGTCATCTTTATTGCGTGTGTATAGTTGCGAGTTTCCGGGGTATGCCTTGTCGTCACACTCAACACACCCGGCCTCCTTCAGGTAGTGTATCATGCCAATAGGTAGACTACTCTATAGATTAGTATCATGTTTACTACGAGGTTGTTATTTCTTCTTCTTCTTCTTTCTTTCTTCTTTCTTTCTTTTTTCTTTCTTCTTTCTTTCTTCTTTCTTTCTTCTTTCTTTCTTCTTTCTTTCTTCTTTCTTTCTTCTTTCTTTCTTCTTTCTTTCTTCTTTCTTTCTTCTTTTTTAAAAAAAAATTGCAAGAATTATGATAACATACTTCAAGTCTCTTCCGACTTTCTTTGCAAACCGCCAGTTTACTTGCTGGAACTTGAACCATGCAAGACTAGGTGGTTCAGTAGATGTCAAGAGCTGTAATATGTAAGAACGATATCTAGGACGAAGCTGTCATTGTTGGAGGATACTGGGGAGAAGGCTTTCCCACCAGGTTTATGGGGTAACTCACTACGAAACCGTTAGCCGAGCACTAAAATAATTTCTTCGAGGAAAGAACCCATGAGATAGAGTATGAAAATCCAGATACGTACCCGGACCGGTCTCAGCCCACACTATGTAGCCCCCGGGTTTAAGGAGGGTCATCAGATTCTTCACTAAGTCTGTTCCCTGTCCTTCCTTCAAGGCAAAGATAATCAACCGCACGTTGACGACGTCAAATTTCCCGAGAAGGTCGCTAGGGAATGGTTCGTACATATTGGCTTGTCGCAGTGTAATGTTAGGGGCCAGTGAAGACTGGAACTTCGTGGTGTCGTAGTCCAGACCAACGAGTTCTGCATCAGGAGATAACGTCTTACCGACCTCCGACAGCCATATCGCCGTTCCGGTGGCGATTTCTAGAATCTTAGGCGGTGTTGGTGATTTGGAGAGTGAGGATGCGACATCTGGAGGAAGCAAATCATTTTGCATCATATCATCGAATAGGTGATGCTGCCTGTTCAGCCGATCGTGCTCAGATTGCGCGACACCGGCATTGAGAAAGTAGACGGACTCGGTTTCTACATTAGGCATCTTGACTACATTAGATGTCCGTGTCCAGGTCCTAACAAGCTATACGTCGCGAGAAAGTGGTATAGGAATGAATATACGATGTGCAAAGTTGTTGATTAATAGACAGCGGATGTTATTGATATTAATACCTTCCGCCGAGTTTTTATATGCCAAGGCCCATTTCAATACCCCGTAGAACAAGGATTGAGACTAGGGCTTGGAGAACATACTCGAATTACCAATAGTCTTCTAAGAGCCAAAGGTCCTTCGACCTCCTAGACGGCTTCTGGAAATAAAACGGAGCATTAAGTCTATATTTGCAACGAGTTATCGGGGCATCTATATGTCTAGTTCGTAGAATGGCGGGATAACTGAATATCGAGCCTTTCCGTAATACCGGAGACCGAGACTAGTTTCATGGCGTATACTGCACATGGCACTATTTGACGACCGCGTTGTGCTGAATGTATGCGTGGCAATAAAGCAAGCAATGCATGTATTACTACTAGCCATGTATGGTATGAAGAATGCAATAGACGTGGCAACTAGGGCGGAGCATTTATCAATAATGCCTTTAACGTCATGGTTAGATAGCTGAACATATCGTTCTGTGTCACATATGGTCGTGATTGGGTTTTTTCACATCTACATCCATTAATTACACCGGGGATCGAAAGTTTCACTAGGCACGATCGAGCCGAGAGCTGAAATACGGAGTCGGCGGTTAACTTAGTTTCAGCTGCCCAGTGTGCTACCGCTATTCTACTATTGGTGTGGAATAGATATAATAGGCTATGCAACTTAATTATGACACGTAGTTATGTGGGGAAAGACTTGGGAATTAGTTTAGAATCTGGAAGGCCGTTCTTCGGCAGACTTAATTCGGCAATTGAATCCAGACTGTAACGATGACAGCATGCGGGGTGTTGATCTTGTGAGTGGGGTTAAGTCTCCTATTTGTCCACCACTATCGACTGCTCTTCATATCTCTTTCTCGTATACCGATGTATTTGAGAATTGAAAAGTCTAGACGTTTCCGAGCGGCATGATACGGATAAGCGATTGCCCCACGATAGTAGCATGCGCTGCTCGAGTTCATTCAATCGGCTTACCAGAAACCAGACGCGCTTGAGCATCATAAGACATATGCATCTCAAAAATACCTATACTGTAGGCCCGCTGAGGAATATTTATTTCTAGTGAGAAACTAGAAATAATTGTTATGTACTACAAAGCGACCTTCAACCGAGCTACCGGGGCTTTAAACCATATCTTTAGGTCATATGGTATAAAATAGATCGCTAGGTTGTATATTATACTAGTTTTTACGGCGGTTCACGCCGAGGGCTTTATTTTGAGATGCCGAAGCGCGATACTCGCATGGATAAATCTTTCCGTAGCATTCAACCACGACACCTAGGCAGGGATACCAACGTTATCAAACAACCATAAAGGGTTCCCAGCCCGCGTGGTAGGACCGGCAGATGAATAGCCTGCAATATGGCTATAAGCATTATGATTATGAAATAGATTAGTAATTGTATTCTGAATAGAGTTAATATCTCAATTTCTAGCCCTAATACCAGTAGCCCTTGTAGCATCACGAACAATAAGACTTCAAGTACACAACAGTAAGAGAAGAAGGGATTAAAGAGGAGGTTTATCCTACCGACCGACCCCGTGACAGGGTATCTCAGGAATCGCTGACACTCTTATCCCATCATCACAAGCTGTCCCGAATTAAGGGAAATAGTCAATGGACATACAGACTTCATTAAGATATAAATAAACCATACTCTAGCCTCCAAAGCTATCTGGATTTACCATGTCTTCAAGTACGTAGCGGGTTAAGCTTAAGTAGCAAGCCATTCGCCGGCTTGATGGTAATAGCGCCTCTAGGTAAAATCTTCCTATCGTCCATGGCCAACTCCCAGGAGAAGGTACGGATCATGGAAGCGAGAAGACAGCGCATTTCTGCCTTCGCAAACCCCTGTCCAATACAGCTCCGCGGCCCATGTAGGAAAGTTAGAAACTCGTAGTTACTGTTAGCGCCGCCGTTCGAGTTCGGCTTGCCGGAGGTGATCCACCGCTCAGGTCTGAATTCGCCCGCCGCGGGGCCCCAGAGGTCTGGGGAGCGGTTCATCTGCCACATGGAGAGAACAACGGTCACGCCCTTGGGAATAACCTGGCCAGCTAGACTTGAGTCTCGGATAGCCTGGCGCATCGTCAAGGGCACCGTCGGGTATAATCGTAGGGTCTCGTTCATGATGCCGTTGAGATATGGCAGTGGCTCGAGAACACCGGCTAGATCAGTGGACTGGTCGATCTCCGTGTCATCGGGTAGTGCCTGACGAATCTCTTCTCGAAGCTTATCCTGGAATTCGGGATGCTTGGAAAGCAAGTAACATGCCCAGCTAAGAGCAGACGAAGTCGTCTCGTGCCTATTAAAATAAATATAGTTAGCATAATGAGATGTTAGTGTATAGATGGACAGCTGTCTCTGCTATAGGGGCAGCATACCCTGCAGCTAAAAAGGTCAATAGCTGATCTCTGAGTTGAGGATCAGTAAAGTTGCCCGATTTAATAAGGAGGGATAGGATGTCGAAGTGGTCGTCTTTCGAATTCATGATTGCGTTCTTCTTCTCTTGTAACATGGGCATGCAAAAGTTACTAAGAGTGGTTGTCAGGTATTGGAACAAGCCATACATCTTCCACGGGAGTAGCCTTATGAAAGGCAGACCAAACAGGATAGAGGACATGGCGAACACAAGCTTCTCGGGCGCGGGCTCAAGCAGCTGCTCGTAGATGCCTAGAAGCGGATCTTCGGCTTTCTTTAGCATGTTGAACTCCCGACCCATGCCCGCCACCCCGATGATGTCAAGAGTAACCCTGCTAGTCCAATTTGACAAGTCGACGATTTTTGTGTCTTTTCCATCTCCAGTCTCAAGAGCTTCTTCTAGCACGTCACACATAAGAGCTGACTTCTTCCACATCATGGGGTATAAGTCTTTGATATGGCGGAAGGCGAAGGCCGGCATCGTGTTCTTGCGCAGGAATTTATGCTGGTCGCCCTCAACCATGATAAGTCCGTCGCCGAGAACATGACGCAAAAGTCCACTGATTTTGGGGGGTTTGATAAAGTCGTATGGTTTATGGACGAGCAAATCAGCCAGCATCCGTGGTTTTGTAACCACTACTTGGTGATCAAAGGCGGTCAGACTGAGAATCTCTTGGTCTGGATATTTCTTGACGAGGTCGAGAAAGAGATCCCCTGATGGTCTGTCACTCACGATCAGAGTTCGATGGGCGATACTGACAAGGTTCTAGGTGGACTCAGTGAGCATTTAATCCGTATTCCGTGGTAGCGTGTACGCATAGCTGTCTACTCACTCTTGGGCCGGCAAGGTGCCTTAACGGACTGAGGAGCTTTGGGTAAATAAAACCCCAGAATAGTGCAGCGAACGCATAGTTCACGAGAAAGATCACGGCTACTATTTCCAGATGGGCGTTCAAGTTGAAAAACCTGGAAAAGGGTTCCGCATAGAACTTGATAACCACCAAGGACTCAACTGTTGCTGCGAGAGTGAGACTCGGGATGCTGAAGATCTGAGCTGCTGCACCCATAGCGAGATGGGTACGTAACTGGGCAAGCTAATCCGTGATGAATAGAAGATGGAGGGGGAATTTATCGTCTTGATAGAGATGAAATCCTATATTGAGAAGTAAGTGTTTCACTACAAAGGACACGCCTTAAGTAGTGGGCTCTAATATAGCCTTGTATGTTTTCTTTGTACTAGACTCTAGGAGACCCCTCTGCTAAATCTAAGCGCTTGGGAGCAATGTACTACTAATGAGCAGCATAGAAGCCAGTAAGTACTAGGTGTCGAAATACGCAAATGGTCCAGATAGGGCGCTTCTCAAATGGCTATAGAATCTCTGGCTATGTCAACCAGGCCTCTCGAAGCCTCCTGACCGAGATAAGTTTCACGTGAGTTGTCAAGGGTTAAATAAACTTGGCCCCTTTCGGTAGAGTTGGCAGACGGCGGCGGTGATGGCTCTGACGTCGTTCTCCCGCTTTGGTAGCCCTTTAGGGGATGGTGGGCCATGTTTGGATCTCCGAAACCCCACGAATGGGGCAAGATTGGGGATATAGACCTATTCGCCAAGAACTGTGACTTTCTGAGGCCACACTAATCGAGCACTAGGCAAGATACACGTACATCTTGTCATCGCGAGTATCCAAGAGCTCCGCCTAGTTGTATATAGTTCGGTATGCCGAAGCTTTGCGGAGAGGTGGAGTGCCCCCACGTGCGTGGTCTGCCGTGCTTTCAAGCCTCTTTCTAACTTGATTGGATCTAGCATTGAGAACTGCACATCGCAAACTCAAGCCTCTTCGGGTTTAGCCTGCGAGACGCTGATAAGTTGATGCGATGGGTAGTACAGATGGGTAGGGACGTGTAGATAGAATAGGTCCACTAAGTTTGACATGTGGGAACCTTGTGTAAATCGGTCCTTCATTTACTATACTAAACATTCTACAACATTGTGGCACTATCACATAGCTTCCTTATAGTTAGCCTACCTAAGAACAACATTGTTAGCGAGAGAGCTTCGCAAACTAGTACCGAAAGAATGTGATGTGGACTATCTTCAGCCCCCTAACCCAGAAAAAGCCTTCGCGCATCCTAGTCCGGGACACTAATATACAAACTTCCATAAGAACTAGCTGGTATTGGCTCATAAAGTTAATATTGTTGAACAAGATTAAAGATACTTCCGTAGTACTTCGTATGACTTAATGCCGTAGATACACGATTCCAGATCGAGTATAAATGCAATGAGATCTTCATCCCCCGAGCAAAAGAATCTTCGTTAATAACGCGGTGGCGTCGGAGTGGCAGTCTCGGGCATTGCTAGTACTGCCATAGCACGAATCAAGCTCTGAGTCCCCGGTCGCTGGGGTGCAGACGTGGCTGAGGCTGCTTGTTGCTCCCACGACATGGCCGCTCTGATTCCAATGGCGGATTTCACTGCAAGCCCGGGCGTCAGTTATCACTATTTCCAGCGTGACATGTGAATATTTGGATGTGCGGCAAATCCCGAGACACAATGATAGGCCCAAATGGAGCACGTCCACCTTGAGGGTGGTGGGCTAGGCAGGCAATGGCTTTGACTATTACTTACTGCGATTGAGTATGTCTTGGCCGCATCGTCGTTGCTCGGCTGTTGCGTAAGCGCAGTATGTCACCAGCCTTATAGGCTGAAAAACGACTAATGCGGCGGCTCCGTCCTGGGGTATCGAAACGGGACTTCCATCAGGGCCGAGGTCCCCCATGGCGAATGGTACGCAATAAAGCATGTCGTCGATTGCTAAGCGAATATTTTTCTCCAAAATGGGAATGCAGTTTGCCCATGCTGCCTGATCGCCTACTCTCCAAGTGTCTGCCTCCCTGCAGGAGACTCGGATCACGTCATAATATTCCAGGATACTTAACAATAGTATCATACGCGCAGCACGAACCAATATGATAATACAAGCAGTTTTAGGGTCGTAGTAGGTCGTCCCCGTCGCAATTTCGCCCAGGGTAGCTGGCATGTTCCGGCCTGCGAAAGTATTTTTCCAATATGGTTCGGCCTCTGCATCCCACCTATCGAACTCTTCAAGGGCTTCAAAACATGCTCTTAAAGTGGACTGATCCGTCTCAACCGAACGCCTTTTCTTCTTTGGTTGAGGCATATCTCCTTTTAACTCATCGTTATTTTTTAGGTTTGCGGCGCATTCTAACAGATTATGCCGTAGACACAGAGTTCTCGTCATCAAAGACATTGCTCGCATCATCGGATCGAGAAGGCCTAGCAAGGCAACTAAGCCTCCCGGGTCACTGTATTTGGTGTCCTCATGTAAAAAGGTATACACTTGCTATTGGACCGTTAACATCTGTTTCAACTACCGGGCGGTAGAAGGCAATGTGCTAGTTCTAACAGTCGACTTACCAGTTTGAGAAGTGCCAGGAGGAAGAGCTCAAACCCCCTTCCCGTGCAGAGTTGGTCTATACCTCTTTTTTCAAGAAGGTAGTATAAACCCGAAGCGTGTTCGCTTGGATCGCCCCAGCTCTCTTCGCCAATGTCCTGATGAGTTGTTAGGACCTACCGGGGAATGTTATTAGACAATGATTCTTTACCTTGAACATGCACAAAAGCAAGACTGCGGCAAGAACCCTATCATCGGTGACTTCGTCTTCGGTCTGGATAGATTTCCTTAATGCTTGCAATGCGCGTCCATAGTTGAGATATGACTGGAGCCGGAACTTGTCGCCACGGAACTGATTGTAGGCCGCCATCTGGGCTACGCTCAACGTAGCTAACTCTAGAAGGCCATGGCCGTCGTGATTAAAGAGACTTGGAAGGAAGGTCAAATGCCCCGGGAGGTTGTCATCCTCATCCGGCGTCACGAAGCGACGAACAAAATAGCATAATGATACGTCGTCGTATGAGACCTCAAGTTGAGGCGTGATACTTGGTGGTCGCAAAGTGCGTACGACAGCCCGATTACTGCTGACTTTCTTAGATTGCGTCTGCACTTGAGATGATATTTGAGAGCTATCCTGACGTCGCTCTGATGGCGACGAATTCTCTTGATGAGTCGAAGAGGCCTTATCGAAGCGGAAATGAAATTGATCAGAATAGCCCGGACAGGGCTTTCCGTAGATATTGCAGCGCCGACATGAAGGCCGACCTTCGTCGCACTAGTCCAGAGGAAATGGACGGCGTTAGCCACAAGTGAGACCCTAACCTTTTGAGGTCGAAAGGCTCCCCTCACGGCCCTAAATACTGGGCTAACTCACTTTGACCTTACGCTGGCGACAGCGCTTACAACCAGTACTGAACCGACCAGGAAAAACCATCTCGGCATACCAAGACGCAATAGCGATAGCGAAGGAACCGCGGAGGTGGGAGCGAAATATGGGGATATGCGGGATGGGATCTCCAACTGATAAGTGACGTAAATATATCTAACAAAAATCCAGCAATTAGAATGCCAAGTGGACCTGAACGGCCCCCTTTAGCTTTCAGCTCCCCACTGATCCCGTAATTTATAGCTCTAACTGGCTTAGATTCCGAATATCGCCATCCTCTCTTGGCAAAAGGAAAGCGTTCTCGGAAGCCGAGGTCCTCATGCTCCACTAGTTCAACGTACAGGCATACCTGGATCAAGATCAGATGCTGAACATTAATGGGGGAGTCTGTCCAAATCGTTCAATATAATTGCGACAAATCGTCGCGGTTAAACACCATATATCTTTATTGACATGGCTAGGAATCCTCACCGCTCTGATGGAATGCCATCATTGCTGCTGCAGACCCAGTTCGCCTTGAAGTGACCAGATAACTAGCTGAGAAGGTTCGTCAGTTCATGATGTATTCGATACTCTATTCACCTGCCCTTGGCCTAGGACCGCTGTTACGAGAGCTCCTTTTCTCGCCACTCTTGTCTGGGCCACTTCTCCTTGCGGTCATACGTGCCCCGGGTACTGTACGCGATGTTGTTTCGAATCTCGCGAGCAGAGTGCCTGGTTTGCACGGACCGCCACCAAATTTAAACCTCGCTACCGCTAAAACAGTGTTGCGTATTCTCTTCGCGTTGAGCGTCATACGCCGACTGAATCGGGCTTTGAATATGATGGCGGCCAACTCCTGGCGTTTGACGGCAAGCAAAGGATGGGATTGGTCAAACGAGATCGCGGTTATCACTGGGGGTTCCAGCGGTATTGGGAAGTTAGTGGTGGAGAAGCTCACCACGATTGGCGTTCGCGTTGCTGTTCTCGATATTCAAGACCTGCCCAAATCGATGGAAAGCAACACTCGTATTCGCTTCTTCAGGTGTGATGTAACGTCCTCTGAGTCAGTGGCCGAGGCCGCCGACGCTGTTCGCCGCGAAATTGGAAACCCGTCTATCCTCATCAACAACGCCGGCATTACTAGTCCGACTACCATTCTCAAGATGTCGGAGTCTTATCTGCGCAAGATATTCAGCGTCAACTCCCTGTCTCATTGGTATACGGTCCAGCAATTCCTTCCGCACATGATTCAGATGAACAAGGGTCACGTTGTCACAGTCGCCAGTATTGCTTCTTTCGTGGCGTTGCCTACCGCTGCTGACTATTCTGCCTCGAAAGCAGCAGCTCTCTCTTTTCACGAGTCGCTCACAACTGAGCTCAAGCACTGTTACAAGGCACCAAATGTCCTAACTACCGTCGTTCACCCCAACTTTGTCCGCACCCCTCTCATTGAGGGATGGGCCGACCATCTCGAACAATCCGGCGTCCGTATGCTCACGGGCGAACAGGTAGCTGAGCCGATAGTCGAGCAAATCAAAAGCCGGCGGGCCGGCCAATTGATTATCCCAAAATCAGTGACATTGATTGCTGGAATCAGGGGCTGGCCGACCTGGCTACAGGAACTGCTCCGCGACACTCTCGGTCGGTCATCACTGAAGCCGTAGATCGTTAATATCGCGAACACACTATACAGCCACCGAGATAAGAAGAGTCTGATTATCCCCAATATGAATGGAAGACGTTTGCATGCACACGTGAAGTAAATACAAATTTAAATATAGTGTTTGATGCATTATCTAAGCAGGCCATATAATCCAACTCGCCAGTATCGCTCAAAACGTTAATAAGTTTATATCGACATATATTAGATAACCTAAAAGTCTCCTTCCCTGTTACCTCTAGGCCATTTCCTCGGTATAGGTATACCGTTAAAACGGCCTACCCACCTAATGCATACTTCTCATCAAGTATAGGTACCTACTGACTAACATCATCTAGTCTGGAAGTGCCCATGCCGGCGGGTCGATCTGCACAGTATTAACAAGACGCTAGTGTACATGGGTCTATCCGAACCGTAATGTAACCATCCGGATCCTTTCCCACTGCCTTGTTCCAGATAGAAACACTGCCGAGGCATGTAGTGTCATGTAGTACTTTTAAGTCCTTTGTTTTAGAGGGGTTTCTAATAAGAAGGCGGGTTCTATGAGTTCGGAAGAGCGCTATCACTCGACACCTTGAACCCGCGAGCTTTTGTTCATACACAGTATACTCAAAAGTCTCTGGAACTGGTACTTATTGTAAGCTAGACAGTATCAATATCCAGTTCTGATCTCTTCGTTTCACATATGAAGCCGAGATGGCGCGTATTCTTTACATCCTCGCCTATACTCCTTTCTTACTTTTCCATTACTTCCTCGACATCATCCGCTATCTACCCCCTAAAGGGCGTCCAGTTCGAGGATGGACTTTCAACCAGGCGGCTCGCGTGCGTTCACTCCGACTGCTTCTGATTTATTGGTCGCTTTCCCTTGCCGGGGATCGGTTGAAACTCAAGCCTGGGCGTGAGCGAAACAGGTTTAAAGTCATTCATCCGAAATTCAAATCGTATAAAGGTCCTTTGAACGACACGAAGATTCAACCAGAAACGATCGGTGTTACTTGGACACCGGCACCGCCTCCCTCAGCCGCAGCGACGAGCCAGAGAACTACGGTAGCACTGCACTTCCACGGTGGTGCATTTGTCATCGGTGACGGGCGCGATCATGATACCGGATATCTAGCTCAAACTTTCATACGACACATGGGTTGCACGTATGTATGTACGCCACAGTACAGATTGTCTAATCACAAAGGCGGGCAATTCCCGGCGGCGCTGCAGGACGCCTTGACTTCATATCTCTATTTGGTCAACGAGCTGGACATTCCGGCCGCTCGAATCATATTATCCGGAGACTCGGCGGGTGGAAACATCGTGCTCGGTTTGCTGCGCTACATCAGCGAGTATGGTCAGGAGTTGAATATCCCAGCACCCGCTGCGGTCGCGCTATGGTCTCCTTGGACGGACGTGAGCGCAGCATTAGATATGACTAAGGATATCAAAAAATCGCCCAACTATCTATCCGATTATTTGAGTGCTGAGTTTGCACGTTGGGGAGGCCGCATGATCACGGCCTATGGGTCAATTGACGGGTCGGGTCCCTATCTATCGCCACTGCATCATCCTTTTAAAATGAGCATTAAGATTCCCATGTTCGTGAATGGAGGGGACAGGGAGGTGTTGCGCGATGATATCAAGGCGTTTTCTAAAGCCTTTGAGTATCAGGGCTGGCCTGTGCACCTAGCCATTTCAAAAGGTTGTCCGCATGATTTTCTTCTACTCGGATCAATACTAGGCTTCCATAGGGATGCTGAAGCAGCGGTGCGAGAAGCGAAAGCATTTTTCTCTAGCACAACAATGCTACATCTAGATAGTTCTGATTGAATAGTGGAATGATTAGCATGTCAATAATGTAAAAAGACGACGAAAGAAATCATATCAGCATCTACATGTATAGCAGCCGCTTGATTCCGGGGGTCAGCGTAGTATCTACCTAAGCCATACTTAGTATATGGTGCTGGGATCTGACCGCCCTTTGGTTCACCAAGAGAACAAGATTCCACTAGGTATTAGCATCTCGGAAACAGCCGAGTGCGGGCCCCAAAGTTTGCCAAGAGTACCTCTTGGTGCGCAAAAGGTACATGTCGATGTCGTACCCTTTCCCTCCCTCGCTCGGCGCGGTTTTGAAAACTTACTGCGTAGTGAGAGCTAGATTGGTTGCCTACAGAAGGGAGATCGTTTCCCCTTCCGGTGCTTGTTTGCGAAAGAGGCTCCATATCAGACCAAAAAGCCTGAGTAAGTCGCTTTATTGTTTATCTCTTGTCGTCTATTTCGAGGATTGCATCTGGTTATCTTCTATTCCTCGGCACAGATTTTGCCCTGTGATCTCGAGCCAATCTCTAGCTCGATGATTGTTAGACTAGGCCAATAGCAGCATCACCTTGATCATGCGATTCGCGTCGAGTCTCGTAGTCTCGTCCTTGGAGGACCTATGTGGATCCTATTGGAATCTGGGATTTTTAGTCTCTCAGGTATTCTAACTAGCCGGCTCTTCACAGTACGGTTCTTCATGAAGCTGTGATATCAGCTCCCGCCAAACCTCACAGTCTACCTGTAAGTAATTGCCTGTATTTAATGCACCTTTGCTTGCTCTTTGAGTCAAACACTAAGACCTTATCTGGTCTCTCATTTCGCCCTACTAACAACTCCAGCTCGCCCTATGGCTACCAAATTTCCCCCTGGCGACCCGTCGTCGGGTACAACGCCTGCCATTTTGGATTTTGATGTTGTTATTGTCGGCGCTGGCATCTCTGGCATCAATGCAGCCTATCGTATTCAGAACCAAGGCCCTCCTGGTCTGAAATACGTTATCCTAGAAAGCCGTGACTCCATGGGAGGTACTGTGAGTAGTTCCCTGAGTTATTGTCTTCGTCTTTCGGCCACCTAAGGGTATCGAGGTTCTCCCGGGGCTAGATCCATGGCTTTAGAAGCGTGTAATGCCTCTGAAGCCCCAACAAATCACACTCGAAATTGCGGTAACTGACAAGATTGTTGCAGTGGGATCTGTTCCGTTATCCCGGCATTAGGTCCGATTCTGATGTTTTCACGTTCGGTTTACCTTGGAGTCCGTGGAAAGCCACGGGGACGATGGGAAGCGGGGACGAGATAAAGGATTATCTCATCCAGTCGGCCCGGTCTGCTGGCATAGACCAGCATATCCGCTATCAACACAAGGTTGAGACCACAGATTGGCACTCCACAGAGCAAAGTTGGGTCTTTCAGGTCAATGTGGCAGGCAAGGAGAAGCCCGTCATTTTTAGATCGCGCTTTGTCCTTCTTGGTACCGGCTATTATGATTACGAAACGCCTCTTCAGACTGTCATTCCTGGGATTGAGAATTTCAAGGGTAAAGTCATTCACCCACAATTCTGGCCAAAGGACTACGACTACACAGGAAAGGATGTCGTTATTATAGGGAGCGGAGCTACCGCCGTCACCATTCTCCCATCTATCACCGACAAGGCCAAACGTGCGACGATGTTACAGAGAAGCCCCGGGTATATATTTTCTGTACCCGCGAGCAGCTTCTTAACGAGAGTTCTATTTGCCGTCCTACCGGCGACCATAGCGCACCGATTCAACAGGCTCCGCTGGGCCTTCTCGAGTTACCTATCGACCCTGTTCTGTAAGACCTTTCCCGGACTTGCTAAGAAGTACATCAGAGATGCGACAATACGACAACTCCCCCCAAACATCAAGTGGGATCCCCATTTTAAACCTCGTTATAACCCATGGGAACAACGATTTTGCGCCTGTATGAACGGGGACTTCTACGCTGCTCTCCGTTCCGGTAAAGCGAACATTGTAACTGACAAGATCAAGACGGTAACGGCAAACAGCATCGAGCTAGAGTCTGGATCGGCTCTGCATCCCGACGTCATTGTTACGGCCACAGGCCTGAAGCTCAAGTTCGGCGGAGGTATACAGTTCTCAGTAGATGGCACAGGCTTCAAAGTTAGCGACAAGTTCGCGTGGAAGGCAGCTATGCTTGAAGATGTGCCGAATCTACTATTCCTGACAGGCTACAAAAACGCATCATGGACACTCGGCGCGGACGTCAGCGCTCAGCTTTTCATCCGTCTACTTCGCCTGATGGAGCAGAAGAACGCCAAGGTCATAGCGCCAAAGCCATCCCAACCCATGGAAGAGAAGCCCATGATGAATTTGTCCTCAACGTATATCAAGAAGGCAGGCAGGGTATTTCCCAAGGGAGGTACCGATCAATGGAGCCCCAAGAAAAACTACTTTGTAGATATGGCGGCAGCTAAATGGGGAAATGTCACCCAAGACTTGCATTTCACGTAGAGTTTGTCTCAGGACGTAGAACTGCAAGGGAAGGGTGATACATGAGCTATGAATAGTTCGTAGGCACATAATAGATATAATTTCTATTCTGTTACTATGACGATTTCACGTGCACATAGCACGGTTTGAAGCGCCCAATGATACCGAACGCACGACACTGTATGCAGAACAGACGAGCAGACTTGCCACTCAGTTGTGTATCTCGAATGGTTATTGATTACCTCGCCCGCACGCAAATCCATATCTCGCGACTCTGCATACCTTTTAGTTACTATTCTTGTTCGCTACCTCCCATCACACTAGATGCCTATGTGGCGGATACTGCTCTCCTTCACATGACTGACGTCACTATGTGAGGCCTAAGATCACCACCCCGTAAAATCGATAGTAGGGAAGGCTAAGTCAACGTACGCCGAGTGTCTTAGTCAAAAGGTCACTTCTGGGGTAGTAAGTTGGAGGGCATGTCGCGGGGGAGCTCGCAAACTCATCCCGCGTTGGGTATGTGTGGGCCTCTCAGACAGGTAGTCAAGTGTAAACCGTTGAGCCGTACACCATGATCCCGAATCAGCCACTTTATGCATTATGTTTCACTCAAAAATGAGAAAGGTGTGAAGTATGGTAATATCGCGTGTCCTTTTCTGAAGTCTTGGCGTCCTTCCTCACATGTGACGTTGAAAGTCCCCTCATTCTTTCGATAGAGTCCAACATCTCACCTTGACTCAAAACTGCACGATGGAAAGACACTGTAGCTATTAGCTAATGTATAGTAATATTTTAGAACGTCGATAAGTAGACTGCACGGATCAGCCTAAGGGACGGCCCCCAGGGCTGACTTTGATTCCTTCGCGTAGACAGGGGCAAAATTTAAGTATAAGCAATTCATTCACCACTCACACATAACTCCTTCATCATCGCATTCCGTAGCTAGATCAGGAGACACGGCCAACAAGCCAGTGTGAGCTTCTCCGAGGATTTATCATGACCGTACAAGCTCTCTCTCCAGGCACGCCGGGCAATCTCACCCAAGCTGAGCAGCAAAAACTCCAGCAGGCATGGATCCACCTACTGCGTCTTTGCGGCGCCAAAAATCTTGAGAATAGTGGCTCCCCAACGTCAGCACCGGATCTCACCGGAGAACTACAGCGACAATTGACTGATGAATCGCCGGAGGCTTTCCGTCAGGGGCTCTGGGGCTTCATATTATCAGAACACCCAGACGCATTAGTGTTGCGGTTTCTGCGAGCGCGGAAATGGGACGTCGAGAAGGCCATGATAATGCTCGTCTCGGCCGTCAACTGGCGCATCGAGCAAAATATAGCCGAGACCGTCATCCACGCAGGCGAGAGCGTAGGACTGAAGAAGGATCCCTCGGTAGACGACCAAGGCTTTATCTCGCAGTATCGCTCTGGGAAGAGTTACGTCCGGGGGAAGGATAAGGAAAACCGTCTCGTCTACGTCATCAGGGTTCGACTGCACGACCCAGGGATGCAGTCAGCGGAGGCCATGGAGACATACATCCTGCATAATATCGAGAGCCTGAGAATTTTAATCAAGTCCCCGGACGATAAGTGTTGCCTTATCTTCGACATGACTGGCTTTGGGGTCAAGAACATGGACTTCCACGTGGTCAAATTTCTTGTTTCCGTCTTTGAGGCGAGATATCCCGAGACTCTTGGCATAGTCCTCATACATAATGCGCCCTTCGTATTCTGGGGTTCGTAGCCTTCTCTATTCCCTTTCTCCTATAGATCGACGCGCTCATAGTTACATAGGAATATGGAATATCATCAAGGGTTGGCTGGATCCCGTCATCGCATCTAAGATCAACTTCACGCGCAAATCAGCAGATCTTTTAACGTTCATATCTGAAGACAGCTTACAGACTAGCTACGGCGGCAAGGACACCTGGGAATACGAATACGTCGAGCCCGTTGAGGGTGAGAATGAGAAGTTAGCCGAGTCGGAGAAGAGGGCAGAGATTCAACAGGAGCGGAACGAGCTCATAGACGAGTTCGAGCTACGGACCATCGAGTGGGAATCTTTAGCGCCCGATAGTCCAGCCGAGAGGGAAAAGGCTTTACGGCGGACCGAGATATCAGACCATCTCAGTAAGAATTACTGGAAGCTTGATCCATACATTAGGGCGAGGACCTATTTTCACCGCCTGGGTATGGTAGAAAATAGCTAGAAGATAGATAGCCTTCTCCGTTTCATATGTACTAATAGGTCGGGGTAGCTGAAAGCGTGCTGTTAACCGCCTTTCTAATGGTAATATCATACATTCCTAGAAGCTTCCTTGTGCTTCGGCAGACAAAAACTATTGAAACCCAGTAAGATTTTGAAGCCTTTGCTATTATAACGATTTCCAAAAACGGTTCATTGGGCTTCAGGCAAATTTATGCTAACTCCAAAATTCTTACGGCCGCATACCTCTATGCCACACCCAGATGAATCTGGGGATCAGGCAATTCTCATATAGGATAATGCAACAATAACGAATTATAACATGTAGCAAATTTTCTGAACGAGAATTTATGAAAATAATATTACGTTGAGCGGCTCAATAATATTGAAGATCCAGAACTTTGACGTGTTTTACATAACTCATAGTACGTATACTTGACCTTGCCTATTTCTCACACTTTTCTTTCTCCCAAAGACTAAGATGTATTCGTCTTCAGAGCAAGAATATGATCAGCCGCATGCTCAGATGCGCTCACGATCATAGCAGACGGGTTACCCGTCATCATCCCGGGGAAAATCGATGCATCAACAACGAATAGGTTGTCCATACCATAGACCTTCGTATCAGTGTCGACGACCGCAGTGCCATTTTCCTTGCGCCCGTCGTCTAGTCCCATCTTAGCAGTCCCGATCCAGTGATTCGAGCAGCGCGATGCCGGAATTGCAGGGATCTTTCAGAGGGTTGATGTTAGTCTTTTACTCTCGGTATTGTGTAGGTATACATGAAAAACTAGCGTCGAGAAAGGCCAAGTGCAACTCACCGAGTTCACGTACGCCGTGGCGTTCTGTTCGGGTGTGGGCCGGATCCATGTTAGATTGGCGATAGACTCGAAGTACTTCTGCACATTTTCTAGGCCTTTGATGACGGCTGCCTTGTCGGCGGGATCGCTGAGGTATGGAGAGGTAGCAACGCGGGTGTTTAGGGCGGGGGTGATCGTCATGCGCCCGCGCGACTTCGCCCCCGTGCCAAGGTATTGTGTTATTGTCATAGATGCTATGATTATCGTTAGGAAGCAGCGCTATGTTGTACGTATGGAGAATACAGTGGCTGACTATTTGTTGTGCCTTCGACGCGCGATTGCCAGTGCAGATGCCTATCAACCCCATCAATTCCCGAGATGACCTCCCAGAACTACGTTTCCGGTCAGCAAGAAATCTATATACTAGAGCAATTTTAGGTGACTTACGATGGGGCCTAGATTAGGCGCAGCCTGTGTCAGGATGCCTGTTCGATTCGCTGCCAAATTGTTCAGTGTTGCGTAGCATTATTTACAGCTGGCGCCAAGTACCTATATATGCTTGTGTATCGCTTAGTATGGGCTTGTCCCACGCGCCGTAGAAGTCGTAGAATACGACGCTGGGATGAGCAACTTCAATATCGGTCTGGTTCAGGGGTTAGTTCGGAGGTGCGCGTTATTATTCGGAAGAGACGCTGCTCACGCCAACATGATCATCTAGGTTATATCCGACGGGAAGGTTGATCCACGAATCTGGAGAGATCATCGTGGGCCCATCTGTGGAATTCCTGACAATATTTAACTGATCGGTTGGTCCAATGCCACCTTCACTATATTAGTTTGGCAGACTTGAATATCTGGTGATGACAGGGGTCGTACTTCTAAAAAGCAGTTTTGCAGAGCCGAAAGCACCAGCGGACAAGACCACCCGGCCAGTACCAGGGGTTACTGACACCACGCCTGAATGCCCATTCGAATTCGGACTGCATTCGATTTCGATCCCCGTGGCATGGCCTCCTGTGCGTACTACTCGCTTCGCGGTGGTATTCATCCATAGTGTAAACTCTTTGCGCTTGCTAGCCGACACTAGATATGTAGCGAGGGGTCCGTTTCTCTCCCCATTTGAGAACATATGAGTTGCGTGGCCATACGTAACTACCAGCAATATCAGCACAAAGTTCTCATAATAGTATATGAATGTCCAAATGTCATACAGTTCTTCTGATCCGGGTGGTCGTTCGGGACGATAGATTTCCAACCACTTGCGTTGAGGCCACTAGTAAGCATAGAAAAACCCTGCTGCAGATAAAGTTTTCCGTCTGTACTCGGGATCGTGGTGCCGGGGATGCGTTCGAATACTCGGTCCGTAGGCGCAGCCAGATCCTGGCTCTTCCATCCCTGCGGCCAGAGGTAATCCCAATCATCAGGGTGAGGCTTCCACCACAAGCCTGAATTCACCGCGACGCCGCCGCCGAGTACGCATCCGGCCATCTGGTCAACATCGGTGCATATCACGCCCGTCGGGTTGTGCCAAATCTCATTCGCGAGACCGGGCACGTCAAAACGCGTCAGTGAGGTCCCATTCAGCCATGCAGGTTTCACTACAACACTTTAAAGTCAGCTGTCGTCATTTAAAGCGCGGCATGTAAGCGTGTCGACGCGGTGGTAAACTTCCAGGAATCGCTCACACACACACACACACAAGGACTTGGCAAACTACTCACTGATACCACCCCAGAGACCAGTGGATGGAGGTCCCTTCTCAATTAAGAGGACAGTGTGGCCAGCGGCTGTGAGCCGATCTGCCAGCGGTATCCCACCAGCTCCGGAACCTACGATGATGTAGTCGTACACCTGATTTGATGTAACATTAGAGCAGACGCTTGCCGGGGTAGCTAGTTTGATGGTGGCACGTGCAGCGCATGACTGAAAACCTTCAGGGGTACTATTGCGTTAGTCTATGGATCTTCATTACTGCTGAAGAGGTTTTGCCAGCGCAGATCAGAGCACAACTACCGGGGGAGACCTTACAGAGTAGGGCAGAAGCTGCCACAATAGCGTGCGCGTGTCTTCGATGATAATGCATATTGGTTTGCTGAAGAGCATAGAACTAGTTCAAGGCGGCCGAGCTGGACCCGGAGAGACAGCGTGCCCACATTATAAGAGCCATAACAACCATCCGTGACCACAATCCCTTGATGTTCCCAGCACTGTATAATCTTCGGTGACAGGGAGGCTGTTTCTATCACGACCGGGAAGGGCAAGCGGAATCTAGGTCATCTCTAGAGAAAATCTCCGAGTGGTCGAGTTCTGCACGTGAACTTCGGTTGATTAGGCGGTTTATATCAAGTTCCGCCCAAATGAACCCACGGTACTTAGCCGAGAATTGAAACCTGGGGAAATGCAGCACGACGTCAGAAGCAGCTGATGTAAATTGCCTAGCTGGGTCAATGTGTTAAGCCCAAACACTATGTTAGGTGTCATCGATAGCACGGACGAAAGGTATAATTCAGCTTGTATAAGTTGATGTATATCTGATCGCTTTGTCGTCCCCCTCCCCAAGGTGCCCCCTCAATCGCCTGGGCCCAGGCCACATTCTTAAATCCTATCGAGTAACTCTCGCAGATCGTATCGAGGCCATTCTTTTCCCGGATTATCAGGGATTGGCCTATCCCAAGCCCATCTTTTCTCTAGATCTGATTCTAATGTGCCATCTAGCATCCGCACCACATAGTCGCCGATCACAGGCAAGAATTTAAAGCCGTGGAAGGAGCCGCATGTTGCAATAAACAGCCCAATTGATGCTGGATGCTGCGAAATAATAAAGTCTGCGCCTGGGGTGAAACAGTCCCTTTAATATCACGCTTAGTCCTCCCGCTCGTATTCACGCTGACGGGGAAATGTGGGATGGATAAAATGAGGGATTCGTCTAAATGTAAGAATCTGCGCAAATAGGTACCTGAAAGTAGTATAGAACGGACTCACCAACATATGCGGTGCGTGTGTATCTTCCAGTTAATGCCACGCTTTCCGAAAGTGGCTTCATTTGCAACGGCGACGTCCGCTTTGAGGGACTCCGGCACGTCCCACTGACTATAATCCGTGCCGGTGGGTGGTTGGGAGAAACTGGGATTTCCTTGAGGATATTGGAAAATGGATTGCCCCCAAAATTTGAGTTGATTTTCGCTATTGAGTGGCAAAGTTCCATTGCTTGAACCTGGCACGTATGTTAGCGAACGTTACTAGTGACAGTGAAGAGCCTACGCATACCTCGTCGCGCTGGATTCTCTTGGATACACACAGGCATCTCTTTGAATATCCCAGCGGTTTCTTCGTCAAGTGTCACCAGGCCAGTGGTTACACCTGCAGCGATCATTCGCCCTTGACATCTAAGCGCATCGCGAGAGGCCTTATCGGCGGCCTTTTCTAGTAGCACAGGCGTGAAGGCTCCAGTGCATAGAACCGTTCTATTGGCAGCGATAATTCTTCCATCAGCTGTTCGAACCCCGATACAACGATCTTCGTTATCAAACTCGAGCAGCTCGATTTCTGCTGTGATATATCTGACGCCTATGTTGATGGCTCTTTTAATTCCAGCTTGAAGGGCATCCTTCGCTGCGGCCCACCCGCTAGTCTTGTTGATCAACACTTTGTCAACGCCCTCGTAGTCTGCACTATCGAAGATGTTGCCATAGAGCTTACGAGCTTCTTGCACGGGCAATGCGTACAGCTCAGCGTCACGGCCTAGTGCCTGGAAGTTATCAACTACTTTCTGAGCAAAGCCAGTTTGGCTTATCCAGTAAATGCCGGTCTCGTGGTAAAATTGACGCCATAGTGGATTGGTCCGCCACTCATCCTGGGCCTCAAGGGCAACTAGTAAGGGCACAAGTTACTACATGTGATGATAGTGACAAGTGTAAAAGCATAGCTGAGAGAGGGATTGACTCGAGTCGCTCACTTCGGCAATATGTAATATCACCGTAATCGGCGCGGATCACTTTATTCCAATCCCACGACGCGGCCGGGCGTGTGGGCGCATCCGAGTCATGGCGGTCAATCAATGTCACATCGGCATCAGGGTATCGGGATTTCAAATGTAGTGCGGTAGAAGTACCAAAAACTCCGGCGCCAACAATAATGTATGATAGAGGTTGCGGAGACGACATTTCTATTCGAGATGTCCGCCAATAAATCAAAGTTAAAGACCAGAAGCCGAAGAGGTTTGCTAGATAGGAGCTATTAGCTTCAGGTTGAAATACATGTATTTATTGACTGCAGGTGTAATGACTATGCAGACCCCTCATCGAAGTCCTGAAGCACGAGTTGATTCTATCGGCTGGACCCAATTTTTTATTGCTGGCTTTATCTTTAGGTAGGATACAACCATATCTAAACAATTAGATTTATTACGATTGGTCGTGAAGGAAAACTGTGTGGTTGGGTACTTGACACTATAGGTTTCTGCGCTACCTTGGTAGCAACCGAATCTGATAAAGTAGGTCTTGAAGCTATAGCTGTCACCTCAGGAGAAGACATGTCCTATTAGTGGTGTACATTGTAATTAAACACATCATCGCAGTCTAATCGAAGCCTCGAGTGAGCTCATCATTCTGGTCCTCTCACTCACGTCTCCTTCGAGGCCATCTTCTTCTTTGGAGATGACATCGTCCACGGCAGCGACGCTTCTGGTGCGCAATTGCACGACACAGTCGGGCTGCTTCTGGAAGAACAGCGCAACTTCGGTAACTTTCTGAATCGCACGTCCTGTGCCTAGCACCAACACCTCGCCTGAGTTCTCTAGCCCAAGGCCAAGGCCACCAGTAGTGGTGTTCTGAGATTGCTCTTGGATACGGCGGACGCGCTCGCCCAGTGAAGCGTTCTTTTTCTGGGACAACTTGTTCGTAAATGCACTGCGCGAGGAGGCTGACTGGTGCAAGTATTTGTCGAGCTGTTTGCGAACACGCGTGGTCACGGACCGGAAGGGTGTTTTAGTTGATACATGTATCCGGCGCGCCGAGTTTGTGGACGCTACTGGGCCTGAGGGGATCGGGCGTCTGCGAACTGTGGCTCCTAGAATCATTTTCAGCTGAGTAACTGCGTCATCTATTCCCCCAAAACCGCAGACATACCCTTGGGAATAGGCGGCAACTTTCTGGCTGGGGGGCCAGGCAGCTGTGAAAGGTGGCCGCCATTATGATCCATGATCTCGGCTGGTACAAGGAGCAACAAGGTAGAATCGTCGGTTCGCTGATTGATATGTTACCTAGCTCATCCTCCAGGCAGATGTATAAGTTCGGAAAGCGATCTTTTTGTTGTCATGTCAGCGGCGTGGCATGAATGTATAGTGTAATGGTGAAAACAAAAAGGCCCTTGAAAAATAGTAGCCTTAAGTAAGTAACTACCTAGTTTCTCGAAGTTGGACAATTAACTTGGGGCGGCCTCGGTTTTTGCGGCATCACGTTTTGATATCGGGGCATCACCCTAAACCCAACATGGCAACCCCCCCATAAATACCGCCCGGTACCCCACAACTCCTCTTTTTTGCATACAAACTAGGCCTATTTTGATGTTCTGTGGAGTACCTACAAGTATTAACCAGGGTCATGTCAAAAAAAAACAGGGACTCTACTTGCATTACTATAATATAGCGCTCTTACCTGCTAAGACTACTATAATATAGTGCACCTTACCTGCTAACACCGCTATAATATAGCGTACCTTTATTTAACTACCAATTAGCACCTTCCATTTAAACCTTTTACACTGGTAGGTACCTTCAATTGGGTGGAGTTTACAGCTAACTTTTTGTACCTAGGTGTGTTTACTAGGTGCACCCCTAGCTTACACCCAAACACTAGGTATAAAAAGCAGGCTTGACCGTCGTTTTTATCGGTGTCCACAAGGTGTCTCAGACTATCCCATTTTCTATGGGAAATATGGGGGTGTGGAGACATATGATGGACTTATACCGAAATAGGTTTAAGGTGATGCCCCGATATCAAAACGTGATGCCGCAAAAACCGAGGCCACTTGGGGCTTCAGCTAGGTCCCTATTTAGCTACATAATGTGGGGCACATTACCGGAATTTAGGTAGGCACCCAATTTTGGATAGTAGGTACTTGTGGTGAAGCTCCCTATTATTCAACACCTGATACCCGTAGGGACGGGAGTGGAGTCCCTACGGGTAAGGTACTTGGGTACATAGTGTACACTGCAGCTCCCCGACGTCAACCACATCTCATCATACCTACATCAACAAATATCTGCTACCGGTATCATCCCGCAGCTCGGTAGGAGAATGGTTGCCTACTTATACCAATTCGATTGATGAGACTAGTGGCTCTTATTACCAGCCACGGCCATGTCTGTTGAGATCTGGCCTCCCATCGCGCCAGAACAGCTTAAAATCGAGGAGGATGCTACACAGGTACGGCTCTCTTACACGATGACTCGTCTCTCATCTCTCCGTTCCCAATACTAGAAATCCCCCTTCGACATAAAAACCATATCAATATACATATCACCATGCTTGTAGAAGATGACTATGTCTTCGTGGAACCATATGCTCAAGCTTTACCTCTTCCCTCACCCAAACCCTCTCAACGAACTCATCAACTACTACCTCCAAGCCCCCCTGAATCTCCCTCCTACTCACAGCTAGCACAGGCCCGCGAGTTAACATGGCTTCTCGGCTCCTTACAAGCGACCCTGCTGTCGCTAAAACACGGCCTGGAAGAATGCTACGCACTTCTCGCTCCTATTGACCCGGGTAGCACTCTCGTGCTCAGCACGCCACGTGCCGAGCTGGTGAAGGGCCACGTGACGAGAGTAGGTGCCCGGATCGTCAAGGGGGCAATTCATACCAAACTACGAACGACAGCCCCCTTAACAATCGCCATAAATCCAGCGCACCCCATTCACCTAGCGCCGTTAGTGACGCTGAACACATTACTCACGCAGGCCGTGGATTTGGCGTCGCTATGTCTCACCGAGGGAGAGCGCAAGGGGCGAAAAGACGACCCGGGTACAGCGGCCTTTCTCTCTTCGCAATTGCGTCTCCTAGCCCAGGGTATCGACGAGGCGTCCGCGATTCTGAAGGGCTCGCCCACAAATCCCACTGAGTTTCAACCCGCAAAGCCACCCCCCGCGGCGAGCACAAGTCGGCCGAGCACAGCTGCTACGGAGGCAAGCATAGTCGCCACGAGCAACAGCATAAATGAAAGCGACTGGACGCAATACTCGGCAGCCGCAGCCTCCTTTACGCCTCCGCTGAGCAATGCGCTCTCCTTCCACGTAAGCATCCAAGACGCGTGTCTGGTACTCCACCTCCGGGCTCTCGAGTCCGCCGACGCGCCCGTGAATCTAGGTATCAAATTCGCGCTGGCGATAGGGACGGCGCGGCGCCTAGAGCACGACGAGGCTGAGAAGGTGTTCACGTATCGGCATCACGAATCAGACGTCTCTATCCCCCAGACTGGACCCGGCCAAGGCCAGTTATATCCCACACGAGGGTCGCGTAGCATTGCAGGCAGGAACGCAGGGATGGGTATTGGCCACAGTGAAGGCGGTGAGGTTGAAAAAGTCTATGTACGCGAGAAAGTCCGCGTTGAGAGTGCCGATCCATGCTTGCTGTCCATGTCAACTAAGCTGAGCGCGCTATCTAACACGCTAAGTCTAGCACGGCGGAATTTGGCGGCTGTCATGGGAGAAGAGTTCGAAGAGTAAAGTTTGTCTTTCTCGGGCGAGAGAGACGTCTCGATTGGATGATGTCCTAGGCAAAGCTGTATAAGCCGAAGGTATTCGCTCCGGCTTCTCTATCATCTTCATCCACAGTCAAGGTTGAGACTATATACCGTAGTGTTAAGCTAGCCATCTAAAATCGCGATGCACATTCAAAACTCTAAAGATACCATCTTATAGGAACATGAGTTCGGTTTCTTACTGTTTTAATCCCTCTACGCCCTCCGTAGACTTGTATATGTCATTGCGGAGGAAGCTAAGCAGGTAGGGAATATGCACTCTCGGTGTGAGCTATGTTTGCATAATGGCCGTTGCATTCCAGCTAGGTATAATAATAAAGTCATGCACAACAACACTTGCATGTGGTTCTAACACCGCTTTCAGCTGTTGGTAACACTGCATTTCAAGCTGGGCTATTTAGCGTGAGAAGACGCAAGCCGACATTGGCATGGTTCACTCTTGGTATAGTACAGTCATCCGGAATTCCAGACCACGATTCCTTATACTTGCCGGGAAAAATATCAAGACCCCCGTCCTAGACTATCAGTGCAGAGGCGGATTCCTCAGTATCCACATAGATTGTAAACGCCAATTGGTTAAAGAAAACATGATACGGATTAAGCAACTGGTGACCATGGCATCGGGATTAGGATTCTCGACTTCATGGTCTGAATGAGCGGAACAGTTTTATGCACTGTTTCGGCCCACCCTTCCTGTTTCCAACTTTGCTCTCGTCGAACTTTTCGTTCCTCAAGGTTCGCAAACTGCCAGAGATGGTGGACGGTGTTCAAATCTCCTATCTGAACAAACCAAGCACCCACACCCTCCATTACTTCACGTCGAGCCTTTAGGCCACGTCGCCAATGAGTCTCCCACTCTAGTAAGTTACCAGGGTGAAGTGTATATGATCGCAGTTCGAACACGCCACCAAGCTTACGAGGTGGGGTGGTAGGCCAGAAAGAGAACTCTTGCATCAGTGAGGTTTGCTTATGCTTGATGAGGGTCTTGAGTTTAGCATTGAACTCATCGAAGCCAGGTTGTTTGGCAATAGTGTTCAGAGACTCGTGGTAACCTTGATAGCGCTGGTATTCCCAGATGTGGACTGTCAAATGTCAGCAAGTAAACTTAGGCCTTGTTCAACGGAGGACAACAAACCAAACGTATCGCAGTCGCCGACTTCAGTACGCCAGCTCCCAACCAAGTGAACCTTATTCGTCTCCAAGGAAGCCATCTTGGGGTACCACTTGCCGACAAGTTCAACATACTCGTCAACTTTATCAGGCTTAACCTCGTGAAAGACAATCGAATGGACGTATTTTCCACGAGCTAAAACAGCGGAAAAGCTTGCCTCGAGCTGAGCATCCAGCTCGCGACCTTCTTTTGTGCCATAGATGACGCGGGACAATAATCCGTCGCTTCGATCGGATTCGGTCTTGGAGGCTATCTCCGCTCGTTGTCCTGAAGTAAAAATCGTTAGCTCGGTTCTAGCATAAGATAACTGGGGATGGGTAAGAAAGTACCGGACCTACTGGCTTCTCTCTCCTGCTGAGCTTTCACCAGATTCTCCCTGAATTCCTTCTGCTTAGAGTTGAACGAACTGACACCCGTGGGTGATACGTCTGCTAACGATGGGGTTCGCTGTTGGACTGCTGTCGAGCTGAATGCTCGTAGAGAGCGGGGAATTGGCGCGGCCACGCGTGCAATGCCTCGGGCGATCATGTTGACGGATCTTCGCAAGTGCACCGTTACCAAAGAGGGGCAAGAAAACGGATATAATGAGACGAAGGTACGAGACTGCAACTGTGACCACCAAGAGACAGGAGGGAAAATAGACGTATGAGGGGAGTCTCAGTGATGGGAATGGGTCCTCTTGGGGGTCGCAGCACCGAAGGCAAGGAATCCGTGTCCCTCGAGTTCGGTCGTGTGTTCAGTAGGCAGTGTTGATGCTGAGTGGTGGTGGTGCAGCTGCAGAAGAGGCAGGTAATGGTAATTGGCTAGGTAGAAGATCCCCGCATTCAACCTCGAGAGCGTAGGATAATTGGGGTTAGATGTTATTGAGGAGGAGCTGCTGCGGGATTAAGCTTGGGCAGTTCTCCCCAGGTTTCAGTGTTGAGTGGCACGTCACTTGTACTGTATGCGTAAGTGAGAAGCGGAGGTGGAGAATGCGTTGGAGCTACCTAGGTCCAGTACGGAAGCTATCCAGAAGCTGGAGCGGGCTGAAAAGCTGGAGATACTGGGTCCGGACGACATCTAGGCTAGGTAGAATGACATCAACTCCCGGTGGACAGGCAGACTAGCCCGTTTGAGATAGGGTAGATTCCGGGAAGCGCTCCAGCCACACAGCAGTTAAGCCGCAGCCACAGCAACATAACGCCACAATTTCCACTGAGAAGATCCCGCGAAGCCACTGCAAGGCCGCCACCTTTTTCGGGGCTCGGGAAAGAGCTTGACCCTCGAAAACCGCTCGCGTACTAGTTTGTGACATCCCAATCCGATTCTCCATCAACCGCAACGTCAACCTTCTCCTCAACACCCGTATCCCCTCTCTCGCTACCGTCAAGATGTCTTGGCTCGGAATTACCCCTTTGAAGAAGTTCCCGGCTCCTGTCCGTACGTCAATTGATCAACTGGTCCCTCGATTTGCGACAGCAGTACTAATCCCTCTCACAGTGAAGCCGCTGGCCCCCTTCTTCGCTGCCGGTACGACATGCGCCTCCAGACGTTCGATCTTCCCCTTTACGTAATCGAATACCTAACCCAAATATAGGCCTAATCATCGCCTACGGCATCAACTCGGCACAAAACGCTATGATGGCGTGTATGTTGTCCACAAGGCTGCAAAGACCCCGAGGAAGGAGATAAAACGCTGACATTGTGTCGCAGCTGACGAGTGGAAAAACGACCCCCGAAACCCCAATGCTAAATCCGGCGGTCACTAAATTAACAACTTGGGAGGAGTAGTCGACAATCACATCATTCTACGTTTTGCATGATAGACGGCCAAAGCGATCCAAAGCATGGGCGAGGCAGGAGTACCATTGTATCATAGATCTGGAGCTCACGGCTAATCGAGGGCCGTTTTCGACCAATACCACCGTTCCTTTGTGCTAGAGTTTCGTCATGTGTTGGTTAAGAGTCTTGTACAGGACCGGATTGTGATAGATGAGACTCCATGACAGCCTCCTACGCCTGCACCACATAAATCAACGAAACTCAGCATCAACATTCATCTATGAGCTGCCGTTGTATAGATATGTGCCTTTGTTCTGCCACCGCTCCTATTGCCTCTAGACGCTAGTTATCGGTCTGGGAAACCCATGTTGGCCATCCGTTTCCATAAATAACCCTAAAACATGGCATTAGTCATCGAGACACATATCATATACTCATTATAGGATAAAATGCGGAATGTGCACGGGATATGATCCTGCAGTACGACATCATTGTCTTAGCATGTTATTTCGACAGCGTTGTGGAACTTAAAATTCATCGACCCTTGCCTCGTAGTACACTGGTGATAGAATATTTGTGAGAGAAACAGTAATTAAATGAATCAAGATACATACTCGACTAGCTTATAAAGTATTTAGGAGAGCCCAAAGTCATATTTTTGTCGGCGTTGCCTCGCTTCTATAAAGCGTCTAAGTCTTCGGAGATTCGTCGTAGAAATGGAGCCAGTCCAGACGTATCAAGTACTTTAGATAGATAGGGTCCAAAACCGCATCGCTTACCAATCATAATACAGCATCTTCACCTTGACTTTCGGCATAGAGCATAGAACACAAGAGCATAGACGGGATTTCCAAGCACAGTTGTTGTTAATGATTTTTGATAGATTGGTTCTACACCGTTTTACGTCACCTTACATTCATTCTTGTCGTAGCGCCTCACGACAGTACGCACTCATGGCTAGTGCAGGACAGGCGGCCGCCGCGCCAGCAACACAGGAGAAAAAGCCAGCGTCAACTATCCCGAAAGGAAAGAAGGAATTGAAAATTCTGATGCTTCATGGTATGTATTCTGGTGATAAATTATCGTTGGAGATAGTTGCTATGTCATGGCCATCTTATCCTGCCTATCTTCTCATCTGCCCAAAAACTACAGCAAAGATGAACTAATATCGCCACAGGCTACACACAATCAGGCCCTCTCTTCTCGGCCAAAACCAAAGCCCTCAACAAGCTACTGATAAAGGCGCTGGCCCCAGCACCGCTAAACCTGCACCCAACTCTGATCTTCCCATCCGGCCCGCACCGGCTACGGCGATCCGACATCCCAGGTTATGTACCACCAGAGGATCCAGCGCAACAAGACGGCGACGACGATGATGATCTAGACAACTGGTCCGTAAGTCGAAACCCCTTCCCTCCACCTCCTCTCCCCCATCTCCATTCGTTCACCCATCCATCCATCCATCCACCTACCCCTCCTCACTAACCACCCCTTCCCTCTCACGTAGTGGTTCCGCAAAGACGAAGCCAGCGGCGTCTACCGCGGCCTAGGGGATGGGATGCGGCAGATCGCGTCCACGATCCGGGAAGCCGGGGGCGTGGACGGCGTGATAGGGTTCAGCCAAGGCGGGTGCATGGCAGCGCTCGTAGCCTCAGCGCTCGAGCGACCACACCGCACGCCACCCTCGTCTGACTCAGACTGGACATGGCTAGAGGAACTACGCGCAGCCAACGAGGGGCGCGCGCTCAAGTTCGGCGTCATCTACTCGGGGTTCCACGCGACGCCGGGGGAAGTGCAGTGGTTGTTCGAGCCGGCGATCGCGACGCCGACGCTGCACTTCCTGGGCGGGCTGGACACCGTCGTCGAGGAGAAGCGCAGCCGGGCGCTGGTCGAACGGTGTCGGGATCCGATGGTCTTGACGCATCCGGGAGGGCACTATGTCCCTGTTGCTCGGGACTGGGTCATGCCGCTTGTGGGATGGTTGCGGCAGCGCTGTGTGGAGGCTGCGGATGAGGCTAAGGAGACGCTGTGAGCAGCAAGGGAAAAAGGCCCAATGGTGAGCGTAGGGTCCGTTGTCAGCCAACGCAATGGTCCTAAGAGACGAGACTGCGAGTGGAACTATAAAGTTGCTTGACATGTATGAGCGCATGGCGCAAACCACGTCCTCGGCACAGGACAAGCATATAGATAAGATTATAGACAGGCACAAGATAGAGATGCCAACATAAAGTAGAAGGCTCTTTTAGAGGGTTGTCAAGGCCTCAATTGGCTCCTAGTCTAAGTTCGTAGTGTACATTCGCATGTAATATGATGCAAACCCGAGTTGAACCCAGTTCATAAAGCCGAACTAACCACCAAACTACCAGTTGAAACTCCCGATGTAATTGCGACTTAGTGGTGGGAAGGCCGTCACGCCTTTTTCTTGCCCTTCTTTTCCTTTCCTACCTTTGCTCCGGGCTGGATACGGGCCATCATTTCCTCCTTGGTAATAAGATGGTCAACACGCTCCAGTAACCCAAGTAAACTCTTCATATTATGACTCCACTCGTTGAGAACATCATCGACGTCTCTCGGCTTAGCAAAGTTGACGATTCGAGCAGGTCGGTCGATACGAGCATATACCGTCTTGGAGCACACCAACTCGCTTATATACTTCTCGGTCTCGTCCTCTGTCAGGTCAAGAAGCTGGGTTAGGCGCTTCATACCGATACGGGTGTAATATTTTGCTACGACACGAACGTTATGCTCGATAACTCGTTTGCGCAAGTCTTTCCACCGCTGGTGCGCTTTCTCGTCTTTAGATTGATTAGGGTGACTGTCAAAGATATCGGTGCTACATAGATGAGGACCAAACTCCTTGGACACTTCGGGCCATCGCATGAGTTCGTGTACTGTGAACAGTTTAAGAAGTTCGGCATCTTCAGACACCTGGGTATTCCGAGTGTCACGGTAGATTCGTTGTAGTAGGTCGTGCTGCTCATTATCATGGGGGGCGAGAATAACGAAGTAGATAATGCGTTGGAGAACCTGGAGGGAGATTAGTGGTGGAATGGCCGGGTGGGCTATCAAAACCCGGACAACATACCGGTTGAAGTTTGGAGGGATCTTCCTCGACGGCCTCTGTGTCAAGGACTTGTCTATAGTGTTTGCACACATCTAGATATTTGTCGTCATGTTTGGCCAGTATGATTTGTTGCTCGTAATACCTCAGTTTGAGATCAGTCGTGTCATCCTCTTCTACCGGAGGCACCTCTTCCCCTCTTTTCTCCTTTTCTTCACGGGCCTTTTTCTCCTTCTCTAATTGCTCTGGCGTCTTCTTTGGCTTGCGCGCAAGATACCGCGTGCTGATCTTTCGGCTGAGAATGCCCGCCTGCGTCCAGTCGTGGTTCTCTATGCATAGCGCAACTTGAGCAAGGATGAATTCGGTCTTTTCTCGCCTATCCATCGATCCGAAGGTCTCAACCTGTAGCTCACACAGCGTATCCATCGCAGACTTCAAATCACCCTGTTGCTTCTTGATGTCCGATAGGATCTTAGTCACACGAGCGCGCTCTACCTCGACAAATATCTTGCCTTCCGTAACGGTCCGTAGGGTCTCAATTACTGATAGCTTCGTCTCTAGATTCGGGGTGCTGTCGAGGAACGTCATGACGGTCTGGACCATTTTGGTGATGGCCTGTTTAAGCTGGCCATGTTTCTTGGATAGAACGAGAACCTGGTCGCTCAGCAGGTTCCAGTTCCCAGCATCTTTGCAAATTGTGCATATTGCGATCAAGGTCCGGGATGTCGATGCCAAATCCGAGGCCTACAGTCAGTCCACCGTCAGTACCAATCAGAGATTATATTGTACGGGGAAAGAGACGCCGACCTGTCGAGTTTGCTTTTCAAAGACGGTCAGCTTCTCAATAGCTGCCTGTATATCGGTCTATCAAATGTGGTGTTAGTAATGTCCAGATATATGATCGTCCAGCAGAAATAGGTGCACACCTTAGCAAGTTTCTCTGCCTCCGGAATCTGCTGGTCAGCTTCCTTGCTGAAGTCCTTCTCGGGCTTCAGACTCGCGTCCGCCATGATGTAATTTTAGGGGTATGTGAAAAGACTTCTTCGTTTTAGGTACTGCACGTCTCAAAAACCAAAAGGGTAAGGAATGTATGGTGCAATGCAAACGTAGTATCACAGTTACAGGTGGGCGGACGGATGGGCGTAGTTTGATGAGGCTAGATTGAGGGATGATGATGCGAGCTAGGGACTGCGCAGGGCTACGAAGCTCTCGGGTTGCCTACAGTGCAGCGCTAAAAAGATGGATCTGCTGGCCCAAGCGTGGGCCCTAAGCATATACGTAGTACAGTGCAAATTGTAACCCTCTACAGTATCGGCCAAGTGTAGATTCTAAAGCGATTGATTATATAATTTGCTAGGGCATCACGTGTTGATAAAGCTGATTGTTCATTAACTTTTTGTACTTCCTAAGTACCTAGAGGTCGAAGGCCCAGCTCCTTCCTTCGCCGTCACACAAACTCACGAGGTCAAAAACCTGTGTTCTTTAAGTTCCCATCATTGAAACGTCTAGATAAACTACCCATTTATGTGCCGCTGCCATGACTGTTCCATTATTCTAACCCCTGATATGAATAGCAATGGATTCCGCGGACCAGCTTGATAGACCTCCATGACTGAAATGGGAAAGCCATTTTAGGGTAATGTCGGCAATACGTGCTATACAAGATAGGTAGTACCAGGATATGATACCTGGGAGTGCACACCACAGACTTTATTCATCAAGCTTAGGCCTCTATTAGCGATAAGTACCGGGGATCAACGTTATCTCCACACTACGAACGGCCTTGATGACACGATCCTGATATTGATAACAAAATAATAGATTGGAATCCAGCCCGGTACCTCCCATAAAACACGATTCGCATCCTTATTTTCTCTGGGATATCACGCTTGAGGTGTCGAATCCCCATCCCACCCAACCTTACAGTATTCGTAGCCAGCGCCGATAAACAGCGGCTCGTGGTAATAACGCCAAATAATCAAGCCCCTTCACAAACTCCAGCAACGCCCACCAAAATGCATGTATCGGGATAACTTGCCGTCGGCCACTCATCCCACCGCAGCAAATCTCTTGAAGGCCAGCCTATCAAGAGAAAGCTTAGGAAGTCAGTATCGGAATACAAGACGTAATGGACAGATTGAGTCGAAAGGTCTCATATTATCAGTCGGACACGACGGCTTTCAAAACGTGTGATTGGTCGCTGCTCGGTGGAAGGCAGGCAAGAATGTATCGATGGGGGTATGCCGGTTATCGTGGCCCAAATATGGCGTTGAAGCCTTTTGGTACGTAACCATCTGTTGCATACCTAATGGCTGTTGCATGCCTAATGGTTGTTGGATGCCTGATGGCTGTTGTATACCTAACGACAGTTAGCTATTTCCACTACCTAAACAACCAGGGTGTTAAGGACAAAGCCAACAGAGGGACCACCTACTCGACCTAGGTGCACAGGGGTCAACACCAAAATTGACGGCGACGCTCTGCCACTCTGGAATCGGGGGTTGTAGTCTCTTCACCCGGTCGATGAGATGGCGAGCAGACTCCGCCTGACAGCGATAGCTTCCAAATCGCCACTCCAGTCGCGTAATTCCGTCCCTATTTGACAACACAATAACCACTTCGTCCTGCCACTTAATGCCGTAAGTCTGAAACAGATATGCGAGAAATCGCTGGTTGACGATACAACTAGGGCCCTCGATATTTAAGACGCGGCTGGCGGCGCCGAGCAGCCTGGCCTCGGTCTTTATTCGGTTGTAGCCAACGCGTGGCATATAGCCCTCGACCCTGAAGTCGCCGGCGTTGAATTGTCGAAGCAAATTCTGAACACCAGCTACGTCGAAGAAGACAATCTTGCTGGCCGCCGTGATGTGGCCGTTTCCCGGTGCGTTGACAACGGCAGCATAAATCTTTCCGCAGTTGCGGACGTTGTCCAGAAGCATCTTGTGGTTGAGATTAGGTGGCAGGTTTGTGATCCAGACCGAGGTATTCAGCTCATCAGGGATGTTGGCTGACTGGTTGGCTCTGAGATAAGGATCTCCTTGGTAGTTATGCGAGACGCCAGTGAGAAGAGTCGTGATTGGTGTATGCCCGGAAGCCTGGGCTGGAGCCCAGACAGAAAAGTTATTGTTAGGTCCTCCCGAATACATCAACGTGTTCTGAGGCATCCCAATCACATTGTGCGTGGGTGGAGCGAGACGGAGAATTCGCGCCAGAGTCTCAGGCAAGGAAGGATAGCCTGGAGGGGCGGGCACATTCTGAGCGATTGTATTTCCTCCTGGACGGGTGCTGGTGTCGTTCCGGGGGTAATTACTCTGAGTGTGATTAATATTATCGTTGTCGTTGGTAGAGTAGTTGATAGAGACTTGAGGATAGTGGCCAGTACTATTAGAAGGGTAGGGGAATAGAGGATCCATGGGAGTTCTCGTTCTAGAAAGATGAGGGGTTTTTTTTTCGATATGTTGTAGTTCATGATGCCATAAATGTGATGGGATATAAGCAGGGTTTTGTACACTGAAGATACTATATGCCTTAAAGGGAAGCTATTGGGAATAGCTACTAGGCAGGAATTCTGTGCATGAAAGGGAATAAAGAAAGGGGTCGGAGAAGAGAATAGAGAGGTGCGATGGATTGTTGTTGAGATACAACATAGAACGCGTTGAAGGCAGCAACATTGTACTTCTTGCGAAAATCTGGGGCAACATAGCTAAGTCATCACCGAGTTGTATAGTTACGCCAATGTCATGACTAGAAAACAAAGATAATTCCACGCGTAGAGCTTTCATGGTTCAAGGCCTCAATGATTAGCCTGGGTGAGTAAATTTCTGGAAATATCGTGCATGCACATGGCTCTACTACTACACTATTTTATGCAACAGACAGAATCGGGAAGTGAGCAATTCATTCTCAAGGATGGTGCTTTGTCCAGTGACTACGGGGGAACTGATGCATGTTTTACTGCTGTGTTGAAGTTTTCATATTCTTAAACAAGCTGGGAGGCACAGGAAGACGTAAGAATTGAACACGAGAGCCAATACCAGGGGAGTCGCATTGTTGCTATTGGAAGCATTTAAGAATACAACGGAAAGCAGTATTTCCCCCTCAGGGCTCATATTATACGACCCTCTAAATAGCAATTTCTTCGGATATTAAGAGATATAAATGATACTTTAAGTCGTACATACACATTTTACCAGTCGTGCATAATTCCCTAATCAACTTCTTGAGCAATTCTTTACAAAAAAGATTGGTATTAGAGGTTTAATATAATAACCAAAGTCGACATGACATGGTGTGGTTTCCAAGCTTCCTACACGGGACTATTATTTATATTTAGATCTTTACACAGTTCTCGAGAAGTTACACAAGTCCTTTAAGCATAACGCAGTCACTCAAAGTTTAAGGGCAAGTGAAGTATTGCTGTACAATAAATCTCTCGGCTGAACTCTATGTCACTTGCCTGATTTTCCCTCTATTGAATGTTATTTATGGTATCTTGACCGTTTGTTGGTGTGATGGCAGGGGTGTTAAGATGTCGGTATCCTAGAAGAAGTTCAATTTCTGGCAACAAGAAGTGTTTGCGTTCGTTTGCGACAATAATTATACTCACTTGTTGTTGGAAAGACTGTTGTCTCCTAGCTGGTTCATAGGAAAAATGACAGCAAGGCTCTCGATAGAGAAGTCAAGGCATGGGTATTATAAATACATGTCGCTGCGTAAGAACTCCGAAATTCTACACCGGGTGGTTGCTACTAACAGCAAACAGAGACACTTCTTTATTCTAGAGAAAGTGGTATCGCGTTATGACGCGTCGCGATTGGCTAGTTAAGTATAATTTCAACCTCAGCCTACCGGCCAGTACCTCATATGATAATTAGTAATGAGGGGCACGAGCCATGCGTGTCTCTCATGGGTATGGCTACAACTCGATACGCCGGGCACAAAACTCCAAAGTCAGCTCTTATCTGCCCCTTTCCATGTCATGTGATTTGTCCTACTTTCCACAGTACACAGTCATTTCTACACATGATATTACATAAGCTAAGGTAGTATCTAAATACAGTGAGGCTGCATATACCCGTGGTCTGCTCAATTGGTGGTGTTGACCCCGCAAGCATGTATTTCTTGATCTTGAATCAATACTTGATTGTCGCGTAGTTAGTATTGATGTCGGTCACTCACTTTAAGTAAGATGGGCGGGAAGAAAATGTCGAGCACAACCCACTCGGATGTTGCCGTCAAGTGTACAGAAAATATAGCCATCCTACATCTGCTTCACCCTGTCCCAGCCCAACCGTCCTTAAATCCTATAACCGAAATACAATCCAAGGAAGCCGGCCATTCTCTCCCTTTCGACGAGGAACGAAGATTAGTCAGTACCCTCGCTTTCCTAGCGCATATAGAGGATAATCCGGACTATATTCCAGCCGTGTGCCTCCAAGAGATACCTCAAAAACAATCTTCAAACATTCTGCTCGCCGTGAATAGAAAATGTCTCTCCATGAAATGGAGAGAATATGCATCGGATATAAAAGAAGGCTTCGAGGGTATTGCAGCTACCATTCGGCACGCGGACGGTAAGGCACTGATACTATACTATACCATATGACGTTGTTATCACCCTAATAGCAATGTATAGATGCCTCCCGAGATATTGAACGAGAGGTGTTCACCTTAATCATAGAACTCTGCAAAAACCGAATTCTCTGTCGCTTGCGCTTTACAAAGAAAACGAGAGACTCTGCCAATAAAAGAAGAATGACGATTGCAGACAGCCTAAAACGTGTTGTAGATTATCTCCACCACAATCCGTCGAAAACTACAAAGTTGTTCTTGGAAAAAGCTCAAAATGTCTTGAAACTTGCTGTTTCTTGGGAGAAGCATCAGACACCTATAGCATTGGGGGCACTGGTTGACAGTGTAAACTCGCTTCGACAAACCGAGAGATATGAGGATATTTTGGGATCCGTCCCCAATCGGGAAGTGGATGTTAGCATACGATCTCACCTATTGAATATGACCCGGAAGGTCTCACGGTATCGAGAATCTGCTAGGATTTTATGTCGTGCGGCGCGTAATTTTCCCCAAGTGCGACAAATGCAGGTAGTTGTGGTTGAATTACCGAACGATGCCTTCAACCGGCCCACCATCAACAAAGGCTACAGCCCAAATATCCATTCCACGATATCTCGAATCCCAAATATGAAAGTATCACTGAATGACTTCCGGCGGATGTGTAACCTGCTCAAAATATCAGAAGAGAAAGCAAACACGCAGTTTGAAGACCAGGTGAAGGAAGCCCTGAAAAACTCGAAAATCCACGCAGAAATTCAGCTTCTCTATTACTGTCAGACCATGTTACAGGGGAAGTCGCTTTTACCCCGAGTAATTTGCTCAAGTAAGAGTGCCTGTTGGCTCTGCAATGCATTTATTCTCTTCCATGGAAAAATTCACATGGCGCGCTCTCACGGGAGATTGTATCCAGGGTGGCGTCTACCAAATCTGCCAGGTAAATGGGGTAATGATATTGTAACAAGGTTTAACCAGTACCTTGAAAAAATGGTGATAGAAAGTCTGAAAACCTTGCACGAGAGGAAAACACGGACCAACTATCCCGATCCCATCGAGAGTGACCTAAGTACCATAACATGGTTATCGTTATCGGCACAGTCGGAGAGTAGCTCTCTTTTGAATAGTATTGGTGGAGACAAGAAACTCGAACAGCTCAAAGCCGATGTCATTAACGACGCCTCCATATCGGCTGAACGGGTCACGACAGACAGTCAAGGCAGGGCTATGTCGGAGGGAGCACGACCAGTTGAAGATGCAGAGCCCGAGAACCTTGCGAGCTCTGAAGATTCTGTTTCTGAGTCTCTCACATCAGTCGGCTCAGTGGCTCTACACACTGAAGCTGAAGCTTGTGCATTATCGGCAGATACAATTCAAGAACCCCAAGAGGAAGCCAGGTCCTATATTATTGTGTCAGGCGAGATATCTCCGGTGTATCCTTTGGGTCCTTTAAAGTTCCAGTTTGAATACGCCCGGGGTCGTCAACAGCAGGTACCGAGTGACAACTTCGGAAGACAACTCTCTTGTAGGGCGGAGTGGCTTTCGTCTGAGGATTTCGAACAGCTAAGACTCCGAGGGGTCATTGCTGTTGATATTGAGTCTCTGACTGGAGAAGAGATTTCTCACAGCACAGACACAACCAACAACATCTATTTAAGACATGAAGAAGGAATAATCAGGGTGACGATGCAACCTGTGTGAGGCTTCCAAATGAGGCTCAGGATGTTAGAGTTGAACAGCCCAATTTTTGGTTTATGAGGATGACTAAAAAGGATTGTATAGTGAGCTCACTTAGCTGGATAGATGCGTGTGTTTGGCTGTGTCGCCTGCATCTATACATGTAGGTACCAAGGAGGTACCTATATACTAGGTACTTAAGGTGCTAAGTCAACTTGATTTACCTCCCTAGGTAGGTACCTTAGGTAGTACATAGGCAGGAGGCGGTACCCAGTAGGTATGTACGTGCGATATGTGAGCTTGCACTGTGTCTTGCTCCCCCCTTTTGTAGATTGTGGGGCTACATGTCACTTGGCTCTTGGATCTTCCGCAAAACTATTGCAACGATCACCACTCACTTTCGATGTAAAGCTTCTTTTTATTAACTTTTTGGTGAGTCATCAGTTTTTTTCTAGATACTGCATTAGGTACATGATCTATCTAGAAGGTAGATATGGGACAGTGACTAATGCAAGGGGCAGCCACACCATAAAGAGAAGTTTTAACACATCTTTGATGTTGTATGCGACGAATTCATCTATGCCAAACCTAGACCCTCCCATAGACCCTCGCTCAGTTTATTTAAATTTGAGCTTGGAGAGAAAGTTGCAGCATTCTAATTTGGCTTGTGCCTGGCTTTGATGTTTGGATTATAAATCTCTTTACCTGTGAACAACGCCTTCTAATTCTAGTGGCCCCCTATCACAAGGGCTTTGGACATCACTATCCAACCTTCAGAGCTCGTGCAAATGATGATATGGAATCCTTACGGCACGTCTGTGGGCTAGCTTGTCCATCTGAAGTATATCCTCCCATTGTGCTTGGGGTGTGGTGACTTATTGTAGCTTAAGCGATATATACTCTGCATGAATGCAGTAACTACTCGTTGCTGTGAGACGATGGGCGTAAGTGTGAAAACGCGTGCATACACACGCATGAGAATACCACGGCGCAGCTCTTCCGTTTTCCTTACCACCAATTCTTGTTTATGCCCTAATTCTGTTCCATTGAATCACATCAGTGCACACACAGTCTTTAGCCTACAATTATCTTGCAACTGTTGTGCTGCTGCCCTTCTCTACTTTAGCACAGCTCACCTCAGGCACTCTACACCTACTCGCCTTCTTACCGTCCCTGTCCTACCTACTTCTTTGTTTTGCCTCACTTCTCCAGACATCTGTACCAACTCGCAACATTCACGCCTCAAATCACATCCTACTTTAATAACACTGTTCCTAGCACACAGGGAGACTTTCGATTCTCCTGTCTCTTGTGATCGGCACCTCAGCGCAAACACGCCGGCAGGTTGCAACGACATCGGCAACTGCATCTTCGTGGTCGTTGTCACTGGTACTGCAAAATAGTAAGTGGAATAACTGAATTTCTACACATAATCTTCCACTTGGTTCCAGACGTGTTGCACCTTTTTGTTCGCCCACTCTGCCTAGATAGCCAGTCTTATGCCATCATATTGCCTGCTGCACCTATCCCAGTCTCCCAGTCTACCTTCGAGAGACATGATCTTCAGGAATCACTAATAAAAACTAGTTCTAAAGTATCACAGCCGTGCAACACATATTTTCCGCAAGTTTATATCCCGTAATTCTATATCGGAGCAAGCTCTTTGATAAGAGTCCGACTCAAGCCAAATCGATTGTCTGCTCGAACGCAGCAAAGCCTGTCCATTCGACTTGCCTTCTCACAAGTTGAAGTCGCAGAATTTCAGCGGCCTGAGTTGTTTGTGCATAGGTGCATAATCCCGTTCTTTCTCCTTTGATCACATAACGAACACTACATTCTCCCTGCTATCAGCTTCCCGCCGTGGTTCAAGCTCTTCGTATATCATCTGACCTAGAAGAGAGCAGTGATTTCACTCAGCTCTCGTACAAACAGAGTCATTTCCCCTGGCAATCCGTTCATACTGCACTGCATAATTACTTCTTCCTGAAGTCAACCAGCCTCCGGCGATACCTTCGAAATGTGCATCCTTATTTATTACATCTGCTCGAGGTGCTTCTGCGGTTATCCGCGGTTCACTGAGTGTTGCAGTTCCATGCATCCACCCCTTATACATTGTCCTCGCAGTACACAGTTCAGATTTCGTGTAGTGGAAGAGACGGAATGCTATCTGCATCCACATCACGCTCCTCTCTTACATCTTGGAGCTAGCGGTGAAGATACCGTTCTCTCTGTTAGCCCATCCGGTTCTGGTCCTATCATTGAGACAGTCACCCGCATTCCCTTCAAGGGAGGCGATTCTGCGAGTGGGGTTTTAGAGCCTTGCAAAACCCTCCAGCTTGCGCCTATTAGGCGTTCAACATCACTTCAATCGTTCGATACCAAGGACAGGCATAAGACGCAAAACGACTCCAATAGAACCGTCCCGACTGAGAGTACCCAGCCTACCGACGGAGATGTCCGACTAACTGCAAATGGATCACAGAGCAATAACAATTTTACATCTCAAGGTCACAATCGGTCGCAGCCATGGACTGTAAATTCAAACAACTGGCACCGGACTACCAATGGTTCAGCACCTCGAGGAAGGTTTCACCCATCGTCATCCTACGGGTATTACACAAATACTGGTGGTTCAAGAGCTCCTTTTGATTTTCAATACCGAGCTCGTAGACATCCTCAGTACCAATACTATCCACATCAGGCAGCACCAATCCCACCTTTCCATGCTTCCTCAGGGACCGCTCCGCCAGGATGCACTTATCTGCCAGTTCACGGCTGGGGCCAGTATTACCAATACCAAGATAGAGTTACTTCCCCCTTTTACAATTCCAGTTGCAATCAGATGTGCCCAGAGCCTATGCCTGGCAACGACACCAGTCTTTTGCAGACTAACCAGTTCAATCAGGATACAAATCGGGACCCGCCCTATAGTGCACAAGCTGTCGGCTTTGAACCCCATACAAATGAAGAGAATAAGTCTTTATTTGAGATGCGCCGGGAGAACCTGGAACAACTTCAACGTTCCAATGACGCAGCGTACTATAATTGCCTTCATCATGGAAATAGCCAGAGCTTATTTAGCTACGATGACGAAGACATCGCTTCACAGGATAGTCCATTGTTCATTCGTAGTCCTCGGCTTGAGATGCTGAGTGCGGAAGATGCTTACCGTACCACTCGGAGAGGACGAAGTCCCTACCCTAGGTCACGCAGCTTGTCTGAGTCCTATATTCGACGAGCTTCTGTGAGTGGAATTCCTTCACCTACCATTCAAGGAAGTCACGGCCCCTCCCAGTATGACCATCGTCATAACATTGCCAATGAGGCAAATGGTGGTATAGCCCAGGACATGGAGACCCACAGCGCGGCCGGCTTTCTCTGGTGCGAAGAAGCTGAGGACAAAATTCTGGCCCCCCGGAATATTGTAAAGTCTAGCTCCTGCAGCAGCCTCGAAGCTCTAAATCGAGCTTTGGAGGCCAACTCTATAGATTCTGACGTTTCCATCAAGCAGGAATCCGATGACGAAGCCTACAAGCTTGGAAATCTTACTGAATGGATGTCCGCGAGTATCAAGACTGACTTCGAAAGTGAGGCCATTTCTGCCAAGGGCCAAGAAACACCAAACCGAGTGCGTTCTGAGGGTAGCGAATCAGATGTTAATACTGAGGACTGGTGTAACGCCTTTGAGCTCCCACTGGTGCCTCCTAATTCACCCGTCCTTTCTCTATCTTCCTTAAACGGAACGCATACGCCTAGGAGTACCGTTGAAAATGACAGTCAGCCTGCCACGAAAGACGATGCTATGAATGGACTAGATGTGCAAAGCCAAGTCCAACCGTCGTTCCCAACTGGAGATGCATTTACCTCAGACGTGTGTGAGAAGACTCCATTATTGGCTCAAAAATCCGCGGTCAATAAATCCTGGAGTGCCGTTGTTTCTGGGAGCTATGTTCCATCAGAATCTTCAGACCCCTTCCCAACTCGGATCACAGCTCCTGCACGTGCTATTCACACGATTACACCAACTAATGCACTTGGTATGATGCTTGAGCAGGCTGGTGATGTGTCAAACCTCCCTACAACAGCACCCAAGACCTTTCAAGAGCTGTCCAACAATGCGTCAATTGTCACACCCTCGGTTCAACCGATCCTACCACAGACCTCGGGTCCTCCGACGCTTCCGCCGAATCCACAAACAAGCCTTGATTCAGTATCTGCAGCACTGGAACGTTCGTTAGAGTTGCTCAATTCTGTTTGGGAACATCGATTTTCCAGTGGCTCAAGCTTAGGATCTGACGACTTCGCCGTCGTCACTGAAGAGACGATACACAGTGAACCCGATGAAACCACGCCTGCTCCAGTTGCGGAGCCAGCTCAGGATGCCAACCCTACCACTCCCGATACATCAGTGCAGCCTGCAGAGTCAGTCCAGACCTCACCGACCGTGCCGACAGAGCCTGCATCAACACCCGTGGCCACGGATGTTCAAACGAGCCCTACGCCCCGTTATTGGAGCCAGTTGTTCCAGGGATCAGGCCCGCAGAAGAAGCTCCCAAGTCTGACGACCAAGTCCGATAGCAGTATAGACGACACGAATTGGCCACCTCTAGGGTCAGGCGACCCGAACAACACTCGCAAGCGAAATACATCGTCATGAGATCATGGTTTCATACACAGAATCAATACCAGTATTCTACGGTTTCGGCTTATTGGTTTGACGGTTCTTTTCGATCTGTATTTGGCATGGATATTTGATCTTTTGCTCGATCCAGACCCCTTGTACTATTTCTTTTGATGTTTGGTCTTCAGGTTCTTGCGTTGATTTTCTAGCTGCTGTAAGAATAATGTCATACTAATGAATCAATAATAATGAGAGGAGAGGATGGGATATATTTGCTGGCGGCATTACTGGCTTCTGCTTCACGTTGTTCTGAAGCAGTCAGAAAGAGAAGCCTAATCTAATGAAAAGAGAGAAGAAGGGGGGAGAGAAAAACATTGTACTTGTTGTTGTTGAAAGGCTTGTATAGGCCTTGAAAACACAAGTAGAAGAGGAGTTTGTTTTACTGTTTCGATAGCTGCCATCCAATATGGCTATGTACCAATACACACGTAAAATTCGAATGAGATAAGTAGGCGGAGCGGAATTGTGTGATACGTTAAATTAAGACTTACTCCTCAATATACAACGACACCTTATACCCCATGCTTGGTGGGGTCGGTGACGTATCTGCTTATGTATGATGGGAATTCCTAAGACTATTAGGCACGCTGGAGAGCTACCTCGCTTATATGCCTCAGTAAATACTAAGGGGTGAATCAATTCAATAGTAAGTAACACAGCAGATTGTTGTATTCTAAATAAAGTCAAGTTCTCAGTTCCAAGCCCTGACACAGCAGCCATTCTTATATACCAACACTCAATTGCACCTATAGGCGCAGTGTGTTGCATTTACAATTGACTATGTCTGTGGTGTGCTATAATCCTTCGTCCTCCCGCTTGAGCTTTACTGACAATTAAGGCCCGAGCCCCTATTAGTCAAAAATATAGCTATACAGTAATGCAATATCGTAGATAGGTTTATCTTGCTTTAAAAGTGCTGCGCTTAATAGGTATTATTACTCAGGCTTTTATAGATCTTGTCCCCGCCTGTCAAGCATACAAAGGGGCTATAGGATAAATGGAGATCCACTGCGGGAAGTGCCCCATAATCACCGCCCTTCATACCTGTCACAGCAGCCTTTACATATAAAAGGGAATACTTTTTAAAACCATTTGCATTCTTGTGGCAGAATCCTTCTTTAGTTATAAGAAGTTTAGGATTTAGGGCTCTATTTACTATGTTTTATGTGCAAAAATTTCAAGTCCGGACCAAATCGAGGACTACATGTAGTTCATCGCATTCTAGTGCGATTATATATAGCTAGGAGGGTTTCAGCTGTGCAGGCTGTTCGATTATGGCTTCATGTTGTGCCCGTAATAAGGGCAGTGATAGCGCCCAGAGGCGGCTTCTCACTTTACGCCCCCAAATATACCATACCGTTATATGTCTCACCTCGAGCATTGCGCAATATACGCGAGACGGTGGCTACGGCGGTATTAGTATTTGTTACACTGCAGCAATAATTATAGCATTGAATTGCGACACAACTCAGTATAAAAATAGGCAATCATCAAGTAGTGCAACTTTACTAAATAAGGGATAAGGAAAACCATTTAAGCATATCTTCTAGAAATTCCCAATCACCTTTACCTGTTGTACAGATATAACTATTAAAATACCGTTAACCAACGACTATCATAGTGTTCAACCACTTCGGGACCCCTCGTATGATTTTATTTATATGGTGTATTGGATTCATTTACTACACGTTGCCATGGATGGCATTAACCAACAGCCGGAGGAAATTGTTAAAGGTATGAACTTTAGCTTACTGTTTACGCCGTACTCCTCAAGCATTTGAATATACAGCTCAAAAGTTAACTGGTGGTCGATTAGTGAGTGACGTCATTTATCCGGCACCGCTGCACCTATATCCGTCGTCAGGCCAAGAATTGAAACGGTGCGACTTAGATCAATATATTAACATAAAGCAGGGATGGATGTCTAGCCCGAACAGCAGGGGATCAATCGATATTATATGGTCTTCCTTTTTTACGATTTCTCTTTGCACATGGACAACTTTATGCCTCAACATTCCCCACCCGAATGATAGTGACCTAACAGTGTTGCTAAGAAAAGGAAAATGGATGATCTGTGCAATATTACTCCCAGAATTCGTTCTAATAATCTCGGCTGGCCAATATGCATTAGCACGGATGTCTGTCCAACATTTCCGCAGGCTTGGCCACCACCACTGGACCCTGCGACATAGCTTCTTCGTGGATATGGGTGGCTTCCTGCTGCAGTTCGAGGGTGGAACCCCATTCGTTGTTAATAATGCACAGCTTGCATTCCTTGTAGAAAAGGGATATGTAGAGTGTCCAAAAATCTCTGCTCAGGAAATATGGGACAGGTCTAAAGCCAATCTTCTCTCTAAAATCGTGGCATTGTTGCAGATTTCCTGGTTCTTGATTCAACTTATTGGCCGGACTATAGTTCACCTTCCAATCACAACTCTCGAATTACTTACAAGCGCTATCGTCTTGTATACGGTTGGGAACTTAGGCTTCTGGTTGAATAAGCCAAACGATATCCAAAAGGGTATTACTCTGTCCCTCAGTGTGTCCCTAGAAGACATCATGTCAGCAAATGCGGACGGCACTGCTCTTTTTAATCCGCACGCAGCCCCAAGCTCCACTACATCAAGATCAGTTGGACCGTCTCAAAATACCCATCGGCCACTCCCAGAGCGTTTTTCCAATGCTACTTATCCAAACCTTAGCGCCAGCCACAAACTCATCTTCCTTTGTGTTGCCAAAGGTGGGGTCGCTCTTCATTTGTTAGCGTGGAATTTCGAGTTCCCGACAGATATAGAACGTCTCGGGTGGCGAGTTGCCAGTTCAATTTTAATGGCTACGTCGCTCGCTATATCTGCTTTTGAGTTCTTGGTATATCGGCCGAATACGGATTGTTGGGATCAATATTTAAATCCTAGGAGTCACAAGCAACGCTCCTCGCAAGAGAAATCCGCCAACACCCTAGAAGAAGGAAACGCTCGCGCAGAAATAACTGAAAATACGGAAGCCACCCTGCACTTTCTCTCGATTTGGAGAGTTGTTATAATGAAGGCAATTGCAGCAATTTATCTCACCGCTCGCCTGTTTCTTGTGGTAGAAGCCTTGGTAAGCTTAAGATCACAACCTGTTAAGATCTATGCGACATTGGACGTCGGGCATCTATTCTCGGGTTGATTGTGTCATCAAGACAAGTTTGCTAGGCAACTTTTATACGGATTATTGGATACCCATTTAAGCCAATATTCTGACTAGAGTCATACCCCTGTTACTTGGGGCGACTGCTTCATTGTGGTTGACGCTGGAGGCGGTACAGTAGTGAGCACTGTCACCACGATATGTTTTCTTACTTTCATCCTAATATACACTAGGACCTCGTATCGTATAAAGTAGAGGCGGTAAGCCCCAAGTTCACACCGAGACGGGTTACCGATGCATCAAGTAAGTATAAAATTAATTCGTTCCAAAACACCACATTTGTATTATTGACTCCACTATGCAGGTGGTAGGTATGGAGCAGCCAACATAGACAAATATTTCCTTAAAAACTTCCTCAGACGGCGGCTCGGAGAGGAAGAATACAGGAAGCTTCTAGCTCTTGGGGGCGGTCGTGGGGGATACGATAGTGGTGAACATACAATACTTCGCCCAATGTGAGTTTTATAGCCCCCCCCAAAGAAATCCCTGTTGATCGGTATCTCATTCTTAGACAGCGAGAAGAGAATTTGTGACAAGTTCAGAGATTACAAAGAACAGTTCGAGGGCAAGCCAGGACCCGGAGAGTTTCCCACCATTGGTCACATTGACTTACCCGAAGGTATCGGAGAGTACGACAATCCGTCTCAAGGCATTGCATATGGAACGCTTGCGATTACTGGGTAGGTTAAAACCCGGTGCGAAGAGATATTCTCGCTAATTCATATAGCGAGGACATGGAGGAGATGTTTGAAGAATCGGTGATCGGAACTCTAGAATTAATTCGTCAACAACGTGCGCTTATAAGCCAACAAGGTTTGGATCTCAGGGTATGTTATGAAACTTTGGTGTGACATCTAGATGAAGCTTTTGACCAATCTTTGAGTAGTGGATTTTCCTTTGCGGTGGATTCTCACGTAGTCGATATCTTTACCGGAAGGTTTGCCTCCTAGCCCAAGAAAATGGATTACGAGTTGTGCAGGGAAATGATAGGTTAGTCATCGTCTATAACCACTCCGTATGTCTACTGATATTTGCTATAGCTGGACAGCAGTAGTTAAGGGGGCTACGCTCATGGGTCTAGGGGTAGGCTGCGAATTGCCACTCCCTAATTTTCGCGCGCCGTACCATATCGGCATCGTTCTAGCCGAGCGGTTCGCCAGTCATCCCTATCTAGAACAACAGTCCTACACCGATTCGTTTGACAAAGTTATTAGGGTAAAGGACCACATCAAGTGGGTGGTAGCCAAAGGGGATCTAGTGACTCCTCTTGAACAAATTGTGAAGAAAGTAAAGATTATACACAAGATAAATCCTAAAGGCAAGAAGGCGGGACGCGTGACGGTCGTCCTCTCCACCCACGATGGAAACAGCGACGACATATTCAGAGAAAATTTCGATGGTAAAGCCTAGTTTCTTTCTTCTCGTTGTGGTTTCATAGCTAATTAATCGGAAGCCAATCGAAAAAAGGTCCGGCTTGATTATGATTTGGGAAGTATTCCCAATGCATATCACACGAACTGCTACAAGAGCATTACCGACGCTAAGACACAGCAGACTTATGACAGGGTCGAAATGCAGCTCATACTTTCAGTTTCCGTTGATGATATCTCTCTGGATTTGAGGGCTGGCGCGAAGGAAGACTCTGAGGGACGTATTGAGAGGAAAGGATACCAACTGGCTCATGCCTATGAACAGACTGTTTACTAAGATTATGTGTCGCTTTAGCTGGCCTCACTACAGACATTATAACGTTGGCTACTTACACCGCCTCTACCTCGACCACGCCCTCTCTCCTCTTCCTCTGCATGCCTTAGAGCCACCATTCTACACTTCAGTTTTGCCCCTGGGAGTCAACGATCCCAATGATGAGTCCTGATATCGACGTTTGAAGTGTCAGAGGTGTTTGTCTCCAAACCGAAGTTGGGTCACTAGAGGGTAGCTGATAGGTCGTAGTTATGGGTAAGGGCTCAATATTATTGATTCCTGAGTTCCTCCGAGAAGTATTGGAAGAAACCCTGGCTTTATATAGAGAATACTAGACTACCTCCCCACGATTAAGCTGCTTCTACCCTGCTGCGACCCTAGCTCCTGACATGAAGATTGCTTTTGAGGTGTCCGGATTATCCTCCTTGTGCGCCAGGAAAACGAGGGGACTGACCGGCTCCCTTTTATTGGATTTTAGTTATACCTTTCTAGAGTGTATATTTCCTGCCTGTGGGAGTTAGGCCTTTGTCTGTGCTTTGTGATCCTTCTGAGCAGACTACTAGGTCCAAATTCTCGTTTATTTCACTTGGTCATTGTTTAAATAGCATAGCTTTCCCCCCTTATCACCGCGTCGGGGCGGTTTGGTAAACGATGGCCTCCTAATGTCTGGTCGCGGGAATATGAGGGCAATTTGGTAGTATTTTCAAAGCTGAGGTAGTGTTTTTTTTCACGCTTGTATCCAGAGTCGGCATATGAGTGGGTAATTGTTGTTGACTCAGCTGAGTTAGAACCTATATCGTTGTCTGCTCCATTCAGCCACGATCTCGGCTAGCGGGATCTACGGTTCAAAGCGGAAGATATGTTCCGGGTGTGGTTCTTATACAGGCAGTACTATTGACATAATGTAGTCACTGTAAGCGCATTTTAATTCAGCAGCCGGGCTCCATACTTTAGATATACGGTGCTGCCTAACATAATAGTAACATCAAAAGAAGTTAGTACCTCTTTAATAAACACGTGGCAAGACAGCTTTCCATCTCGTAAGATCGGGTCTTCGTGCGCGAGATTTAGGAATTGGCCACTTCCAAGGTCTCAGACGGGTCCTAGATCAGGCATCTATGCCGAATCAGTTGTAGGCATCAGAACCTATTCATGACAAGAAGTACCACGAAAAGACTTTTAAGTGGTATCCGGTGGGGCTTCAGAGCCATTGTGGCGGTTAGGAGATGGGTCTGAGTGTTCCGAAAAGGGATAGAAGAAAATACGGTTGACCTCTTGATATACGTATGTAAGAATCTCAGAGGAGCATGTGAAAGGGAATCCCACGAATCACAGAGCACTAAATTGACTAGATACGTGTGGTTGGATAGAGAGGAATGTTTGCTTCCTCGGGAGTGGCCGATTGGCTAATAGATCTCACTGTTGTTTTCCATGAGGGACAAATACTGTAGGAGAATAAATGCCTTGACGTCGAGTCATTTCTAAGGCGCTATAGTTAGACATGGTATTGTCACATGATCGGAACTACAACAAGGCCTAGTGAGAGACGACGGCCAATAGGAGTAGGTGACTAATGTAGGTACAAAGCACCACGGTGTGCTAAATCTATACTACATGGATCCGCGGACAAAGCGGACAAACCCTTATTTGACCCCGATTGATATAGCCCGTCTCCAATATTTTGTTCCGGCTACGTTCCGGCTACATTTCGGTTGCGTCCCGGCGCGAGAATTTTACATAACATATTGTAATCGCTAAATCGCCGCCTTCAATGGTGACACGACCGGTGCGTTTTTTTAGGGGGGTTTTTTTCTCCTCAAGGACAGAACTGTAAAGAAACACGAAAAGATATGGCCGAGCAGGAAGTCTGACCCATGGAAAATCTGGGCCGTTGTTGTGGCCGGGGTTGATCGCCCGCTCTGCTGTCTGGCCAGATGACGTTGATATGCTTTTGTCGGCGGCCTCCCTCCTGCAGGCACTGCCACCTGTGCATTTGGGTTTCAATACCGCCGCATGTACCAATTCACTGTTTGCCGCGGATTGTTAAGGAGATACGAGAGTTGACTCGAATGTCGTCGAAAAGCGCCACAATGATACTAAGAGGGTCGGTCCAAGGCAGACGTCTACAGCCAATCAATTTACAAGATGGCAAAAGAACCCAGGTGTGGCAAATGACTTATGTGACACCGGACCACGCCACAGCAGTGAGTGGCTGCATCCCTAGAGGCGCAGTTATGCTCCGAAAGCAACTTGAAAGGGGAGCACCAATGAATCTGTGGCTTGTGAACCTGCTTCAAGCCCACCCCTGCCGAAACCACCGAAATAACCCTTCAGTCTTGCATTCAATTTACGTGTACGTTGCGAAGCTCTACCCTTGTTCGTGAGAAGCACGAAACTAGGCAGTAGTAAAGATTCTCGCCACACAATCCCATCCATTCGTCACCTACCTGTGCCACAAAACAGTCCCGCCCCGACGGTTCGGGCCCATCCTAGCCAATGAACTTAGTCTACTTCACGCCGAGACAGGGCATCAACAAACTGCAAAGCCTGCATTGACCGCGGGCTAGATGCCGCAAACCAGTACCCCAACTGCCTACCGTGGAATATTTGCGATAAGTAACCACCTATCATCTCCACTTATCGATTCACGAGGAGTCAGACAAGAGCGCCGAATCTGTTTTAGTGCCCATGTCAGCGTTCGTAAGCTCGACAGGACAGGTTGTGTGCTTGGATGTTTGGGCTCATGAGAATCAGAATAGAGAGCCCAATAATAACGGTGTTACGCGATGTCCCAGGTGAAGTTTGGGGCGCTGTTCAAAATGCACATTGATCGGAGCTTTCGCCGTTGGTTACTGGGCGCTAATGCGTCTGTAGACCCCCCACGCAGTGTATTGGTGTGGGTTTGCTTACCATCCATCCCCGGTTATTACCTAGGGATCACCATTGGATGGTAGCCTCGCCGTCAGCCCTTTGCATTTTACCCTCAATTTTCTACCAAGACCGGAGGAGGGAGGGTCGCAGCGTTGCCAATACCTTCCTAAATTCGCAAAATCGAAAACAAGATAAGGGCCGTCAAAACCGGTAGTTTGGGATTTATGCCGCTTTTATCCAATATCGTTCATATGACGGTATTAAGACGTAAGAGATCAGTGATGAGCCTGGTCGTAGACCAGTGAGATATCGTAAAGTTACAGGGCTCAAATTCATAGCCATTCGATTTCCGGATATGCCAAGGGCGGGGTATCTCTTCGTAGCTGTATGCCGATCACTAATATCTGTCAAGCTAGGTTAACATCAATGATCTTGATCGGTGTCACTACTACTAACTTTAGAAGAGAACTTCGGGATACTGCTCGGGAGAAGAAAAATAGTCTGCAGAGTATCGACCGTTGATTGTACTGACCGAGGTGTGAGGCTGTTTTGACCATCCCCCGATTTAGTCTACAGATATGCAAGTAATGGTTGGACGCTAAACCGGATGCGCTAGCTTTCTTAAATGTCCCCGTAACTTGAACCTATTGACGAGGGTCTGTTCCGGATGGCCCGCATATCGCCGGAGGATTGGGCGTTTCTGCAGATTGAGAACGGCCCCTTATTCGACTGCTGCACTGGTACTTTAGTATGGAGACATTGGACCGATTTTAAGGGTTCGATGCACAGAAGAGGATCGGCGGGGAGAGGCGATCTAGAAGCAGCGCATGTCAAGACCCAGACACCCAAAGACAAAAACCGGTAGCAGCTAAAATGGGGAGCCGCTGCAGCCTATCAGACACCTGCAGGAGCTTTTGCTCCGGCCTCACTACTTAGTACATACTCTGTGATTACACAAAAACAGAAAAAAAAATGTATTGTTGAAGGGTTACTGTAAGGATTGCTTGTTGGTTGTTTTGACAATGAGGGAGGCTGTTTCTATAGTCTGATTTGCGCCCTGGCCGCAGGCTGTCACTCACGAATGCGTGTCGTTTGCCACAACTGCTCACCATATAGCTCTCCGAATTGGATGCGCACTTGTTGGTCTCTAGTAGCAATCGTCCGGAATATGCGCAACCGCACTCTCTTATGACATCTTCAAAGATCCTCCTATGTATCAGAGTACGCATCCTGTTAGGTTTTAGCCACAGATTGACGGATGCTACGCCAAGTCACTACTCCCGATACTCACCGCGGCATAGGGCCCTCCATCATACAACACACGCCCTTGCACTTCACTTGCAACGCTCGGTCTACGGCTTTAATGTGCACTGAGCACGTCTCGGAATGCCCTGTTTGTGGGAAGGAATATCTTGTTTTCATCGAGTTCTGCCGGCACTTTCACCCACCCTTACTGCGCTGTCCCGTGGGTACCATCCAGGAATATGAAGACATGCAAGAAGGACGCTGTCCGAGTCCAGTATGTCCATATAGCCGCACGGGGGGCTGTAATGTCAGTTGACCCCAGAACGGGGCGGGCTAGATACTTCGACCTAGGTATTCCTGGCGAACTCGAGAGTATCTATAGTTTTCGATTACCGCCGACACCTACTTCGACGAACTGGTCCATCCCTTGATAGCTGGGTATCTCAAAGTCGTATTTCTTCGCGATTGCTGGGGAGACGAAGCTGTTGCCTTGTCAGCCGTCACCAGCACAGGGACTTTATAGTAAGGATGCATACCGCCCTCCAATGAAGTGCCGACCCCTAAAGTGCTGAACCAGAGGCTTGGGTGCTGTAAGGCTGACTAGATACGCAGGGTTGAACTTGCTTCCCGTACCGGATTGCGGTGGGCCGGTCTCGATATCCCAGGAAGACGGTGCGTCAACAGAGGTTACAGGAAGTTTTGTTTCTTCAAGAGCTTTGATCACAGCGGGGAACGGCTCTCGAACTTCCCCTGAAAAACTGAAGCCTTATCCGGATAAGCATTACGATATCATGACTACACGAACACGATACCTTACCGAAAACCGCATCGACAACATGATCTGCTGATTGTATAGCTGATGTGAAGTCGTCCACAAACGCAACTTCCAGGTCTTCCAGTTGCTTGGCAAGTCGCTATGCGAAAACTCAGCATGACAGGATTTCAGTAGGAGAGATCACGGCATATGTGGAATGAGACAGGAACTTTGTTGATTATTTTTCAGTTGAAGAGGAAACGCATAGAGAGGGCTGGACCCCAAGGCAGGCTAGACTGGAGTTACAGGTCATAGTATAATACACGATAATATACTTCTACACAGAGTCTATACCTCAAGAAGACCATCGAAGGGACGGGGTTGTACGATGGAAAACCCTACGTACCTGGTAAAGATCATTCTTGCTACGCTTTGGGTAATAAACTGAAGGTTGATATCCACTGCAACTCTTAGAGTCGGTTACTGTATTTCAAGCGTAGCTAGCAATTGTTCTGAAACCGTAAGAAGCTTTTAGGTCATGCTTCCGGCGCGAAATATAGTCCCCAGGCCATAGGAGTCGCCGAAACAAGAAAAGCATAATGCTAAAGAGTACTCACTATTGCCGAAGATGACGGGCCGCAACCAAGCCGTCACCACCTGAATTAGTTAACCTATGATGCCTCTGTATCGAATGGGATAGGTGACACGGCCCTACCGTTGTTCCCAGGGCCACAGGCCACGAGTATTCTTCTGCCCTTGCTGAGTGGGTGCACATGATAAACTATGAAATCTACGTGAGCAAGAACGTGAGGGTTGGGCTTGACACCGAGATAGGTTGTAGGCACGTACCGACCTGCGATACTGATAAACCAGCGAGCTCCATGAGCTGGTCGATGGAGAAAGCACCCGTGCTCATAAGCTCCTGGTCCAGGGCCGCAGCCGCTTTAGCTGAAAGCGTCTGTGGACATGGTGTAAGCTAGGGAGCTAAGTCTTACACAGGCATTCTGCAGGGAACTCACTTTGAGAGCCATTGTCAGCGCAATCGGCGATGATTCACAGTAAGACGAATATAGAGATAGATGTGCGATGGTGATGACGACGATGAAATAATTTGGAGGGGTTCGAGCGAAGTGCAGATAGTGTGAGGGCAAGCAATACCTAGGCAAGTACCTATGTAGGTAGGTATGCCAACTGACATCAACACTGGAGCTGCACTGCTGGAGCATGTTCCTTATTATATGATTGGTTAGTGCTAGCTCATAATGTGCACTATGTCATTCTAGTGGGCCATGAACAGTGATTGGCTGTAGCGGATCAACTCGAGCCCGACCCCACCAAAATTATCGATTACGGTGGGTCCCTACGTTCGGTACCATATCACAGCCAGAAGTCTTCACTAAAGATTGTACCGGCGAAGCTCGATCGGAGGAGTATCCGTAACAATTGCCATGGTCGTCAAAATCAGGCTGGCGCGCTTCGGGCGCAGAAACTCGCCCTTTTACAACATAGTCGTTGCACACGCCAGGTGAGCTCGACCAACCCGGCATATCGGTATTTACGCGACGATCGAGCCAACTGACCTCATCCCCTGCATCTTCAGGACAGCGCGAAATAGCAAACCTCTCGAGGTCATCGGCACATACGATCCCGTCCCTAAACCAGACCCGTACGATGATTCTGGGCGATTACACAAGGATATAAAGTTAGACACGATAAGGGCGCGATATTGGATCGGTGTAGGCGCACAGCCGACAGATACTGTCTGGCGATTACTGTCCATGGTAGGAGAAGAGATGCTGCAGAAACTTGATTACGTGGCGACGATATTGACAAGTCGTCTGTAGCTCGGGATCATGGAGCCAAAGTACCGCAACACGGAACCACGTACACCGCCTGTTCTCCCAGCCGGAGCGCTTCCGCAACCAAACTCAACCTAGACACCCGCCCCGAGAGCGAAGACGGTTGTAATCAGTGTGGTGGAGACCAGCGTTGGGCTATCACCTCTCACAACAAAATTTCCGGTCGAGGGACGACATGGTCATGATTGTTAGATTTTATGTATAAAGCATAGAAAAGGCGTTGGCGAACATATCCTTTGGCATGTACGATAAAGGGGCTGAGAGGACTCACGAGGACGACAGCTACACCTGAATCAATTGGCAGCGTTTCGACGACCAATTGACCGAAACCACAGAAGATGGGCCATTCCAGGGTTCTATCTCGATCATTGCGCCCGTGTAAATCAGAATCGAGAGCGCCAGTCCCTTGATATCTAAAAAGGGGCGAATCCACTAGCTACCGGGTGTATCAAAGAAATTAGACACAGTAGCGATGTTGAACCTATGGAGGTTGACTACATGCACACCAAATACTCAGTCTGAAAGTATGTTGAATATTATTTTGAGACTTGTATTGAATAGATAAAACATGATATTTCATATTCTTCATACGCTTTCTCTACTCTTCGTTGAAGATCTGAAGGCAACCAAGATGCAATGCATGAGATAAACTATTCCAGCAAAATATATGTTGGAATTTCGTTTCTATAACCGAACCGCGGCCCAATGAATCTAGCATCGGCGAAAAATGGGGGCATCTAGGCACCGCATCATCTCATATCAAGTTATATACAGGGGTAACTCATCCAACCTGCCTTCGCCGCGACTAAATTTACAGTTTTTACTGTTATGCTAAACATATTTCATTTTCACTCGGCGGCACTATCTTCTTCGAAGACGACTAGAACCGTTCCAGCCTTGCATTTGTCCTTAATCGATGTCAGTCGTATCCTTTAGCATAGCATGGAAATCTACTTACACCTTCTTTGTGAGCTAACCGTTTGATAATACCATCTTGGGGAGATCGAATGACTGTCTCCATCTTCATTGACTCAATTCTAATCATCATTAGTAGTTATTGGAGAATTTTGATGATTAAAACTTACACAACAAGAGGAGCACCCTTAAGGACTTTGTCGCCCTCCTTCACTTCATTCTTCAGGATTTTACACGGCATTGGGGCCACCACAGATGCGGCAACCTCTTTTAGGCCAAGTGCTTTCTCGTACCATGTCGGTGATATGAGAGATAACTCAGTCTTCCTGCCATGTTGGAAAATGGTGATTTTGTTGTCGTTGTTCACATCTTGTACCACGGTCGTATCGACCCTAGTCTCTGGGAAGACTGATACCAGCGTCGCTTTCCCGGTACTGGAGGTTGGGGAAGATATGATATCGGTAATGCTTTGTGCCTCCTCGCCTTTGCGAGTGATTTTGGCATCAAAGAGCTGGTTGCCCTTCTGAAGTATGCTAACCTCTACTACTTCCCCTTCTTTCTCATTCAACGCATCCAGGGACTTGAAGAAGAATGTTCTCTCCTCACTATTGTGGCCGAATCCAAGTGATCCGCCATGTGGCAGTTCGACTGAGGCGGGACTCAAGGCTAAGATGCCTAGTGCTGCTTGCACATATACCTCAGGCTTAACTGTCACGGGCTCAAATAGCTCCGCCTTCCACTTATCGATGAATCCCGTTTCCACGTCGCCTTCGATGAAGGCGGGAGACTCGCAGAGGCGTTTCAAGAACTCTATGTTGGTGCTCAAGCCGACGACTTCATAATTCCGCAGAGCAAGTTCCATCTTCCGGATTGCCGTCTCCCGGTCATCGCCACGGATAATTAGCTTCGCAATCATCCCGTCATAGGCTTCTGTAACTGTGTCACCTTCGACAAAACCTGCGTCTATCCGAACATCATCATCAGTTTTCGGCGTGGTGAGGTGGACAAGCTTTCCAGAGTCCGGTAGGAACCCCCTTTCAGGGTTCTCGGCGTATATCCGGGCCTCAATTGCTGCACCTCTCTGTTGTATCCTCTCCATAATCTCTTTTTGAGTCAATGGAAGCTTCTCGCCAGCAGCTACTCGGAACTGCCATTCCACCAAGTCGGTCCCTGTGACCATCTCGCTTACTGGATGCTCAACTTGTAGACGAGTGTTCATCTCCATAAAGTAGAACTCACCAGAATCCTTGTCGAGGATGAATTCCACAGTACCAGCTCCAACATATCCCACCGCCAGAGCCGCTGTTCGAGCCTTCTCCCAAAGGTCAAGCCTCGTTACATCGTCGAGATTTGGGGCTGGCGATTCTTCCAATATTTTCTGATGTCTCCTTTGAATACTGCAGTCTCTTTCACCGAGTGCCACGCAGTTGCCGTGTTTGTCGGCGAAAACTTGGACCTCGACATGCCTTGGCCGTACGATATACTTCTCCACCAGCATAACTTCACCACCTTCACCGAAAGACGCTCGAGCTTCAGCTCTAGCGCTCTTTAGCTGCTGTAAAAACTCGCCCTCTTCCATGACGATACGCATACCCTTGCCACCGCCGCCTTTGACACTCTTCAATAGAACAGGAAACTTGATGTTCTTGGCATGATTAAGTAGCTCCATCTCCCCCTGATCAGACCCGTGGTATCCAGGGACACATGGTACCCCGGCCTTATTCATGATCTCTTTACTCCGAGCCTTGTCTCCCATGTCGGCCATCGCCTGAGCAGGTGGGCCGACGAAGACAATCCCCTCTTCTTCGCATCTCCTTGCGAAGGCTGAGTTCTCGGACAAGAATCCATAGCCCGGGTGCAATGCTTGGATGCCGTGCTGTTTTGCTAATCTAACTATCCGCTCACCGTCCAAATACCCGTTGGGAGCTCCCAGGCCAATGGAATGCGGAGAGCATGCAGCGTGTTGTGATGAGGCATCCGGATCGGTATATAACGTAGTTGTCCGAATGCCTAAGCGATTTGCCGTCTTGTTGATCCGTAGAGCGATCTCACCACGGTTTGCTATGAGAAGGGAGGTGATGGGTGTAATCTGGGGTTGAGCTGCTACGCTGGTTGATACGTAGCGGGGAAATGCCCGCCCTCGAAGATGTCGAGGTTTAATTGACCGCATAATGAATAATAGTACGCTCAGGAAAGCCAAACTAATGCGATAATCAGTCAATTGCTTATGACTTGATTATAAGTATAAAGGGAGATAGTAGAGAAGACAAAGTTGTTGAAAGGTCAGCTGCTGCTTCCTCGGTGGTGATAATCATCATGCCGCCACTAAGCGACAAGTGAAGCCGGTTGAAGCCGCAATCCAGCAAACGGCAGGACCGGCTCTCCCCACTCAATTGGCTCGAGCTCCAGCTTCCCCAGGATTAGATGCCAAGACCTGTGTCTTCGTCATAGGCACCGCTATTAGGTACTTACCCAAGGTAAGCGGGCTCGCTAGCTAGGGATACCCGGGTAGGTACCTACCTAGGTAGTCTACTATCATAGCGTAATACTTTACTTACGTGTAATTATCTGACCCCTCCAACCAAAAACAACATCCCATCTCATGAGATCCCCGGCAACACACAACCATGGAACAGATATCGCTCAATTACGAGGCTTCGGCCGGCGACACGCACAAGCAGACTGTCAGCGAGCTTCCGCCCGATGTCGTACAATGCCTCGAAAATGCTCGATTCGTAAGACAAAAATAAGCCCTAGCCAGGAACCAGTCGGTGGCTGGCACATCCAATGACTGCTGCCCCTTGCTGACCGGCTTCGCTTTCGGGCGATAGCTTCACCTCGCGACCTGCGTCGATAATCAACCTCATGTGTCGTTAATGAACTACACGTATCTTCCATCGTCGCCGTACTCGTCAGCGCCCGCCATCGTCATGACGACAAATCCGGCGTCCAAAAAGACCAACAACCTTCTCGTCAATCCAAACGTCTCCCTCCTAGTGCACGACTGTATACTACCCTAGTCCTCGAAACTACAGAGCCGTCGAGCGAACTCATACTGACGCCGCGTATTAGGGGTGTCCCACCGCCCACCGACCCAAGGTCGTCGGGCCTCGGGGGGTTCGCCTGGACCCGAACACCGATCCAGTCTCGCGTCTATGCTTATCAACCTCAACACGAGTGCCATGTCGAGTATTAGTGCGACCATAAACGGGACCGCCCAGCTGGTTGCCGCTGGGTCTGACGAGGAAAGGTATTATCGAGATCAACATCTTGAGAATAATACCTTTGACTCGGAGGGCGTATTGGCATTCAATAGGCAACCGCAGAGTCCCGTGGAAGACGGCGGCCGCGAGTGCTTCGTTGCTGGTGAAGAGGTGCAGGTGATACTTGTGCATATCAAAGATATACGGACAAGTGACTGGAAAGGTGGCGTACGCGACTGGGTCTTAACATCAGAGGGCAATAGCACTACCGTGAATGGTGGTAACTAACCCATACACATACCTAAACTGGCATTATATGTGCCTTTATCTCTGTGGGGTTATGTATAAATTGTACACATGATAGGTAACTCTCGGCCAGTTCTTCGTCTCCTTAGGACATTAATACCCAGCCAAGTTGGACAGATGACCGTCATCATTCGTCATTAACAGTCTACAAAACGGTTTGTTTTGTTTTTCTTCTTGTTTCTTAATTCTCAGAAGTGCTTGTTACCTTTGAGACACTACCCCGATCCAATAATTGAATACGTTATGCCATCAACTGAAGGTACGATGCCCGCCTCTATTTCATCCCAATATTTGACATACTGAAATCCCCCTAGCCAGGTGACATGGTCCGATGCTTCAAAATATTTTAGCTATGGAATCAACATGAAACCGCTTTCTCTAGAATCATAGAAACGTTTCGTAGCACTAAATCATCCCGGGGTTCTCGCGCAACAATAAAGATCCATGGCATACCCATATCTAGTCTTGAACTTAGACTTCATCCAACACATCTCAACAACACCGATTCATACTATAATTAAGTTATACAAGTGACCCAATCAGCTTGTATCAAGAGCACCTAATTGATTTGAGCAGGTTGGTGTCCCATTGCGCTTGCTCTAGCCTTCATTGAGTATTGTAATTGGCTGAGAGGGAAGACTTGCGTCTTGAACATTGTCTTTGCTTGTGCGTCATGCGCAGTAGGGGGAAGGAACCCGTTCAGATTTTTCTCATCTTGTTCACTATGTTATTTCAAGTATCCCCAGTCGTTGGAGAAGCAAGTCGTGCGGTTTGTGCATGTTCTACCAACACCACGGACGAAAAGGGGTAGACGCGATGATTAATACTGTAAAGTGACGTTTCGTTCTTGAGTTATAACAGGGCTAGAAATATAATGGCCTCAAAATGAATTGACAGCCTATAGCTTTAGACGTTCAGCCACCAGCATATCCGATATCTATCTTACGCCACCTAGTGTTAGCTCAGCTTCCGTTATTCCTCACAAGTAGGATTTTACAATAAAGCTGTCTCGAAAGACCATCCTCACTATCCAGAGCCTTTGTTACTTACTAAGTCCTATTCAACGCATGCAGAAACATTGTGCCCCGTTTTTCCATTGTATGTCTAGGCTAGTCATATTTTGAACAAAGATCTTCGTCGCGGCCCCCGTGATTTGAATTTTCTAGCACTGGGTAGCCTCTTCCCGTAGCCAATCTCCAATTTTCTCGGTTCTCAGTTGTTGTAATGTAGATTTCATACTAAGGTATTTAGAGCTTACCTACCTAGTTACGACGTAAAGATAGCTTTCGAGCTGCGAAGCGGTCCAAAATGGCAGAACGACTTTCACCGGTACGTAAGATTGGCGACTCTTCATTGCATGTTTCAACGTTCCAAGACCAGATATGACACATGATGTGTTTAATATCAGAATACTCCGTATCTTCCTTAAACCGCGTCGATCTCCATCATGAATGCAGTTGTTGATCCCTACGTTGCAGTGGGCAGAACGATTTCAGGAGTTACACGACCTACCGGGTCGCCCTTCTATTTTTACTGAAGATGGTAATTCCCTGTTTTCTTCGCTGTCATATCACGATTAAACAACCTCGTTTTCAAGCCGAAGAAGTTATACTGTGTATACTCCCAAGCATCATTTTAGTCAATGTCTTGGCTGCGAAACCAATGCTAAATTCCTCTACCATAGGCTTAGAACACTCCGGAATAGCCATAGAGTTCCCACGAAGACACCCAAAGTTCTACCTTGACCCACCTTCTGGAACCGATGCACAAACCAAGCCCCGTACTGGTGTTGAATACGACAGACTGTTTATAAGTGAGGATTATCAAGAGTCTATATTCATAGGTGCTCGAACAATGGAATTAACCTGGCTGAACCGTTTCCTTGTAAGTGATTTTCTAGTTTATTATCTTTTTTGAGTTCGTTATTTTCAAGAGCACATACAAGCCTCCAGTGTGAAGCAAAATTACATCCGAGGGCCATTCCCACTTGCAAAGCACTTATGGAACACACTGAAGATGGCAATCCTAATTCTATAGTTCCTTTCAAATCAATTCGGGCTTGAGTCAGGTGGCCACCTATCCCAAGATAATGCGCTTGAATTCGTAGAGGCATTTAAGAAAAAAAGCATCCAAGTAAACGAGGCCGGATGGTTTGACTTCCTACAAAAACACCGTTGGTATGACCTTGCCCAAGCTTCGAATGAACCGGATCACAGAGATGGGCCATGGACTGTAGACAATCCCAAAATCTGGGATAACCTAAGGGGTTCTATCGAATTGGTAGACCGCATATTAAAAGCACTTCTAAACGATCGACATAGCGGGTAAGTAGCCGAAATACACAAGAATCAAGGTCAAAAAACAAGAATGAAAAGGAATATTCTTCTAAGTGTCATATATATTAGACTCGAGACAATTCTATTTGGAAGATTGGTTTACTGGAAAGATATTGCTTCGCACTGCGATATTGATAGGCCCTTCGAAGATGCAATTGTCCTCGTCTCACCGGAGATGGAGTTGAAAATAGCTAAAGCAGACGACACACTGCCATGGCAGAGCGAAGTCTCACACCTTCCTGAAGAGCAGAAAATAAAAGCTCTGGTTAGTAGTTTTCGCTCATTTGTTACACTTTTTAACATATCTCGGGGTCGACGGTTGCCTAATAATGTATTCTTTTATCCCAGTGCTCCTACAAGTCTCGATATCCTTAGTCTCATTGGTCATACGTATAAATTACTAACTCCATATATTTTACTCCTTAATAGACTGAAAGAAGTACGTGACATCCCAGGTCAACTCATCACTCCAGAGGACCATTTCTGACTTCGGATGCCATAGTAAAAACTTTATGCGGGATGCATTTTTGGTCTTTCATGTCTTCAGATACATCTCATGCATGGACAACAAGAGCGAATTCTCAACGTGATTTCACTTTTATATGTTTGAATATACATTTGCTGCGATATCTTCGTACGGACGATATTACGATAGCAGAAAGGTTCATCATACAATTCCTCGTCGCGGCCACGGTACCTAATGACTTGATATTCTATGGGGCTTCCATTGACGTGCTGACAACCTCATTAGATGATACACGAGATTATGCATGCAATAGTCTCTGTCCGCTATAAGCTGGAGGGGTTTCCAGATGGTAGTGACGAGCCGGTAGGTTGTAACGCCCATAGAGACATGAAATGATATATTCACCAGTCGTCAAACTTCTAATAATAGAACCCCCGTGTACTAGTTCATCGACTTTGATGCGATAGCAGAAGTCGGCTCCGCTATGGAACACAGAATCTTTGGCGGGGATTATGTTGTTCTTCGTAAGTGTCCAGCACTCATATCTCCGGAATCTCAAGTTGCATCTAATTTCTCATGCTTGTAGCGGACAATTCCTTGCCTATATCAATAGTATTACTCGAGTGGCCACGTCACGGCGCTTCAGGAATAGATAACCCGAACCACCCCATTAACCAGAATGACCCCGTAGTTGTTGTAAAGCCGTTGCCAGCGCTGTATATCTCAAGGATGTTTTCGGCTGAATTTTGGGACAACCCTTTCGGGCCGAAGAAAAGTGATGCGAGTAGTAAGCAGTTACTACCACTCTGTTTTCACACATTCTGAAACCCAGCATCACCCGTCAGTAGTTCGTTCATCTAGCGACCTACTTCCTCCTAAACCTTCCACAGTCTCAACTATCTAGTCGGCCATTAACTTTTGTGGTTGTAGCTTGGCATACCGACATATTTCAGTCATTCAAACTTAACTTGACGGATATAAATGACTTGGATCGGTTTGATCGAGCAATTGTGCGCGCATGGACAGATAAACAGCAAGAACAGGACCTCAATCGTCGAGGTTGGTTTGATATCTGCCGTGAGCATTGGGGTGTCACACCTGTAAGGAAACCATACCATAGTCCCTTAATCTGAAGACGCTCTCAAGCTAATACAATATCTGGAAGTGGGGATACCATTTAGGCTTCCGCCAGGAACTTGATGGATTTGCCGTTCATTTTCGGAAAAGTGACGAGTTTGAGTGTTACGGAACCGCTTCATTGATGCTAACGACGATGGATTGGAAAGAAAAAACAAAGTTCTTTGAGAGTATGCCAAATCACAATGGGGTAGACAATGCTTGGGTGTGGTTCACCCTTGGTATGTGCTATGTGCTCAGGATTTGCATCTAGATCGGCAAACTCCAAGCGAGAGTACCTTCTTCGCTGATAGATTGCATTAGGTTTACTTATGCTTGCGGCCATGCCTATTAGGACCGCAGAGTCAGGAAAGGACCCCGATATGGATATAGATATACCGACACTCACTTACACACCAAGTCGAGAAACTCAGGTAGAGCGGCAAAAGAATAAAGGTTGGAAGGCGCCTGAAAAGTTTAATTTCGTCGCCATCTCCGCAAGACCTCTAGCCATCTCCGAGCGCCCAGCAAATGCTCTATATGATCCATTTGGCCCAGACGATACAGAGTCCATTGCGCCGGAAATACCAGCAACACAAATGGAGTACCTAAGCCTAGTGGACAAGATTTTGAATCACATCAAAGAGAAGCAGGCAATCGTCTCTGCCCATTGGGGTTATAGAATCGAGCGGTGTCTTAGAAATCTTCAAGCACAACGGGAGGAGATCATGGTTAAATATCCACAAGACCATAGTGTCCGATGGGCAAAAAGGTGGCCATTTCGTATGCCGGAGTTTGACCACAACAACTTGGATTGGATGCAATGGAACGAAGAGGGCCAAATATGGAAACACTATCCCCAAATCCTAGGTTCTGGCAATGTAATCAAAGGAACTCCACTGATATCTCCATCGAGTTCTATCTCATCATCTGGTTCTGGGCTTCAGTAACGATTTGAGATAGACGACTTTAACGAACCAGCATATGTGGAACTTGTTTTTGTTGTCTACGTCACTAGCTGTGCCAGGGACTTTTGTAGAAGCACTTAGAAATATTAATCTAGTAATAATTTTCTGTTGTCCCACGGACATTAGCCCCCCTTGAATACTGGGTGAGAATTCATTGGCTTATTTATCCCCGGACTCTATCCGTATCTCCAATCATCGTCTCGGGCCGTGCCGCTTTATTTGATTGTCTTGGACCGGCATGTTTTATGCTATATATATCAGTCAATAAGAGGCTGAAGGGACCCTACGTGATTTTCCTCTCGGCTCCGGGGTAAATATCGCTGGCTGGGCAAATATTCGTATTACACACCAGCAACTGTCAACCGTAAAAGCCTATGGATTGGTAATACCCACTCATAGCAATCCCTTATAAATACTTTGAAGATTAGAGAGACATACATCTGGTCACGTGCATGAAAACTTCTTCATCCGGCCTCCTAAGTCAGATGTTGTGGGATGTGCTGGAAACCGGCGGGGCCGATCCCGCCTATGAAAAGAAGCCATTGTACCTTTTACGGACCGCTGTTTTAACGCCCTTTCTTCATCCGGCCAAGAGGAGGGCGGCCGCTAGAAGACGCGAGAGGGTCTCGTCAAAGCTTTTACCAGATAATTTACTCCTACATCCCGCAATATCAGGCTTGAGGGTCCGGGCAGACAGGTTTTTGATACAGGCCGCCTAAGCTGGCCTCGGACATGATATCCTCCAATCCCGGTTTATTTTTTGATTCCACAAATCTGACTCGACACCACCATCTCGTGAGCCCATCGAGGGATGGTCTGCAGTCGAAACGTCGATAACACAACCCGAGAGCTGTCTAAGCGAAGCGCAGAAACACGGAGAATTCTGCATACTCAGCAGCCCAAGGAACCAGCAGGTGGCATCGGACCCGGTGTTTTGACGTCTTACTTTCCCGATTGCGTTCTCGCCGTCGACTCTGTTCTTATGCGCCTCGACCCTGGACTCCAACACGGTCGCATCTTACAATGCTCGCTAATTAACACATGGGAGGAGCCGACTGAGGTTACAATATCATACGGAACCTGCCGGGATCCGGGTACCTAAGCGTACATCTACTAAGACATATTAGTATAGCCTCTGGCCTAATGCTAGTCTAGTATTGGGCAATTAAATAATATCTCGTTTTGTTGGTGATGATTAGTGTCCCGTAGATGCAGTATGAGTAGGCGTCCTTCTCCGCGTCTATTCCATCCTTGGCCTTAACGCAGTATCACGGCCTATAATATCAGATATCATACCATCCCCGCCACATCACGATCGAATCCCGCACTTAACGGACCTACCAGAGACGCACCTCGACCCCAGAATTAGAAAAATGGGTCCCGAGGCCTGTCAAATCCCGATGTCAAAGCGTCTGCAGCGCATAGACCTGATCAGCATTTTCCCTGCAAGCATAATGCTTGTTCCATGCTCAGGGTACACTGCAGTAGCGTCTGAGTTAGGGTTTGATTACCCCTACCCTCAGTTGGGTTTGGTTATGCAGAGCCAAGCCAAGCCAAGCAGTGCACACAACAGTCTTCACCCTCATTCAGCTATGTTTCCGGCAACAGGCAACAAGGTGAACAGAGATACCAGATAGTGTGTGGTCACTGAGTGCTATGGGGGGTGCTGTTTCGGGAGACATCTCATATCGGGAGATTCAAGAGGGAAGGCTGCGCATCGTGTATTACCGCTTTTGTTTTTGATAGAAATTACATAACTCATCAGAGGAATCAATTGACAACGCTAGTTGGTGAACAAAGGAAAAGTTGTGTATAGTGGTTGTGCAACCAGGTCCTGTCCAGGTTGACCTTTTCCCGCTTCTCCCCGAAAAAAACAAATGTTGACATAGAAAATAGAGCAGAGTAGTTGGTATCAATAAATCTCTCCAGGAGAATTCAGAAGTTCTCAGACGTGAAGTGCCTGGACGGCCCAGAAGCCGTCCTTGATTTCTAATACCTCCTTCACTGGGCCCGCCCACGCAGGTTTTGTAGATAGTCACACGGCCTTCTTGCCTCTGATTAAGATATCTTTGCCTTCCTCCCATCCGCGCATCTCCGCTATTTCGAGAGGCGTACGCCCGGTGTCGTCTATGGCGTCTAGATCGACGCCCCATTTCTCGATCAACAGGCGTAAGATAAGGGCATCGCCCATTTCCACGGCTTGAATGATGGCGCTGTGTCCGCGGTAGACCTTGTTCGGGTCGGCGCCCTTTCGTAATAACATTTCAATGATCTCCGTATCCGGGGGTTCGTAACGGCGTAAGGCTTTAACAATAGGCAGATGCTCACCGGGCGAGTTCGGGTCGGCGCCTGCTTCGTCCAGGAGGTACTGCACGATATCCTTATGACGCTCGCGAATCGCTGTTGTCAGGGGGCTGAATACGCCGCCGTTACGGTCCTCGACGTTGACTCCTGCCGCTAACAATAGTTTCACGGACTCCAGTTTGTTGGCTGATACGGCCATTTCCATCACGCCCTTGAATGCGCGGGGCTGTGCAAGGGCAGGTAACAAACGCTTTAGGATGACCGGATATCTAACTGCCATGCAGACAGGCCAGTCTTGACCTCGGATGTTGGGGTTTGCTCCTCGCGACAATAAGACCTCGACGAAGTCCGGCTTATTTAGTCCGATCGCGGTTGTGAGGGGTGTTGCTCGTGTGTCGGGTGCCTGGTCGTTGGGCGATACTCCATTATCCAGAAGCCAAGATAGTGCCTCCACTAAGAAATGATTAGCACAAGTCCGTATGAAATATATCAGGGTCAGTTTAACTTACTATTATCATACTGTACTGCCGTTTCCGCGATGCCCTTGGGTATATTCAGGTTGCCACCCGCCGCCACGAGGTGTGGTAAAAACTGTAATCGATTATGTGTCACGCATTTGAAGCATGGGTACTCAGAGGCAGCGACGTTGGGATCGCCGCCATTGGCCAAGAGCAGATGGAAGATGTCCGAACGGTTGTCGCGAATCGCAGAGCATAGTGGTGTGTAGGAGCCATCCTTTTTGGAGTTGGGATCTACACCAGCGTTGAGCAGCACACTCACCGAGTCAATCTTGTTGATCGACGTAGCGAGTTCCATAATGCCCGGTGTCTTCTTGAAGTCTGCCCCACGGCTGAGCAGCACTTGGAGGCATTTCGGCTGGTACGTGGCTGGCCAGAGCATGTGCTTGGGCCCCGGGAGATTGGGGTTAGCACCATGATCAAGAAGAGCTGTGACAATATCCACACGGCCAGCATTTATCGCCCTGAAGAGCGCCGTTTCACCCTCCTTGCTCTTGCCGTTGGCATCGGCGCCGTAGTTGAGGGCCATGTCGACGAGAGACTTGTTGCACTTGGTGTTGATTATTTTGGTTAGAATCGTCTCTCCGTCTGCTGTTATTTGGTTCGGGTCGGCGCCGTACATCAAAAAGAGGCGTATGAAATGAGTGTCCCCCTTAATAGTAGCTAATGCGAAGGGCGAGTCGTGATCAGATGCTGGGGGTAGATTGGAGTCGGCTCCATACTTCAAGAGCAGAGCCGCAGCGTCCAAGAACCCTTCTTCGACCGCTGCCACGAGAGGGGACATACCATGGTGGCCCGGTGAGTTAGGATCTGCGTCAAATAACAATAGCAACCGCACGATTTCGAGATCATGCTGACGAATGGCCTCGTTTAGGGCATGGTAATCTGGGCCAACGTTTGAAGGAACTCCTCGATCGAGTAGCTGTTCAACCGCCTTGCAGTTTCGTTCTCGAATGGCAGTAATGAGATTTAATTTCAAAGAGGGAGTATCTGCGCCTATAGAGTTTCGGGGAACCCATCGTGGCATCTTCGAAGGGTTCACAGCTAGGCGAACAGCTTTACTCGGTTTCAGATCGTGAATATACTCGGTATCCGATAGGCCCACATTTTCAAGCTCGGCCAATCCGCCAGATCGAAGATCTTCTGGCGGATCTGAAGGTGGTGTGGTTCGGCTGTGACCGCTGCGCGTCGAGAGTGTATCTGTGTGGCGCGAAGGCGTCCGTCTACGCGGCGCACCGGATAAGTCAATCTGGCCCATCCCAGTCCAGTTTGGCTCCGGGGGCATGTCCGGGACTCGGGGAGGGTGTTCATCCCGGAGGGAAAACTGCATGGGCGGGCCAGATGTTGACGACCGAATAGTATTCGCGCGTGGAAGTGTAAGCGTATGTGTTGGAGATATGTGCTCATCCAAAGCAATCTCGACGACCTGACTTTGGTCGATATTTTGGTTTGTAAAGGAAGTATCAATAGCCGGACTGTTCTTGGCTAAGCTCGCTTTGCTCGATGTGCCCTCTAGCCTGTCCAGAGCTGCTGAGAGGGCAGTGTATCCGATGCCGAGCGACTCGTCGATTTTCGCCTCCCCAATGGACCACTGAAACATGAGAGCGCTCATTCTTAAGGACTCTCGAGTCTTCCCGAGAGCCTGCCTCATCTTTGGTATCTCATTCCCCGAAAACATCCTCCTCCACCCCCTGGATAGTTTCTTCCCTGGCCCTCCGCGTTCCTCGCTGAGAGAGCGATTAAGCCAATGATCGACGCCCTGGAAATCGATGTGTGCTGTGTTGAACTTGCGGTCCAATTCTTGTGTCATTTCCGATGGCAGCGATTGGCCCGTTCGTGTATACTCCACCAGACCTGCTTCTATCGACCACATGATCCGGCATACATCGAGGAAGTCGTGGGCCAGTTCGTGAAGCCCGTCATGGTGACTCGAAGCGGCCGTGATGTACTCGAGCATGTGAATGGCAATGATGTTGCCCAAGACCGTGGCCTTGTGGCAATGGCCCAATGCCGCTGCCTGGTACTTGTCAGCCGTCATCACGTCTACGTCGCTGGCGATGACTGGGTAGATCGCTGTGTTCAATGTGCCTGGGATGCTAACGCCGATAGACGGAACAGAGAGACGAGGGCACACGGGTCGGCACGATCTCTCCCTATTAGTATTCTTATTGCCTGGGAACGCACGACTCGAAACATGCCCCGAGACGCCTACAGTAGGCAATTTACCAAGGATCTAGGTCCAATATTTCTGACTACCTATTTGAGAACTATAGGTCCGAGCGTGGATGGTGGACAATGTGGTGATACATAAAACCCGCCCCTGCAGCATCATTTACATTAGCGTTTCTGTTAGCTCGATTCCCTGATTGCGTAAATTTCTGACGCTTAGTGTGGCTATTAGGAAAGGCAATGGCGCATCGACATTTTTGGCCTGAATGCCTTGGTGTATCTTGTTTGACGCTGCTGTTTGCTCATGCTACTGTAGCGGCATTGAAGAGCGGGTATTTTCACCGCAATGGGACGAGATAAAACCAGCTGATGCATACTATATGCTGCCGGTACTGCCCCTCGGCCGTCCAGCAGTTATCCCGGAACTGCGATAGGCTAGCAGGGTCCGTTCACCATGCTACCCTGGCCTTCATCTACATTAGCTTGACCTCGGAGAGCTTGGATATGGTTCTAGATCAGCCATCTGCTACCCGGTTTTAAACATGCTACCGGTGGCCCCGGCTTCCATCGCTTGCGAGGATTAATTAGCCTACGATAGCTACTAGACCAAGAAAAGTGCCAAGGCCCGAGGTATGTGTCCACATAGCCAACCTCTCGCCAAGCACGCCAACACATCGCCGGGATATAGCGGAAAAGCTTTCATTGGCTATCGTTGGAGAGCAGCCTTTTGGAACCAAGATCTTTCCTTAGATACCCCCCCAACCGATGCGGTTGAGCTACAATGTTTCTGCTTCGCATATGAGAAACATTGGGGTGTCGTGGGGTGTCGTGGCAATGCTGGTCAAGCTTTGGCCGAATTTCTTTTTCCTCAAAGCTCGCAGGGTCGTTCATTTACCATGTTAGCTCCATCGCGGAACCCATGACTTCGCCCGCGATTACTGTCCATACTTGTCCATACTAGTACAACATCGCAGTTAGTCGTCAAGCAGATCCTCGTGGTTTATATTAGTTCTCGAGCTAAGAACTCCTTTAGCTTTACAAAAAGCCCTCCACTATGGTTCTTAGCCAGCAACGCCTCAAAAAGTCCGACCTTACGTAGCAGTTGGCCCTTAATTTTAAAAACCCTACGATTGGCCGCTACTATTTCGATGACTACATCGCATATATCAGGATCCAAGCGTCGGTGGATGCCTAGAATCGTAAACAAAGTCAAAAATAGAACCCTCTGAGATGAAGCTATGCATTAGAACACTATAGTACAATCATAGTCATCTATAGTAATCGCCCGGCCTTCAGCGTATCTCAATAGTGTAAATAGCCATGAGAGGCTAGTCTGTGGTAGCCAACTTCGCTCTTCTTTAGGTTTCAGACGATTGTTGTAGTTAGTTGACTTTTGGTGAACAGATCGTAAGCATAACTAGGGATTCCCCAGCCAGCTTACGCTCTCTATTACCCCAGAAAGGCAGTGCTACGGGCAGTCACTACGCAATAGGTAATCAAGGGTCAGGGCAGCTGAAATCAGTTCGGACCCGGCTCCACACTACCTAACACAAGGCCGGGAACCGATCAACTGCTAAACCCACAATAGACTTTTTTTTCTACCACAGACTTGGGAATGCAACTATCGATCAGACGCTCCGCTCTTCTACACTAGATCATGCACCAGTTCTTCGATCGATCTAAGTATCAGTAGATCTGTTTTCATCGCTAATTCTGCATTGTCCGGTTTGTGGGGTCATACAAGCAGTAAGACTTGCTACGACCTTTCAGCTGAGCAAGTGTACCACAGAGTCCACGGCCTCGAATGGCAGTCAGAGGGACAATGCGTAACTCAAGATTGTAGGGGGGGGTGAATCAATCAATTTCATGTATGTGAACTTTATGTACGCTTTGAAGCACATTCACCATACACCGACGTCCGCCTTCCCCCCTGGTAGCCCTTACCCTGCCCTAACTCGCATCTTATGCTGACGAACTTGACCCAGAAACCCAGGGGAGAGTGTCAATCAACGCCAAACTAGGCCTGTTTGCCAAACTGGTCCTGCTTGCCAAACTACTGCAGTAGTCCTGCTTTGCCAAACTAGTCTTACTTGCCAAACAAGTCCTGTTTGCCAAGCTCGTCCCGTCCCCTCCGGATGATGCTCTTACGCCCAATCTCCCGGGTTGCCGGAACTGTGCGTCTTCGTTCCCCTATTCACATAATAAATGTGGCCCCTTATCATTTGACAGCAGCAGCCTGCAAGCAGCTCGTAAACAGCCTCCGGCTGATCAGACTAGCATTACTCGATTCCGGGGGGGCTAGACCCTGATACGAAAGTCCTCTGAAGCTAGCTTAGCAGCCGCTTCAGCTGCTTTAGACATCTTTTAGGTTTTCACATGAATCAGCCTCATTCTCACTCCCAAAGACATGGTACTCACAGCCAAGCTGAGGTTGACAACACAACGCCCAGGTTAAGCAACTTAAGCGAAGACGTTTACGCCATTACCAAGAGGATGGTTTAACAGGACCATCCTCCTCAGCATCTTGTAATCTATCGTTTCATGCGTGTTTCTCTGACGGCTGACGGTGATGACGTTATTGGTCAAAACCCTCTTCATAAGTTCCCAGACTCATAAGCTCTGATTGCGTGATTCGAGTTGGGATCTTGTGAAAGCTAGACGTCCGTTAGAGCCGTCTTTCTAAGCTAGCGAAGCAATCTGATAGAGAGATACTTACTATTTCTTCTTCTTCCATACCAATGAAATAATACTCTTCTTTGCCTTCGAATTCTGTCTCATCGGAAGCATTTCGACTCCATGCTGTGCCGTATCGCCATTACGGCCATCGTCAGCTGCTGCACCGAGCTGCACCGAGCCGAAGTCGTCGCTGGAGCCAATGAGAGCCGTTGACGATTTCCCAGATAGGTAGTGGGGGGTTGTCATGCATGTCAGCAACTCTACATATGCGGTCCTGCAGAGGAATAAAACTTCATCTTCCCCGCCCAATCCGCTCGAAAAAGCTTATGAATCAGGTAGAGATCGTCCCTCATCATGTTCACAAGTTACACATCTCTTCCCCAAGTGATATTCGCGTCGCACCGCAAAAACGGGTTTAACGTACATAGTACGATTGATTGTCTTCAACGGGCTAAGAGATCTGACAGGCTCGGCGCCCTCTTGCAACACGGATAGCATCAAGGAAATGCCGGCGGCCGGCGGCCAATGATGCGATTGGGGGTCCATGAGAAGGGGTGCGGGGTTCAAGCCACACTCGGGAATACCTACCGGTTTCTTGATAACCTCGCAGCGTACATGGTCGTTAAGGCGAAACCGTCTGTACCCTTTACATGCAAACAAATCAGAACTTTTGAGGGGGTGACGTGTCAATTGGCGAACCGCAAACAGCAAAAAGTCCTGACGATCGCATCGTCTACGTGCTGCCATTGCATTAAAGCGACTGTACGTAGTATGTAGGCACGGCGGCGGTGTTTCGCCTCACTCTTCTCTCTCTCTCCCACCGCCGCCCATGGTCCGGCGACCCCAGGAGCAGGCGGGTGGTTGCTTTGCTTTGTGCTCTCTCCTCTCCTCTCCTCCCCTCTCCTCCAGCTTCAGGCCAAGATCGGCGACGGCGAAGCGCACTGTCGTCGCATGGCGCGCTACACATCTCCCTGTCAGGTAGTGCTGGTCTAAAAAAAGAACAGAAAAAGAACGAAAGAAGAAAGAGAAGAAGAAAAAGCAAAGAGAAGAGAGGGAGGGGACAAATCCTGTTAGAAGCTATGCTTCAACACTGCTACGCTACCGTTTGCATCTTGATAGACTGCTGCAACCCTTGTAGAAAGAATGACGCCATTACGTATTACGTTTGAGATGTGTTTTGAAGCCGTCGTTGGTTTGCTATGGGAGCCTCAAGCAAGTTTGACTTGTGAGGAGTATAAGCCTCGATAGTGACGATAGGTATCCGAGGCACAGCTCCATGTCGCAGTCTAGCACAGATATATGTTTAACGTGTAGTTGCACATTATATACCTATGTCGGATAGTTGAGAAGCCCAGGGGGTTATATTACTCTTCTCAACACTGTTCATCTTCTATATCATCTCTTACTTTGTAGTACTAGAGCTCACGTGCTGGAGGCATTCATATGTAGATATGCGTACTCGCGGATCTGCGGCTGATCTCCAGCTAACCCCTTAGTCCGTGAGGTCCTTAGACCGAGCTAATCCAGCCGACTCTAAACTTCCTTAGGAAATCCTATGCGTCTCTGGAGTTTGTGAAGTTTGTCCACCCCTCTTATCTGAGCATTACACAAGGTCGATGGTCCAGATGCGTCTAGCCAGCTCCATTCCAAGCCGCATCTTCAAAAGATCCCAAGCGTAAGCATTGAGTTCAAAGCCTCCCTCAACTCAACATACGCACGCCAAGGGGGTATCTCTCATGCCTCGTCCAAGACGAAGTTCTCTCTTTTCCATCCAAACAGCTTGTTCATTCTCGCCCCCATCGCTTGCAGCATCACGGGTGCGATTTTCGAGTCGGGGTGCGGCCTGTGGAACACGATCCTGCCCTGGCCGTCTGCCTCGAACGAAACCGCAGATCCGCCGTTATTTCGAGCGACGAAGCCCATGTCGTTCATCACGTGTACGAATTCCGTCCACTGTAGACCACCATTCGCGTCCTTTGGAGTCTGGGGGAACATGAATCTGATAGCATTCAGGGCTCGCTTGGAGGTTCGAACGAGAGCTGGTGTGTGATCCGGTTCCAAGGTCTTCATCTGACTTTCCGTCGCCTCTTTAGAGACTAAAACATCGGTTTCGTTACTCTCTTGAGGGCGAGTCTTTATTTTCTCTTTTCTTAGCTCTGCTGTAACTATCGTCTTCCTTATCCCGCCGTGCGATTTCGTAAGGTAACTGAAAGTCTCTCGGGCTACTTTCTGTTGCTCGATCTCAGTCAAGATCTTCGCCTCTTCGGCTGCGATTACTTGCTGGTAATCGACGCTTTGAGTTTCTGCGATGACACCCAGCATTCGCTGTACCTCATGTTTACTGATACCCTGGCTCCTAAATTCTTTACTCAGAATCTCGTGCAGAGATGACCAAAAATTCTCCAAGACCTTCCGTGTTTCGCGAGACCGCTGCAGCCACTTAAGGTTTTTAGGACCTCTTGGGGGCTCTACTTCGAAAAATTCATGGAGTAAGCTTTGTGCTAGGACATGAATGGGTCCCATGTTCATCTTAGTAGACTCCAAGTTGACAGTGAATAGCCACTCTTCCCTATAGGCAGTCTTCATTACCTCCTCAACATATGTCTTTTCTGCTTTTGGTCTTCCCAAGAGGACCGATGCTAACATTTCGTAAAATGCCGACAGATCGGTCACCCATCTGCACACGAACTCGCTGACTCGGGCTTTTTCTCGGATGGAAATATGATACTGGAAATACCGAAGTAAAAGGGCATTATCAATAAGATCATCCCCACCTCTATATCCGAAAAGCATAACCGCCAGGCACCATCCCAGCGGATTATCTGACTTCCATTTTCCTGATATGTGGGGTGCTAAGCCCATGTTCGTGCAAGTCGTCTGATAGTTAGTCATTGCATCTCTGGCAGTGCTGTCTTCCTCCATACTCAATAACGTTTTACCGATTGCAAATCGGAGAATAAGCTCTATCTCTCCAAGCGCCCTCTTGTATTTACGTGGCAAAGGCTGTCCAGCCTGAATGCTGTCACCAAATCGTTGTTTCAAGTCCTCAGCCTTCTTACATTCAATTTCGAGCCATTGCCATAACACGTAGGTGAATACCTCTGATATCAGGTGACTGACAAAGGAAACTGAGCTGCAATTCTGTTTCTGAGAGGTGTTGACTTTCTTTCCTATATCCAGGCTCATCTCGCGGCGCATATAAGTTGGATCGTGCTGTAATCGCCGTAGATGGTCCCTAGCAACACCAAGCCGCGCATTTGCTAGTGAAGTGAGGCAGTGTAAGTCGAGTATGGGAGCCGGGGAGAAAGCCGGGAAAATGTATGGTGACCAAAGCTCGACGTCGTTAGTGAGTCTGAAGTTGGTTATGCTGGTTAACTCTCTCCAATTTGAAGTTCGAACCGAGACCCCTTCATCAACACCGTTCAGAACCTGCAGTACCAAGTCACGAAGGGTAGTCATAAGGTAAGCTTGAGCTTCAAATAGCAATTCAGCTCTAGGGAATCCCAGAATATCTCCTCTATGAGCAGCGGGAGAATCCCACTTCGTGAGCTCCCCGTATCGAGGTCCATGGACCATAACACCCATACGCGCGAAGCGAACCTTAAAAAGCCCCAGTGTCCATCCAAAATCGAGTTGTTTGACATCAAACGCAGCCCAGGCTTGAGGAGGGTGATGAAGTCGGTAGTGCAATAAAGCAAATAGGGTGTGCGGGTGGGTTTTAAGAGTTTCGACGTCCAGCCAAGGTAGCAGAAGCTGGTGCCGTGTTTTGGGATTACTAATATATTCTGGAACCGCATCAGAAGGAGAAAAATCAACGCGGATCCAGGGATTTGGCGCAATATTGGGTGCAATGGCTCGAAGAAGATTCTCTCGCTTCGCTTGGCTGCATTTCTTCCACCGACTCATGAGTAAATCAGCGTGCGTGCCCATTTCCCTAGAGAGATCAGCTGAGGCCTCTCGGATGGTAGTCAAATGCCTAGAAATGATAGCTTTGGCCTCTTTAGTGTTCACAGTAGCTGAGTATGTGTAAAAGCAATGGCTGATTTGTCCGTTGAGGCTGCGAAAGCTTTCCTCGCAAGCGGGGCAACAGTCGCATGGTGACGGGTAGACCTTGACCCAATTGTCATTATTTACAACAGGCATCATGATCTAAATAGTAGAAAGAACAAGACTGAGAAGAAGACGGGGTGGGTTTCAAAATGCTGAAGAGTATTATAGAGCTGCAAGCATCGAAGTAATCCGAGAATAGATTGTTGTGGCTTGTTGATGCTTCAAGGTCCCAGTCCTTGTTACCTTGGTAACAAAATGTCCCTGTGCGCTTCACCACAATCTACAAGTACCTAGGTAAATAAGAGAGATATTTGAAAGTACACTTACATACAGGGTTACCCACGGACTGCCTGTATCAAATCATGCTGCCTCAGATAGGTACCTAGGTCACTAGAGGAATCTACAATCTAAACCGACTGGTTTAGGCAGAGCAGTAGTTTCCCTCTTGTTGTACCATGGCACTTGTTAATAGATACTTAATTAGATATGGCCTTTTTATTCTGTTATTTTACATCCGCTTCAGGTACCTACGAAGCTAGAACTGGAGTACATTGTACCTCCATACCAAAGATATTCCTCTATAATACTAAATATTGACATAGATGTAGATTCCAGTGCTTTCGTGCCATGAGCAAGAAAATACATGTCTATATAGGCTGACTAGATATCGACCTAGCCTCTATATATAAAATATCTATGTTAGTGAAATAAACCCAATATGGGGACAAGAGTGGGAGAAAGAGGGCCCCCTCCGGGTTCGCTACTACAGCTACACATTCACTCAGAAGCTTTTAAATTGTAACTTTTCGTAAACTCGCGGTGTTACAATAAATTATACTCCAGGAGGTAGATAAAAATCTGTTACTAATGATATCTGAAATGAAGGGATAAATTAGAGGCAGTTGAATCTGATGTATAATTAAGAGGTTCACCAAGTAGAGCCAAACCACATTCCTTGTTGCCAGGAGTGATATTTATGCGTTTACTGACTGTCTATCATCACAGATGCGTACTATACACACTACTTAGCTACTCTACCAGTCAACTACTAACTCGCAGTGCACTATATGATCAAGGTAGTGAAGCGCCATTCGTTTTCCTGCCTTCCTTGTGTAATTCCCATGGTCTTACGCTCACTTCTTATCGGAGGGTCTACACTGTTCTATCTCAGAGCACCACGAGTTTCAAGTTTCATTACCTCATAATTCTCGTAAGTGTCCTTTCATTGTTGTAGTTAATTATAACAACCTCCATAGGTCTTGGCACCCCAACAGCTTTTATTATCAGTCAGCGTCGGGTGGCTGGAGCGGCTTAAAAACATCATCTTGCAACGTTGCCTTGAGTTAGTGAGTTCGTGGTTCACCTTAAGCCAGGCTCTTACTGTTCGTTCTACAGCGAATCAATGAACTTATGCTACAACACTTCGTATGCTGGAATTAGATGGTGTCATGCGAGGAGCCATCCCATGAAACGAGAGAGATCTATATCAGTGCTGACTACCTATGTATAATGAGATTCACGTTGTGACACCCAATTCCCGTGTTAGACATGGTAACGTAACCAATTCACGAATGCACCTCATTCACCTGAAGTATCGATTGCCTTGCAGGATTTCCGTATATCTCGAGCCCAAACCAGCGACGCCATCCGACGCAAACCGTGTCGATTGTGCGACAACTCATGGCGCCCGAAATATTGACAATGTGGCGGTGGTGTCCTGCCAATGAGCGTAACGTATTCCGTGGTTCGATGAAATGGTGGCGCCAGAGTTGAAAATCCGTTAATATTCTCGACTGCACGATTTATGATTGGCGGCGCTGGGCTTCGCTTCGTGTCGTCATGCATAGACGAGACCGTAATATAGGCGCGTTTCCAAACTTACGACCTCACCGCTGCTTCTGACCTTGATCTGAACACGAGACTGCCAACACCACAAAAGCCCCCTGATCTAGCAATTGACGCGAATCGAAAATATGCGATGAGAATTGTGAATGAGGGGGGACATTGCGAGCCCTAATCATAAAAACATGAGCATTTTACTATATATCTCACATGGCGGGATTTTTAAGAAATGGTGCTGGTACAATTGAATATCAATTGGAAGATACGTATTACCAAGTTGTCTTTTTTAATTCGCCCGTCAGCATTGCTTTTGTTGGCGCTTGTTTCAATCATTCGGAACCAAAATGGCTTATATGTAGAAGTACACTGCTAAACTTTCGCACCACAGCCAGGTACCGGTACTTGACAGCGACTTGGCTGTCATATTCACCATATCTCGTTCCGCAACTGCTTGTTCTGGTAAAAGTACCGAAGGGCAGCACAGCAGCCACGTTTCCGGGCCGATTGAAGAGCCGAGCGAGATGGTATCGCCACAATCGAAGATGGGCATAAGCGAGCGGTTACACTATCCTCGCCAGCTGAGGTCGGCGCCAGAAGCTAGGAAACTGTTTGCGAGGAAGCACGTTGGAAGAAGCAAGAAATGAATCTTACGATCCGCGAATGAAGACGTCTTGGTTTCGAACCATCATCACCCTACCTCCACTGATAAGGAAGCCTACCAGTTATATCCGCGTCCACGTCGCAGGAATACGCGACGGAGGCTGTCGTGCCGTGGCGCTCCCACAGGAATGAAGTCGAGCCGCTGAGTAAGAAACAGACAAGAGGGAGGGTGGCACAAAATAGGGTACCGTGGTCATGGGACCGGCAGAGCAATCCAGACCTTGGGACGCCCGGCATTTGGGGGGCAGTTTGTGCCTTCGAACCGATGCCCCAAACGGGCGGGAGATGACCGACGGCTCAAAGAGGTCGGCTCTGGCCCAGGAGCCCCCAATGCAGCTTACGCTCCTGGGGCTGCTACCACCACAGTCTCACTCACCGATACTCACTCACGAACCCAACGGTGCGGGATGCTGCTTCGGGCTAATGCGGTGAGAAAATGGCCCTCCAAGTCACGCGCGGGCGCATGCGCGTATATATGGCTAGACTGGTCATGTGCTCGCCTCCTCATGCGCGAGGGAGCGGTGGTGCCGGCGACGGTGGTGGCCTGTCGTGCCGCGTCAACGTCACCCAGCATTCGAGAAAAGTTCCCGGCATTGCGGCTGATTGCCAGGTGGTTGTTATAGCCACTAGCAGTGAGACCGCGTGAGGTGAGATGACCATCCCATGCTGTGCCCTCCGCCAATGGTACTACCGGGAGGCATTACACATTACACCTTTCTCTCGTGATGGAGATGATGTACCTACATGTAGTCTAAGGCGGCCGTTCCGCTAACCGATGTGTACGCGCGTACCGTGTAATAGTATTATTCAATATTTATCAACTATTGAACTATTATTACTCTGGAGGCTTTCTGACGATGGTGGATTGTGGTACCCGCCAATTCATCCTGACTACTAGGTACATACTCAGGACCTAGATACAAGTATGTGGCTACATGTTGGGTTGGGTAGGAACGCTAGATAGCAGGTGGTGTACTAAGAATTGTAGAGGCCTAAAAAAAACAACTTACCTATTACGGTAATCTGTAATCACCGAAGAACCGGTCCTAACACCGGGTTTCCCCGGTCGACTCCGACCTCTCCCTCGTCATTCTCGTCTCACTGCACCTAACGTCGTAGTACCTACCATATTCCAACCACCTCACCTAGAACCCCAACTCTACCTCTCTATACCTAAGCTCTTGTCATTTAGGTAGATAGGTAGCGTGGGTGTCACCATGCTTCACAGCCCAACCAGCCACTAACCCGATCCTACCCGCCCTGGTCTCCATGACAGCCCTCCGACACCTTACCCTGCCGTCCCAGCCGAGCGCGCTTCTCCCCCAGTTCCCCAGCTACGCATTTGCGTCGCGCGTGCAGACGGCGCTGCAGCAGGAGCTTCTAGCCTGGAAGGCTCGTGCGCCGGACTTTCGCGGCCCTCCGCCACCGCCGAGCGTCATCAGCTTCACGCCGACGCCCACATACACGCTTGGCCGGCGGCAGACGGAGCCGCTATCCGAGAGCGAGACAGCCCGTTTGCGATCGCCCCTTTTCGTGCCGACTGCGAGCACGAGCGAGGGATGGGTCGATAGCGATGGCATGAGTAGACGGGGGAACGCGGCCTTCTTCCTCCCGGCGATCACGCACGCGCCTCGCGGTGGCCTGACGACGTACCATGGCCCTGGCCAGCTCGTCATCTGGCCCGTCATCGATCTGCACTCGCCCTTGCATGCGCATCTGACCGTGCGTGATTATGCCTGCTTGCTCGAGAAGACGACGATCGCCACCCTCGAGCAGCTGTGGGGGCTCGCCGGGTTCACGACGGCGAACCCGGGCGTCTGGGTGCGGGCTGGTGGCTCTCGGGGGGCAGATGTGGGAGGGGACGAGCGCAAGATCGCCGCCCTTGGTGTCCACCTCCGCCGTCACGTCACGGGCCTTGGCGTTGCCATCAACTACAGCACGCCAGTCACTGGTCCCGTGGAGACTAATCCCTGGGGTCGTATCGTGGCTTGTGGTCTTGGGGATCGTGAAGTCACAAGTGTTCGCGCAGAACTTGGCATTAGCAACAGCACTGGTCAGGCCAACGACGATCACACGGCACTCGCGAGCCTAGGCGAGACTTGGCGGGCCGAATTCCAGAAGAGGCTGAAGTTCCACAAGGGCTCTGATGGGTTTGACATTGCCCAGAGCATGAAGGGCCTTCACGCCCAGATCAAGGATATGGACGACCCTCGAGTCGAAGCTCGCCCCATCAGTGATCTCGAGACGTGAACGAATTAAAAGGCTTGCGTGTTTTAAGGATGAGTGGGACTTCTGGGATCTCTATTCCCTAGTGCCCGTGTATCAGATGGGGGTTTCGACCTCAGCTTTCCCTCATCGTCATCAAACGTACTATACACTTGGCCTTCCTGCAACTTATGTCATGCAATAGGTTACTCGGCTGCCGGCGGAGGACCTCCCGTGCCTGATTTGACGGCGTCTTCTCTCCTGCGACCACACGGGGAAAGCTGATCAAGTAAACTTTCCTCACGAACCAATGAAGCCTAGGGTCTGTCGGGGTTTGCTCCATTCGCCGCACACGAATGGGAAGTGGCGTGCTATATATTATACACAATGCCGGAAATAACGCATTCTCATTGTCATCGTATTGGCGTACTAGACTTAGCTATTTCAAGGATGCCACCGCCCGCCACCGGTTTTATGAGGTGGAACCCAAAGAGGGAGGAGGAGAAGAAGAGGAGGAAGAAGGAAAGTGAGGCTGTCCTCGACTTACAAATGAGGTCTACCCCCTATACGAAGTGCACTGGCTTCATGTACGTCCTATTTGTAAACGCCCAGGCAAATCCATGAAATTCACACCTCGCCGACACGACTGGTATGAGACTGCATGCCAATTGATACTCCAGTTTAATAGCATGATTGCCCGCCTTCTCTTGCAGACAGCACGACGCAGAATATCCACTAAGAGGCCGACAGTGTACTATGTAAACCCACCCAAGCGGGTATTCCCGAGCAGCGCAACCAACGCATTGGAGCGATAAAATGCTCCCCGCACTTTTCAAATGAAGAACTTTCGAAACGTCCGGCCGCAAGGAAACCCCTTATTGAGTCTAGCGACTTTATCAGGTTCCCGGGCGTTCTGCATTGGCGTTTTGTGGGACCGATGCAGCAGGTGGCCTTAGCATTACTTGTACAGGTAACTACTTAAACCACTTACTCTATATTCTACTCACATGTGGCCTGTCTAACGGGCGAGTACCACTCTGACTGCTCGTGGCGGTTCTTCATTCGTACTAGTGTAACTCTACATGTGCGCTATGCTGTAGGAATTACATAGTCTGCAGCTTGGTACGCTACTGTACGTACGTACCACCACCACCACCACCATTACATTACATTACCATCACCACCGCTGTGCTCCGAACCTACATACACACGTACATACGCAGTAGACTACCTACCTACATAGTACACTATAGCACATTATAGTACGGTACAAGATGCATGCCTAGGTAGCCTACGGTATATTAACCATAATACGATGAGCTGCGTAGTAGGTAGTAGTATTAGTAGATATCTACATTACATATAGTACGTGGTATCCCGCTATCAGTTCTAGTTGCTATTCTTAGTTTAGAACACTATAGATAAGATGATCGTCACGGGAGGCCAATGCACCACTACCTACCTACTATAAACCCTCCGGGGCAAGAGACACAGACAGAGTAGGTAGCTGAATACCGTCTCGGGAAAGGAAACAAAAAAACAACAACACGTAAGCCGGTCCGTCGAGCCCACATACATACATACGAACATACATAGTATTGATTATTCTTCAACAAGGGTTCCTGAGCAGGGGGGTCTCGTGGTGGGACACGTCAAAAGTTCTTTTACCGGTATTCATTTTACCTACCGTATTCTAATTATTATTATGTAGTGTAGATATTGGCCTCGGCTCAAAAAAAAAAAAAAAATTGGAGCTGCTTGATGTAGGGTTGCGAAGAGAGATAGACGTATGTAGGTAGTAGTCATACCGTAGTATACAGTAACTGTACATACTGCGTACGTCCCCAAGAGCAAGCAGGCAGGCAGGGAACTTCCATGTTGGAAGCGAAAGCAATATGCAAAACCCAAAAGACGCCACGCAACAAATAGACAGGTACCGACATCGGGAGAGGCGTTCCGACTCGCATGTTGCGTCGCCTACAGCATACCGTCGATTGTGGTCAGATAGTTACAGCTGACATTTATGCTTACTGGGATAGGCCGCCAGACCGATAATAGAGAGCTGCGTTGTGAGCAGCCACCGTTTATCGCACAATTTTTGAATATGACACCAGGGGGGGAGGGGGGGAGAAGGAATTGCACGAATCGATTCTTCTTTGATCGTCAAGTTCTGACGTTGCTCTAGACATCGGGGACAATCTATCTCCCAGCCTCAATTTGACCTCTGTATGACCGTAGCCTATGCTCTCCTAATCCAAATCCCAACCCCCCGCCCCTGGAGCCATTAAGCGTCACACAACTTGTTCCATCGATCATTTTCGGTCGTGCCCTAAAAAATAATGCTGTCTCATAACCTAATTATCTCGTGTTCTCATTTCGGTGGGATTATCGCAGTCGCCCGCATGTTCCCAAAATGTCATAGCCATATGCCAGTTCGCTCGTATCAGGCACAACTCCTTGCTTGCTAGAGTTGGTCACTCCGTTAAAATGCCAGTGCGTTGATATTAAATGAGAGGACAGAAATAGACGCATTAAGAAGTAAATCACTACGGGCCGCAACACCGATTTGAAGATGCAACCCGACTGGACTAAGGAAGCAAGACGCGCAGACTCCTCTATGCCCACTTCTCTTTTTTGATGCCTGAGCAATTCTCGGTGCTCCTTTTTCGACCCCCGATCTTGTTGTTTCCACTACTTTGAGCCTCCTCCTCGGCGTCCGGCTGGTACATTTCGGGTTGGAAATTTTGATTATTATAGTGTGCTGTATTGAAATGGCTGTTCTTGAATGTATTTGTCGTAAAAGAAGGTTCATACGCGTTGTTATTCGCCGCGGCTACTTCTGGGAGATTTGGGAAATTGAAATTATATTTGCTAAAGCGAACAGGGTGCTCCGTGGCCCGTTGCTGTGGCGGACTTGGTTGGCTAGGTGGTGCCGGTATGACTGGTTGGGAAACCCAGGACGAGCCAGGGGAATGTGCATATTGATCCGTCATCGGAGACGGAGTTGTTGAAGGAGGGCCAAAGGAAGACGCGAGTCCCGGAATCAAAGCCAACACACCCATGTTCATCGCGAAGGATGTATCTTCCAATGCTGGTACCGGATTTTCATAGTCTTGGCTATGTGACACGAACGAGGTAACTCTGTTAATTTGGAGGTCAACTGGCGCCGGAACTAAAGGAACGTGCGTCTGAGTCTCGCGGTAGAGAATATCGTAATGTCCAGGGCGATATAGAAGATAGATCACAGGACCTAAAGTAGACGGATCTTGTCCATTTGCCTCATTGGGAAACCGGTGCACATTGACTTCTGTGCCTTCACTGCGATCTAAATAGGCAATGTCGAGCACTATGTTTACTGGCTTTAGAAGAATATCATGAACCAGGACCACGCAGATATGATCAATCTCCCGGTTGACAGGCATCACCGTCGTTGAGAGGTAAGTTTCGACGTCGGTGTCAAGCCACGACTCGTATTGATCGCGATGACCTTTCAACCTTGCACAGGCCAAGAGGCGAAGATGGTAGACAAGGCATTGGGATGTGTTGGGGTCGTTAAATTTAGCCACCAGAATGGGCATGGCATCATTGCCTCCAGACATGGCGGGAATGATGGCGTTAAATAAATCAATAGTTTCCGAGACCATGAAATCTATCATATCAGGATCTTGACCGCCGACATCTTCAATATATTTATTGAGGACAGTCATGCGTTCCAACTCGCTCTGAACGAGACTAACGTTGCCGCATTGTACCAGCGTCTCGAAGTAAGCAAATGCAATAGCTGTATCCCGAGTTAGCACCGATTATATATTGTTCTTGGAGCTAGAAAAGTAATCACAGAGTGGAACTTCTATGCCGTGCAACTGGGGGATCAAGGTGCATTCTGCAGAACATCATCCTGCTTTAGGGCGTTGATGGGCGTTGTGACTGCTCGAGGTAGAATGGGGGTGACTGGTACCAAAAGAAAAGAAGAGGAAAAGAAAAAAAGCAAATAAAAAAATTACAAATAATACTCACCTCGATAGCCGCAGTTACCATCTCCTTGAATCGGCCGATAATGCGAATACGTTTGTGGTAGAGCCTAGAGGAAACAACGGAGAGTCAACAGTTTAGATCTCAGTAAGATGCTTTAGAGACATGCAGCTGACCATTGTTTTGGCGACATAGGTAGGATCCGCCCTTGCGTACTCTTCGGTGATGGCCTGGCTCGACGCTTTCTCGCCGACTAGGGGACCCTGTAGGTGAGTCGCAAATGTGAGCCTTGAATCTGTCTACATTTCTCGATCGGGTGGTGGTGAGATTGTGTAAGAGAAGAGGCGAGCTTGTTCCAAGACAACAACAAAGTAGTAAACGAGATCATAAAAGATAAAATGATAGAAAATATGACGATATGATTATTAATATGAAGCGTACAGGGCAAGTTCAGCCATCGGCGACGTTTGCGCAGATACACACAGACACACACACATATGCACACGCCGCCTCATACAAACATGTGATCATTCCGTGGGTGGGCTGGAGGAGTAGCAGATAGATGGACCGACCATCTCATTGGAGGGCCGCTTACCTTTAACCGAGGCTCGTAATCCCTCGCAGCCGCCTCATGCTGGGCGATCTCGTTCGGGTCGAGTTCTGGGGGCTGGTCCATCTTGTAGCGGAGGACGGGGCGGCTCGGAAGGTGAGGATGCTGTGGTTGATGTCGAAGTTGGTGATGTTGGGGTTGCTGGCGCTGGTGCTGGTGCTGGTGCTGGTGCGGGTGCGGGTGCTGGTGGTTAGGATGATGATGGCGGGGGACAGATACGGGCATCGGAGTGTTATAGAGGCAGGGGTGGACGCTGCTAGCGCTACCACCGCTGTGGCGGTAGGCGGCGCTATTGCTGGTGCTAGCGGGCACTGCGGCGGGCAGCCCAAGCCCCTGCACCCCCAGACCCATGCCAGCTGGGCCACCGCTGGCGCTGGCGTGGAAAGTATTACTCGGCGCTGCAGTGAAAGCGCGAGCCGTCGCCCCTACAACTCCGGCTTCACTGCTCCCAGCAGCCGCGCTCCCCCCGACATGGCCTCCGCTGAACTGCCCCAGCAGCGGCGTGGGCTCGAAGGTGTAGTCGGGGAGACCCGCGTTCGCTACATGAAGTCCATAGGGAAAGAACGGCGAGTATGGTGTTGGTTGAGGCTGGAACATGCCTATGCCGATGCCTATGCCTATGTCTGTGCCTGTGTCCGTGCCTGTGCGTATGTCTGAGCCTGAGCCTGAGCCTGAGCCTACGCCTATTCCTAAGTCTGTGCTGCTGCTGTCCGTGCCCCTGGCTGATGAACCAGAGCGCGAGACCGATTTCCTTTCCTGTTGCGCCAGCTTGGAGCCCACGACCAGAGAATTGCTTTGGCTCCCAGTGATCCGGTGTGGCTCCCCGTTCCGCTGTTGATCAGTCCAGACGACGGGAGGGCGTGCTGTGCGAGGCTCATTTGACTACCTGGTCGTTGCTTTCCTCCCTTTAGATGAAAGAGGCCGACAACCAAGGGCTTCTAGCTGCAAATCCTGTTTGCGGCATAGACTACCGAAGACACCGTCCAGGGGCCGGTAGAAGAACGACGGAGGACTAACAATCGGAGATAGAGACAGAAGAGACAGAAGAGAAAAGGGCGTCGAAGGATAGATAACTAACAGGAAGAAGATATTGGAAGAGGGCTGGGGAGGAAAAGACCCAGGAATCCGGTACACACCCGGCTTTTTGTCAAAAGCAGCTGAAGGGCAGGAATAAGTACGTCTCCATTGACCCGTTGACGGATTTCACTACCGTAAGATAGTATGGGACGACGTGACGGGTTGCAGCAGCTAGCCAGCTACACTACCATCCTTCCCATGGCGCCATGGTGCCAAGCCGACCTGTATGATGTGTGTAGGTAGATGCACGTACGTGTACAGTACAGCACCACCTGCCTACGCGCAGTTACTAAGATGGGTATAGGTATCATCCCAGACTTTGAGGCTATAGTACCTCTACAATACTACATGCCAAATCATCCTGGGAATATTACTACCACTAAGAGATGGATGTCTTGTAGGCCAGCGCATATCGGTCGACATTATTGATGGACAGATGTAGGCATTGCCTGTAGCACTTACAACTTTTCTCCTCTGTGGGTAGGGCTATGTTCTATCAACAAAACCCCGTGTTAGACTCGAGGAGCAGGCAAAGGCTAGGTAGAAACGAACAACTAGCTTCCTCATACGGCAGTAGTCTATGTTAGTCGTTACCTGTTACCTGTAACGACAGCTACCTAAATTACCCTTATCGAGCCGCTAGTAAGAGAGTTTGTATTGAAGGGAGAGGAGAGAGGGACGGGTGAAGAAGGCAAACCTTTACTGTTGAAGATAGTAATATTCAAAAGACTCCTACACTTCGGCAACATCATACAATGTAGACATGTGTGCAATTACAAGCATGGCACTAGACTGCCGGTACCATTACTGATACGCTGCAGTAAAATAATAAAATACAGTGTGTATATGTACCCGCTGTCAGCCCCCCTTCATCCCTGCAGCATATGCACTACGTGTAGGTATGTCACCAGGAACACCATCGCTACAGTAGTATGCTATACCTAGTTGTACTTTGGTAAAAACAACTTATCGGTGCTACATACATGTGTATACCTCTGCCTCTGCCTATAGCTATTTCGTCCTAGTGCGAAAATTCGCTAGTGCACCCAGGTAGGTACAGATTCGAGGTCTGTGCTCTCGCCGGCATGGGGTTGCTGCAACCCTGGACGGCCAACCGTAACTGTGCAAGGACTCTGTACAGACCCATCACGTTCTCTACGCAGTACAGTACAGCCATGCATGTACAATTTACTGTATATTCAATCCGCTGCAAAACCTATCGCAACACGTTCTGCCACCGAGCACTAACGCAACAGGAATGCCGATGTCTCAGAATTGTGTCTATTGCCTGTGTCCATCGCCTAGGAATGCAATACTTCATTCTCTCGCCAGCACTATGAAACGCCTCGTGCTATCATGGCTAAATAAAGCCGAATATATCGTCTCATCACCACCTCATCACCGTCTTATCGCCAATAACGGTGTGGCCAGCTCGCAGACTATTGCACAAGGCTGCTGATTCAAGCGGCTTCGAGCTACCCTCATCATCGGCAGAGTTACGTTACAGCAGTGCACTATACATACGCATATACACGATATATATACATGGTATACATCATGGTATACATACAAGCGAGCACAGCCAGCGGTGGCGTCGACGGCGGAAATTCGAACAGTTGACCAGGTGCAGTACGGCACCTACATTCTCCCAGTATGGTAGGCAATACCGAGTCAAGGGCTTCGAGCAAGCCACTTACTAATGGGCACCCAATGCCATGTGGTCTGTGGTATCATCGCGTGTCTTGACCATCCTGTAGCGCAATGTACCCAGCAGTATGCCCAGTATCCTGCCCAGTAGCAGCGAGTGTGTAGGAGGGAGTCCCACCGTTCACCACCCCGACGAACATCGACTACCATGGTGCAGTCTGCAAGGTACCTAGTGTACTGGCCGTCTCAATCTTTCCTGGGCCGATGAAAAGCGCAGCCCTCATCGCCGCCAGTCCTCTCATGGCTTCGTCATCAACGTCGACGTCAGAAGCTCAGCGTAAGGATCGACCTCCCAGTGCAACCTACACTTGCAGACACACATCTTGTACTCCCCCAGGATTATTAGCAGGCCGCAGCCCCCCAAGAACACCCTGCCTGCCTACATACCCCGGTCTCGTTGGACGTGATGGGTTAGGTGTGTTTATGCCAGCCGCTATGCTTTAGAGTCAATAGAGAGGCAATGTACCTTGGCTAAAAGAGGTGATCGAAACTGTCATAATTGTTACGCCTAGAGACGGTGAGATTACTTCAACGTCTTCTCAGCATATTGTACCGCCCCCCACCAACGGCATTAGCCAGCCCACAAGCGCATGTCCCGTTCGTCAATGGCGCCCCAGGCACTATAAATTCCTTAAGCTTCAGCATTGTCAACTTCCGCCAACCATCAATCAGGGGGACTTGGGATGTGCCGCGGTAGGATAAATGACCATGTCGTTTAATATCGTCCAAAAACTACCATAGATCCATGAGGGCCGCTTCCTGATACGGGCTACCCATCAAATGTTGTCCTTTTGTCAGACTTGTAAGACGGTCCATTATGAACTACGACCCGGGGGTACACCACAAATCGATCCGGAAGTTACCGCAATATTTACCAGGCAAGCGGTCGCTTTGTAGCACCGGCACGGGGGACGTCATTACTTTGAAATACCGGTACGCAAAGCAATATAAGGGAGAGCATGTCCCCAAACAATACAGCAGTGTCATTACGCATCGTCCAGTTTGGTTCAGCCGGTTCACCTATATATACATGGAATGCGTCACTATACAATGTAGTACGAGTTACGCACGCTAGTGGCACATAGTATCTTCAATGCTTGGCAAATAGCACAACAAGCCGAGAACATCTGTGGAGAAGCAAGTCACGGTGACACAGGACAGCAAGAAAAGATGTGACTCGGCGAGCGCTAATCTGATGTCCACAGCTGAAGCAATATTTCGGGATTCACAATTCCATTCGCAATCTCAGGTGTCGTATCCCGTGCCCCGGATGGCACTTGGTGACATGGTTTTCCGCCCATCAGCTGACCAAAGCAGATCTGAACAAGCACCGACTTTGGGGCCAAGACCGACCTTGGTAAGCTATATAGAATATAGTATCCGGTGTGCTGGGTTCGATTCCTGACAACGCTAATGGTTTTCCGCTAGTTAGCTCATCTGACGGACACACATACAGGAAATAGGCTAGCGTTGGCGATAATAGGGGGCCAGGGTCTCCCCAGCTCTTCTCCAGTAGAGATCTCTCGATTAAACATGATGCAGGTAAACGCTTTAGAACAAAAAGAAATACGGAGGCACGCCCACCAGGGCTGAGAAGCTGTCAAGAGGTGAGGTCATCCCACAAACGCCATTTCACAGCCTAGTTTCATGTCACTATAGCCGCCACATATTCCACAGACGAATAATGAAGGCCACCCATCCATGACGCCAGCAAGAATGAGGACGACGACAACGACAACGACGAGCCAGCCGGAGCTGCTCCACAATATATACTGAAGAGGGTCCGGGCTCTAACTCCTACAGTGTGATGTGGACGGAGGATGACATTTGAGGTGCCCGTGGAATCCGCTAAAGAACCCTGTCTAGAATTATCTATGCTAATAGTTGGTGTTGTTCCATAACAACATAACCCCGCCTTTTCTCCCCATCTCCGCTACCACCTCCTATGAGTGGAGTCTCGAAGATTCGCTGGCCTTACTGCGTATGCAAAGATAACTCCCCACTAAGAGGAGAGCTTCTCTTTCTCCGCCAAACTGCGTCACGGATAAAACGAGAAAGGCTGTTTCTCCGTGATATTAGTCCAAGCACCCAGCATCAGCATGTCCTTAGCATTAATCCGTGATGAGCTTGCATTAGATTGTCGTCTCACTTTTCTTACCAGCTTGACAAACCGGATGAGGGTCTCGTGGCCTACACTATAGTACCAAGTTTCATTTGAATGAAACTATATGCCTAGTTGCTTCGACATAGATGTACATTCTTACTAATACTCTGCCGCCCAGCCTACCAAACTTCTTCAGTAACTGATACACACTACCTAGATCGGATTTGCAATCATCCCGGCCCCGATCGACGCTTCTATTGATATCTAAAGAGTACCAGCTTCTTGTAGGTAGTGCTCCACCGTCCAATCAATTGGAGGGAGTGCGACGCATATTCACAAGATAAGTTGCCGACAGGTACAATTGTCCAGCTAGTGGACAGATTCGGTCGCTCATATCTTTCCTTCCTTTTCCTTTTGTTTTTTCTTCTTTGGGCCACCCTCTATTGTCAGACTCGGTTTTATAAATGGGACGAGGTCGACATAGAGAATTACACTAACCACAATGATGTGGCGACGCATTGACGAGAGAACCCATGTTGTACAGCAGGACGGGGATCCCCTAACCCTTTGCTGCAGGGCAGATCCTGTCACGGGAAGGCCAGTCCCGGATACCGCCCGGAGGTCCTCGTCGCAAGCCACAGGATCTACCTATACTACTACGCACATACTAACAGTATGTACGATATCTAGATATGTGTCCAGCCCGATCTAGACTCTTTGATAAAACTACTCCGCATTTTTCGTTACACATACGCGGTGATCCCTAGCACGATTGCACCAGTAGCACGCTTTGTGCTGCGAACATGCGATGTATTTTTTACTGCCTGTTATGTGGTTGGATGGTCACTGAACACCAATAAAAGTCCTAGGAGGCAAACGCGAAACCGTTTATCATCTGGGCCCCGCCATGCAATCAGGAACAGCTGGTTGTTGTTGACTTGGCAGGCTGAAGAAACCTTACCGGTATCTGTCCCCCAGTAACATGCAGTGACAGATTCCCAGAGCCAACTCGAGCCGATCTCTTACGCAGTACAGCGCATACACAAGCCAAGATCTTGATGCATCCTTATTTTCCTCTTCCCTACCTATATCACCTCCTTGTGAAGGGTCGATATGTGCCCTTCAACACGTCACATGCCGAACATTCGGTGAGCCACGGTGGGCTAGTATTGATAGCCCAAAAAGAATTCTAGAAACCAGGCCATCTATTGAGCGGCTGCGTGCAGCAGAAGTGCGATGCAGTACGACAGACATAACACGAGTAGGGATCGTACTGCGCTCGACAAGCACTCGTTGCAATCAGGCGACGTACTTACTGTAGGTGAGAGATACCTGGGTTGCATTCATGGGTATCGCAGCCTGGAGGTCGCCCGCCAATTCGTGGAGGTCACAGTCCATGGATGTCACCGTCATGTCGGCCGCATATATTTGGGCAATATCAGTCCAATGGAGGACATCCAATTTTGCATCTGCGATCTATCACGTAGCTCAAGATGAGCGAGGAAACGAATCTCCCGAGAGCAGCCTCTACGTATAGTTGTAAATGGATAACATACATGGGCGCGCACTCTAATTTGCCAGTGGACCATCACGGCTTGCCCCATTCACGCTGCCGTTGAGTCTGATTACCTTGCAGCAAGCCGACAGCCAGCCCTGAGCGAACTGGTGGACTAAACCGCGGTCATGTCACCGCATCACCTAATACCTCTGCCAATAGCCCCCCTTCTCGATCCTCCTATGTTGGACGCGTATAGCGCGTCTACGCTATGGTCCATGTTTGTCTCGGTATTTCGCTTTATTCCCTCAGACTAGTCAGCCCGTGTAGTAAAACCGGGTGACGGCTCCTCATGGAACGCGCGATTCCAACTGGTCGAGCGTGAATTCAGAAAAACAGGAAAAGCAACGATCCCGCTATAAGCGCGCCAACCTAGGGAGGCCATTGGCCCACGCAAACGTTTTTCAGCGTCGCACTCGCTTCCGGACCGTCCGTCCCACCAACAGCAGTACCAGTGTCAAGCCCCCGTCCCTTGAAATGATCGACGGACGAGTGCGGGTCCCACGGGTATGTATGGGTCTTGGTCTCGAGATGACGGTACCTGGTTTATCTGCTTCTGCTCTGGGACTCACAAGACAAGACCGGTACTGATCGGTAGTATTGATACCTGGGTTAGATAGACAGAGCGGTGATTCATCCCGAAACCCTGTCTTTCTGGTTCCCTGTACATCCCGGTGTTTCCTATCTGGTGTACATTGAGCCACGAACGGCGATGACATTGCGCTCATGCGTATGATGTAGAAGCCGAGATCAAGATACAGTAACGATGCGGAAAACAGTAACCCTCCAGGAAGCTATAGTTCGAACCAATGAGAGTCCGGGGATATGCTGGTCGAGAAATGATGCAACGATCAGGCCAGATACCCCAATGGTGCACCGCTCTAAGGCAAGGCAAGGCAAGAGATGCCTCGTTTCAAGAGGTCAGGTGCCGGAGCTTCCCGTCGTCCTTTTCATATGCCTCACGGTATGTATACCTACATATTATACATATTCGGGCACATTTGATTCGTAACCGAGATTCATATTAGATCTACTGCGTATAGAGCAATTCATATTATCGTAAGCCGTCGAGCACATAAGTCACGTGCGTGATCATCCTGTATCCCTTGCAAGGTGCGCATCTACCGATATTCCAAGCTCTTCTCCAAGTTCTTTCATGCTGGATCATTCCTCGCCCATTGGCTTTTCCGGTCGCTTAACCAAACGTCCCTGGCAGCAACGAATCAACAATACAGGCCGGCTATGCCGACGGGCTTCCAGGCTTGGAGAAAGAGCGCATTCCCCTCTCCCCATCTCCCCTCTCTATCCTCTCTATTTTCTCTATCCTCTCTCTCAATCCCCAAAGAAAGCCAGCCCTTGATCGATCAACGGGCAGCTGCCGCCGCAGCGGCGGCGGATTGTTCGCCTGCGTGCATGCAGCTGTACACTCATAAGTATTCCATCTTGCGATTACATTACCTAAGTGCTGCGTATATGCTCACATGCAGGACGAAATATGATGGCACGACATATGTGATAGGTATCCTGCTTGCTATCTGACTACATACATTAGTAGTGCTTTACCCAGCTACCTGACCGTCGACCGTGCGCAATGGACATGATAGGGTAGACTAAGGGTCGCAATTTTTTTCTCTGCCTGGGCTACATGCATACCCATTGGCGCGTCCTACTTTTTCCCTCTTGGCACGGACGGGTGCACTGCAGCCAGGCACTTACTACTTGCTTGCTTGTCTGCTTGCTTACTTACATAACGGGCGCGCAGGCTGTTCCAGAGTACGCCGCGACGACATGCGTGTGACGGATGCGACGTGTTTTCGTTGGCCTCTACTTCAATACAGGACAACATACCTACCGACCTCCCTACCTACCCTACGCACGGATGAACAATAAACACCACACGCGCGTACGGGCCTAGGGATGTTGGGGTACGTTTGTACTGCCATGTTCCCACCGCAGGCTTCCACGGGGCTATATACCTCATCGTCGCTGCAATATGACAGCGCCAGCGCCAACGCGGCACGGCAGAGCATGAGAAGGATAAGCGCATCTGCATGAAGCCGCCACGGGCTCACAAGCTAAGATCGCGAGACCAGCCCAGAGGCCAGGGCCGATGATCAATTCAATTAAAGTGCTACCGGGTTCCTTCGCTGCGCCTGTGCTTTTCCTAACAATTAGGCGGGAGCCCGGCCATCCAAAGAAACAGTCCTGCCAAGAACATAAATGACCTGAGCTAATATCTCTAGCATTTCGCTATTATTGTTTTTTTACTAGTCCCCGCGTAGACTTCGAAGAGGAACAATCTGAAACGGTGGGGTAGAGCCGTGAATGCGCTGCCAGCGTCCGTGCCATGCGGCAGACGGTTAGGGGGGACCCCAACAGCATCGAAGCGACGGGGCCGAGGGTCGTGCATATGTGTGTGTATACCTACCGAAAGTGCCTCTTCTCAGTCTGTTTAGTTTATGCGTCCACACAACAAAGGAAACTTTGCCGATACTAGCCTCTGTCTTTGTGTCAAGGCTGCGTCAAAATCATGCGGGCAATGCAGCATTACGATGACACGCCGTTAAAGCCTTCATGCGAGTAAAAACTCGGGATTTGCTCCTTTTAGGTCATCCGTCGTCTGGTTCTGTTGTTCTGGAAGCCAGTGCTAGCCTACGTTAGTCCATGAATTAACCTGATTCTACCCTCTCTCTGTCCCCGTCTCTTGTCCTCTTATATACCGTCGTTTGTGTGCTTGCCGGTTGCCGATTTCCGTCGTTGGCCAGTGGGGGAAAGGGGACGGCCACCCGTCGGGAGATGCGGTTGCTGCTTTGCGCTCTCATGATAAACCAACCGCTTACCGTCGGACTGAACTCCCGGCTTGTGTTGTTGTCGTTCAATGTGCCCTGTGCCACCATGCAAATGTCTACCTGGCAGGACGTGCGAGCATTCTGACCAGTTTCCGCCCTCGTCATACTCTGCCGTCGAGGCCACTGTTGTGGTGCTGCTTGATGGCCTCCCTCAGACTGCACCATGAAGACTTGAATGTGCGTACGAGCTAGTGAGACCCCACGTTGGACAGCTGTACAAGCTGAAGACGGTGCTACCTTCGGCCACAGATAGTCCGTGTCAGATGATCATGTGTCAGCGATGAGCAATCCTGTATAAACAATACAGAGTAGACCGGGTACAGGCATACGATAGATCCACCGAATCCAACAAGGAGAGATCGACGGCATTAGTTGTGGGGTTTATAGCTAAGTGTGGGGGTTGTCTGCTCTTATATCTCATGACAATGGAGACACACAAGCTTTGTGATATCGAGGTGGATGTGCGGCATAGTAGGCCGATGACTGACCTCTCGATGCTAAACTTGAGATGTACAATCACGTAGACACGCGGAACCTCTAAGGCCATAAGCAATCACCACTAATGTCGTGTTCACTGCCTGTCTCACTGAGTCAAGGACTATTACATCTCTGTGACATGATATCGTGAGAGTCGATCACAACAGGTTCGTAAGACTATTTCACCAGTCAGTCTAGGATAATATGTAAGACAGGTGCTGCAAGCCGTTACTATGATGGCGGCATCATAAATACCCGGCCGGGGTCTCCGACATCTCACTCAGTTACAAGAGACGTTACTCTCGGAACATTACACTAAGGTCTTCTTCATGTCTACATAGTCACTAAATAATATTAATATCATTTAGTTAATAGTAACATATTTTGAAGCAAAGCTCTACAGAAACTCCGTTGTGCCGTAACATGTGATAAGATACATCCTGAATAATAAGAACTCCAAACACCTACTTCGAGCGTTTCATTTTTCATTTACAGAAGGGCTTTTAGAGAAAGCGCAAGACATCATGAACACATTAGTGTATATAATGAGATAGATTTAGTATACATCAATCCCTATTATGTCGGCATACTTAACCGTTTCACAACATGTCATCGGGATTGATAAATATAATGTATCCCATCTCACGAGTATTATCTTGAGCAACCCTATCCTCACACCAAGTGTTCTTACAGAGTATTATTTGTAACGTATTACATGTCCCCAGAGTCAATCATGGCTTGCCATGGCAGCTCCGCCGATTCTCAAATATTTTGGGCCGGCGACGATGAACCGGGCGGGTGAACATTGCAACGTTCGACATATTCCTAGCGTATCTGGCAGTCATTGATTTCACGTCCTAAGTCATTAAAATTTCGAAGGATCGTCATTACATTATTTATCATTAGGTAACTTGGTAGCGTTCCGTAAGTATGTGCTTCTCACAACGCATCTTCTGTATCCTAGCTCCTTCTATGATTCGAATAAGAGATTCATGATACTCAAGCTCCGCTATATTCCATCAGCGTAGGTAGGTCAAGCAATTCATATTATATAAGAGAGTTCTTAATGAAATGTTTATTAACGCGTTTCTACAGGTATACTACTCAAAACTTTGATGCATCGATCTAGTGCCATCGCACTCTACCAATTTCTCAAGTTCCCTTTAAGACCTAGACACGGACACAGTCCACTGTTATATTTGCCAATCCCTTCTGGTCAGGTCATTATCCGTCGACGAGACATGATACGAAAAAGGGAGATTCGAGGTTTGATCGGGCGCGTCATTTAGTACACGTGATCTTATAACCTTCTGGTAGTATTTGAGGCTAGGGATCTCATAAATACACGTGGGATCAATGAGCATGATAGCACGTTAATCCGATCCCAGCATGTCTAACCGATCTACATACATTGCGAGAATAATATGTCGCAGCCAATTTCGTTTTGCTTACCTGAGATTACCGGATCATACTCATAGATGTAACACCAGTTCAGTACTCGTAAGCAGACGCCACGCGTCGTAAGGCTATCTACTGCGTAATTCTCTAGTTTCAGTCTTATTAGGTACAAATATAAAGTAAGTCATTAATTTACTTCATAAGTCTAGCTCACTAACATGACTTATGGTCATAAAAGATTACCTATGCATAGATACCATAATTACCAACTCTCATGAATCAGCATCGCAGTCATGATTATATAATATTTTCGCTAAGTTAGACAAGCGTCTCACTACAGTAGATCAAGCCTACGCAGTAGACAGAATGAGCTTAGATGAGATATAAGCTGACCAATGAGAAAAGCGTAAGCGATCTGATAAAAATTGAGTCATGAGCGGATCTAATCTCGGCATTAACGGAGGTCGAAGGATAGTACTTGGTAGTAACAAAAGGCGTCGTTAATGAGTGTAGGTACCCGAGAGTACCTGGGCGAAATAATGCTCCGAGACGGCAACCGACAGCGGCGCTCGGGTTTAACTGCTCTGCTTATCAGATCCGAGCCCAGGATTCTATATGTAATATCTACATTAGATATAAAGGGGTATTTCGCAGAAGATTCTGACCATTACTTTGTTCATAAGAGTTATAGGAAAGGGCTCATACATTAGCTCGAAGTTGCTGTTGTAAAGTTGAACTTGGTGAGATCTTGGTGGACTACCTACGTACACAACGCGAAAGGAAATATGGCCACTAGCTTGAGGAATATAATTGTCGTTGGAGGGTCTTATGTCGGTGTGGTTAGTCAATCCGGATGTTTATATTTCCTGCTCTTTCCTAAGCATTTAGATCTATCTGTGCTAACATTTGCTACTTTAAGACCACCACTCAAGGACTCGCCAATCTCTTGCCGGCAACCCATCGTGTAAGTGACAGGGCGTTGTTCATCAACCCTCCCAAAATCCAACATGGCGTTTACTCATGAATAGTATAGGTTCTCCTCATTGAACCGCATAGTCATTTCCACCATCTATTCGCCTTCGTAAGTTGTATAATTCCGCTCACGGATATCTGCGACATATAGACTAGAACATCTTAGTAGTCAGCATAACTAACCCGACAATGAATGAGAACAGCCGCGGTTCGCTATCATACCTTCGTACGAACACAAGGCTTTCATTCCATACTCTGGTACTTTCGCCGCGGCACCCAGCCCAGAACGACATCATGTCGTCAGAGCGAAGGTCTCTGCCTTACACGAAGACCGCGTAGTCCTCGACCGGGACTGGCAGGGCGTGCGCGAGATCCCTTACGACTATCTAGTCATGGCCACGGGTACCAAATTGCGGGCACCCGGTACCATGCAAGATGACGAGAAGCCGCTCTCTGTAAAATACTTGCAGGGCTACCAGAAGCGGCTCAAGGATGCCAAGTCGGTCGCCATTATTGGTGGTGGTGCCGTAGGTGTTCAGAGTAAGTACTCCTCGGACTTATCTCCTCGCTTTAGTGGCTTCTAGAGGACAACGGCATCCTGCCAGGCCAGAACCAGGAGTACACGAGTCTTCCGAGTTTTGAAACGCCCTCGGATCATACTATAAACGGCGATGACTAATTTAAAAGCATTGCAGTGGCGACGGATCTCAAGGAAATATATCCCGACAAGGAGATCACACTAGTTCACTCCCGGGACCAGCTGATGCCGCTATACCACAGCAAGCTGAGCGACATCATCAAGGCAAGATGTCAGGAACTAGGCGTGAAGTAAGTATCAAGCATAACCATATATAGACAGCCAGCAGCTACTTCTAGATCTGACTATCTAATTCCTGTGCTCACAGACTCGTGCTCGGGTCCCGAGTCAACATCCCAGTAGACGAGTTTCAATCAGATCCAGCATCAGGGCAGCCCATCACAATATCTCTCCAGAACGGCCGCACGCTCGAGGCCGACGTCGTGATCCCAGCAACGGGGCAGACGCCCAACACACAATTTCTCTCGACGCTCCCAGCGTCGTCAGACAACTCCCTCGTCAACCCTACCAACGGATTCGTCCGCGTACGGTCAACACTGCAGCTCCAAGACCCGAAGTACCCGCACCTCTTCGCCGTCGGCGACATAGCCGACAGCGGCGCGCACAAGGCGGCACGTCCTGGGGCGGCGCAGGCACAGGTCGTGGCGAAGAACATCCTCGACTTGATCGAAGGACGCGAGCCCTCCGGCGAGATAGAGGTTAGCCCGCCAGCGATCCACTTGACGCTAGGTCTGGTAAGTTAGCTACAGCGTCCGCACGCTGGTTCCTCTCCACATCTATAATAGGAGAGTCTTTCTGACGTGATGGTATCGGCACGAGCAGACGAAGAACCTGATCTTCCGCAATCCTGATCCATCGAAAGGCGAGACAGAGCCTTGGATTGTGCCCAGAGATGAGTGAGTCAACCTAACCTAATCCATCCAGCAGTGGAAACCTGCGAGAAGGGGAAGTGGTTAACAATCAAGTAGTGGGAAGCGAGATATGGGTATCGACGGGGTGTGGAACCGGCGCGGTGTCGCGGTGAAAAGCGAGGCCGAATACCATCTATAACCAGACAAGATTAACTGTGTTGATCGGGTGGAAGGTCTCGTTGCCATTCCACCCTGCCTGGAATTGTGAGGAACACCTCCGTCCGGGATTCCCCGCCGCACCGTTGAAGCAAGCTCAAACGCCTTGCAGAGTCGAAGCATAGAATAGTCGCGAAGAGTATAGACATGTGTAGCCAGCATGAGCACTCTACGTGTCTCGCTGCTAGTACGGTATGGGTAGTAAAATAGGTCTCCGTGAGGAAGAGCGAATGTGTCGAGTTGGTGGCCATAAATACCGTTGTTGTCAATTCCGCAACAACGGCGTCGTTTTGCGCGACGGAATGTCTCAGGAAAGAGGAAAGGATTCATGTAGAAAGTGATAGCTACCATAGCTGCTAACTTACATATCGTGAACCACCTTTCTATATAGCTTCCAACATTGTAACTAGTGATATGTTGGCCTATAAGGAATGAGTAATTATTCCGTTATACCAAACCGACAACCATCAAAAAAGTTAGTTAATCTTCTCACAAGAGTTTGAGAGTCTTGGGAGGGATTTCCTAGGGAACTAATTCAGGCCCGAGAAAATAGGACAAACGGGGAAGCGAAACTGGGAATATCGTCAAAGAGGGTGGAATTCTTGTTTGCGAGACCACAATACGCTATATCATCAGGTTACGACTATACCGCGGCGAATTTGGAAAGAACCCTGACGAGGTGTAGTCTGGAACAACGAGACTTGTAAGTCTGTGTGCTGTGGCTTTGTCGCGGTGAGCTAGATAGCATGTTTATCAATAAAAAAGGAAAGGAATAGAGAGGTTCGGGAGGCGAGAAATGCATTCAGATAGAAGCTTATTGTAACTTATTTGTATCTCTCGGGAAACTGATATAGACAGGTTAATACTCTTACCATCGGACAAGTAGAGCTAAAGGATACAAGCGCAACTTCTCGGAGGAGGATAAAAGGACACAACATCAGGTATAAGACTACTTATTGGTTGAGTTTCACGAAATTCTAGGAAATGATGCGACTCGATGCTCCTACAGATAGCAATCACTCGATTTCGGATTTGGGCCATAATGGTCATCACTTGAGTGAATGGTATTTATATGACTCAGCTACTCTGTGTCTCTCTTACTATGTCTCCTACACACACCGTGCATTGCATTGATCTCATCCCCCAGCCTCATGGTTTCCATCCACAAACAGAAAATTCATCCGCGATTCAGAAAGATATGAAAAAATGTGGCGAAGGCCAACAATTGGTTGATTGAAAAGTGTGTGGTCAAAAGCCAACAAAATCCCTCACAGAATCTGTGAGTGTACGATGTATCTTTCATTTTCGGCGCAGTAGTGTTTGTTTCCTCTTTCAATTGCAAGACAGCCTCAAATCATTCTCGGCCGGCGAGTATCTCAACAACAGGGTATCTTAACAATGCGAAGGCACATAAAAAGGTATAGTAAAAAGCGCAAAGGGATAAAAGTGCCTCCGCTAGCCCTTATATGCTGTTCATGGCTGAACATCGTAACAAGGGCTAGGTGAATAAAGTGGGTTTAGAAGTGAAAGTAAAGACCAGCCAGCAGCACCGAATCAATTCGTGAACGGTAACCCGGGGGGAGATGATAACCAGTCCTTTAAGCTACTGCAGTGGATTGAAAGAGCAGAGCATAGTAGTGGCTGATAGGTTGACGGGTGAAGTTGAGAGAGCCATGGCCAGGTATTGGGATATCCTGCCCCAAGATATCCCGTCTCAGGAATGTGAAACGTCTGTGTTGCTGGTTCATTGAAACATTAATGGTGAATTTGCATAACACCAAACACGCTCAACAGTGTTTAAGAAGGGTTGAAACTTAAGGTTGTTGAGACCGACAAATGGTGATTATTTGGACCATGAGCATATGCTCACAGCTTGCAGAAGTGGAAGAGGTATTTTGCAGGGGTTTAGCGTTGCTATTCGTTGCCGTAATTCGGGAATATCGTGGGATCGTCCGTCTCGTCGCATGTAATTGTAACCTGACAGCGCTGAAAACGGGCAACGTTGGTTTTGACAAAAGAAATGAATGAAATGATGATCGCATCGACGAGTTCGGTATGGGCAGTGGTTCTTCCCCGTAAACCTTCAATAAAGTCCGCTTCCTGCAGCGAACAGCAACACCAGGCAGCGTGAACTATCGTCTTTACATGAGCGCAGCCAGGAGCATACCAGCTACACCAGCGAACCCAAAGGCGCTCAAGGAAGCTGCGCCGCTCTTCCCGCCATTGTCAATGGTTGGGCTAACGGTAGGCGAAGAGCCGGTAGGAGACCCAGAGCCCTGTTCGGCAGTCGTGGTAGCAACGGTAGAATAGCCAGTGCCGAGGGGGTGGAAGGACGAAGTAGTCGCGTTTGAATAGACGCTTGTAGTGGCGACCCTCGAGATGGTGACATACTTGGTCATGGTCATGGTCGAGGTCAAGGTGGAGGTGTCGTCGGCGACGGCCAACAAGGGCAGAAGCGCGGCTGCGACAATGGTCTTGAGCTGCATTGCGACGAAGGGTGTGTCGGAATGTTTTGGTGGGATCGCGAGATAGGTTCTCGTTTCTTGCTTTCCTCGTGGTGTGAAATGATGGGATGCGACTTATGCGCCTCGATGTCTGCGACGAGTGAATTGATGTTGGTGTGTGTGTGTGTATACACGTGCGATGCAATGCGATGCGATGCGATCGGTCGGGTTGGTACTGTATTTGCAGAGAATGTGGATGACTGAATACTCGGTATTCAAGATCGAAGAGGTAATTGTCGTGAGAGTGTGTCGTAGAAGTCGTGAGATGAGAACTTTGCCAACGAAGTCCGTCTGTTTCAGAAGCGAATGTCTGTGGGTGGGAGAGAGGGCGGGAAGGAGAGACCAAGAGGGAGCGTGGATGTCGTGGACGAGGTATACAAGTGAGCGCGCGCGTTACAGAGCGAGGGTGGGAGGGAAAAAGCGGGCAGAGGGGGGCGTCAGCACGGGTACCTGACAGCCACGATCGTCTGGGGGAAGGAACCTTCGCCTTTGCTTGCCTGCATTGCGAAATTACTGGTGCCGGGGGCTAACTAAGGAGATCGGACAAGGGCTCTGATAGGTCTCAAAGCCCGCGCCATCCCCTACCTGGACTAGCGTTTCTCAGGTCAGCCTTCAGTGCTGCATTTCATTCGCTCATCACCATTTCGACTTTTGTTCGCTCTCCATTTACCGTTGCCCTTTGAGACGGGATAAGTACCTACTCCTAATCCTTTATTCTAGTCGGCTCAATTTGCCGCGTGAAAGAAATTTCTTTGTGTTTGCTACAATGCAGGTTTCTATCATTTTTTGAGTAGCAGGTAACCTGCTACGTGTCCATGGTATGCACGTGGGCATGAGAACGTTGTTAGATGCTGAGCTGTTCACGCGCAGTACCCAGGTGCCCAAGTACTCGTTATACCGCGCCTTTACACTACCGGTACCTTGCTTGTCTTGGAGGTAAAACGCTGGCTCGAGTCAGGGCGAGCAAACGCAGGACAAACTATGTACTGCGTAAGTAAATCAGTGTTCCCCGGGCGCTTCCCCAGTCACTAGGTACCTCCTAGTTAAGTAACTATAGTAGTGTAGACCCTGCCTCCTAATACCACGCTAGGTACATCACATCATGTCGATCAGGTACCTTGGTGCCTCTACCTAGCATCTGCTAGTGAGAGGTACTATCCCGCTTAAGACGGGTAGTAGGCACTGGTACACGACTAATAGAGGTAGCGGTACGCTACTTACAAGTATCCAATGGCACACAGCATATAGTAGCATACAGCATGGGCCACCGGAGATTACAAGCTACCCTGACCCATTTCTACCTAGCTTCAAAGCTGCTTTCTCTTCGTTTCTATGCCTAGGCCCTATAGTTTGCAAAGGGGTATCGGTTCTTGGGTTGATGCTCCTGTACAAAACCCCTTGAAAGCTACCGAGGCCATGTACACTACCTACCTACACTTATACTACATATATGAGATTTGCCCTGTGATGTGGTGGCGGGAATTGACTGATCTGATAGATGGCGCACGGCACAGCATTCCGATAGTGCTGACAAAAAGCCGCAGCCTTTACAGCCTCTGTTATGCCTTACCTGAGAGTGTTGGCTCACTATTTTCAGCTTCTTGTTAGCTTAGGCTAATTGTGTCTTCATATGAAACGAGTGGCTTAGGTCATATACAGGACCTGTATATATAGTCTACCTACTGTAGGTACTCGAGTCAGGTACCTAGTATAGGTACCATTTACAACGGCGTTGGCGCCTTTGGTTACTAGCCAGGGTATGTTAAGCACGCATCGTCAATAGTTGGCTCCCTTTTGGTGTCTCATTTCGCCCAAGGCAATAAATGGTACTGAACTAGGGATTTTGCGGAGAAGACTTTATCTGGAAATAGAAATCCTTTAGATATCTATTAGATAAATGTCATTCTGCAGCAATTCGCTACCCGACATTCAAATCATTCTGGTTAAGCTATATTGCCAATCACAATAACACCGGTTATCGTCTGAGGCACGCGGTAGACAACAGCAAGGCACTGACATTTCTTCCTGACTACCTACCGTGCTGTACCTGGATAGTATACCTGCTTATATACGGGTTAGGTTTCCTGCAAACCATCCCGCCCCGCCAGCAAATACTACCCTACCGACACTTGTACCTGCATCCGCGAATCCCAGCTGCGAATTTGACCAGCGTATCAAATCAAGCGATGTCCACGTTGCAGTAGGCTCTCCCCCACCACCCCTTTCGTGTTGCCATTCACTGTTCACCACGTCTTCTGCAGGTGAGTCTGTCGGTGAAAGCCTCATGTTTCTGTGAGTCAGGTTTCTCACCTATTACTTAATACCTACACAAAATAAAGTCAGTTTACTATATACTGATCCTGTATCGATATATGGTACATGAAAAAGTCTATAACCATGTTCTGGAGAGGTTACGTGTAAGTGCCTAGGGTTGGTTACCATGCTCTCTCCTTGTGTCTAGCATAGATTGCCTTGGTTGACGCAGTATGCGCAAAATAATACGATGCACTCCTCTCAATAGTAAGCTATTTCATCTACTTGCGACCTATTGTACTTGCCGGCTTCTTAGGCAGAACTTCGGTACTTCAGCTACATGGGGTGTATTCTCCCTGTCGTCTCCAAGATCCCTTGTTGGGTTACCTAACCATAACCTGGTCTATGCCCAACAAAAAAGGGAAGAGACTCTTTGTACAAACAACCTTCACCATGAGTCGCTCATGATCGGCCCATCGTGAGTGAGCTGTTACTAGGTAACCGCTGTGTTCGTCCAAGCCATCTCATTTGGGGACACCTTAGCTCGTTTCATTCTCACCGTAACGATCGCATTGTTCTGTCGCACATGTGGCTGGATGATGAGCGCCAGGGTGAGTATACCAGTACAAATTATAGGTCGCATGGTGTCTCAACTCCCTACCTGAGACTATGGTGGTTTCCGGCCTGTGCTTCATCAGCCCGCGAAATCTTCCGAAGCTTATACCTAGACGCTACTATGGCCAACTTGTATGTAGGCCAACGCGATAAAAAAAAATTTTTTTTGTGGCTCTCTCTCTCACTCACTCACTATGTATTGTCTCATACTTGGTTCTGTTGGTTATACCGGTATATTTATAAAAGTAGCTGCCGAAATGACGTAGGTGGCTATCATGTCGGTAAGCAGGCGCTTTATCATCCCGCCCACGCTCAGCTAGGACTACCTATCATCTTTAGCATCCTAACCAGAGATCAGTACTATGTAGTGAAAGTATTGTCTCAAACAAGCACACACATTTTAATTTCCAGCCCTTCCTTTTTGTGAACCTTGAGGCACCTAAAATAGCCCATGTTGCAAGGTCATTCCATGTTTCCTCATCCTCATGATATTTCATAATCAAGTCCAGCTCGCTCTTTACCACTTCACTTACATCTATCTTTATCTGGTATGTGTAGGCAGAGACCTAGCACACATGAATACTCATTGAGTAGGTAATGATATGTCGAAATCAAATATCTATAGATACTAATTACTTCAGCTATCTAAGCAGTAGCAGTCAGTCTAAACATCGTGTTTTCGATTAGCGGTGTATATGATTCATATACCGTGAACAGTATCATATCCTACCTCTTAAGTATTTCATCAAGTATTTTAACTAGCCTACTCATGTCTCAGCGATTATAGAGCATTTGTCTTATAAGACCTTACTTAAAGATACCTACCAGATAGCTGATTACTATTGAGGCCGGCTAGTTATGTCATGTAGTGAATATATACACATATCTCAACATCCATTAACATATAAAACTCAAAAGTTGAACCTCGGAGCATTACTATCTGTTACACCAGCTAATTGTCTGAAAGCGAAATCTCACATAGCTATAACAAGCAATCATCACTCGCCATCTATAGCGTCTGTACCGTATAAGTATTGCCATCCTCCGTGCATTATGCACCACAACACTGTATAAAATAAAGAACATACCCTTCTAACTCCCAAAAAATTTCACGCCGTCTTCCCCGGCCCAGTAGTAACAAACCCAACAATCGTAATCTCAGCACCCTCGTTCCCAACTTTCCGCGACGGCACAGTCCAGCTCCCGAACTTCCTAAAACCCGCCTTCTCCACGACCCTCAGACTGCGCGCATTAACCGCCTCGACAGTGGCAGACAGCATCTCAGGAACGACATCGCCCTCGCGCGCGTCGCCAACAGAGCGCGCGTCGACGTCGGCCTCGACGTCGGACCGCGGCAGCGCGAACCAGGCCTGGACGAAGGCCTCGAGGAACTCGGTCGTGTACCCGCGCCCCCAGTGCTCGGCCCGGATCATGTAGCCGACCTCGGGCCAGCCGAGCTGGAAGTCGACGGCGAAGACGCCGCCGAGCCCGATCAGCTCGCCCGTGGCCGCCAGGAAGATGCCCGGGTTGTACGTCTGGGCGTCGCCTGGCGGCAGGAACGGGTCTAGCTTCGCCTGCGTCTCCGCCAGGTCCTGGTCCACCTGGCCTCGCGAAAGACACGACATGACCTCGCGCTGCGTGCGCAGGGAGTGCAAGGCGGGCAGGTCGTCTTGTGTCAGCGGCCGGATTAGCAGTCGCGCCGTCCGGATCGGGGCCCGCTCCGAGTTCCCCGGGAACGGGTAGCTTGGCATCGTCGTCTTCACTTTGATCGTGGGGGCCTTTTCCGACGCCATCTTGTTTTCGGAAATTTTATCAATCAATCAATTAATCCAAGATGAAAAGACTCTGATGAATGTTGGTAGTGTAGCTTCGGGACTTGGCCTTTGGAAAGAGAGAGGGAGGGAGAGAGGACAACCTGCCTGGTTTCCTACTCCTCATCAAGCGCGATGTCTACTTACATACAGGTATCAAGCACCCTGACTAAATCCCCGGGCTTCGGCTTCCCCGGTTCTCCAACGCGGCCGGCGTGAGTGCATGCGGCGGTGAGATAGACGGGAAGGTCCACAATGTGGAGATGGGATGCGTGTTTTGAGTCGGTCGTATTGGATAGCGGCATATGCGTATGCCGGTGAGATACGGCGATGACTCACTTTACAGTCCTACACTCCTTAGGCAGTATGCCACCACCCCTGATCTCATACGTCTTTGCTTGATATGCCTCGATTGGGAAATTTTTTACTTCCTAGAACTCGGATTATACGAAGAACCCATCTCCTAAGGAGATTCGGTAAGTGCCTAAGGTAGGGTTTCAACACCCAACCCGAGCCATTGCCAAGAACTCAGAGGCCCGGGTGATCTTATAAGCGCCTAGCTCCAAGTCCTACCACGTAGGCGTTTGTAGCGCGGGGAAAAAAAAAGAAATCTTCTGTCTTACCTGCCAGCTTCAAAGCCTTCATACGAGCTCGTCTGCATCCGTCCCATCATGCGACCATGCGCCTCATCATGAGGAATGTCACTGTGGTTAAGGGCGTAGCATTTGGCCCAAAACAACATTCACTGTTAAGAATTTATCATGTGTGTAGTGGGCCGGGAAGAGCCTCGATTATGGTAGGGATCTCTAGACACGATATTCAGACTAGAAGAGCCATGGCTTTATTGTTACTAGAACATGCATAATACCACGGAGGCATGAATAATGAGCTGTCTCATGTGTTCCGTATCTCCCCATGGGATGCATCTACGATTCGAAGTGGCCTCTCAGGATATGTGTAGAAATGTAAATGTAGATAGATGCAAGCACATCGCCAGAAAATTGAATTATCAAAGTAATCGTAAACGTCACAAGAGTTTACATGTGCCATATTCCGTAGTAGTCTAGCTATTTACATCTCGCAAAATAGATACTCTATTGCAGATCGCTCTATATGAAGAGCCGCCAGAGCCTCTACGCTCCTTTTCTATCATGGGTTCTATCTATTTAATGCGTGTTGAAACAACGCTTCGCAAAGCCAAATGATAACACCATGATCCGTCAACTTTCTTCGCTCAGTTAAGGGAGCCGAAGCCACGTAGTTGAATGCCGTAGAAAAAAACTCCATGTCATGTTGAACAATGCTCCTCCCACCACCCAATAAGAGTTTCCCAAAACTCATGCCGTTGCATGAACCAGAACGCCTTTCTTCCATGATGTTGAACCTTGGATTTTAATTTGAAATGTACAGTCGCCATGTATCCAGAACGGGAAACGCAGGCTAAAGCAAATCCAGCCAGCTTATTAATTAACTCAGTGTTCCCCAGTCGTATCTTCGACGGGAGGGCACGTGCAGAACAAGTTAAGATCACCGTAAGCTAAAAGGGTTAGTCACTAAACTACGGATAAAACATATTGGATCGGAAAACTCACTATCGTCAATTCGAGCAACAGTCGGCCAGAATTTCTTTTCCTTGAGCCACGGAAGTGGGTATGCTGCCTTCTCTCTCGAATAGCTCCGCTCCCATGTGCCGTTTCCATCACCCTCAATGAAATCCTGCATGGGGTGGGGTGCATTCTTAAGCACATTCCCCTCACGAGATATCTTGCCCTCCTCAATTTCGCGAATCTCACCACGAATGCTTATAAGAGCGTCAATGAATCTATCAAGCTCCTCTTTGCTCTCGCTCTCAGTCGGCTCAATCATCAATGTGTTGGAAACCGGCCAGCTCATGGTAGGTGCATGAAATCCGTAATCCTGGAGACGCTTGGCAATATCAATAGCCTCAACACCGGCAGATTTGCTAAACGGTCGAGTATCGAGAATGAATTCGTGGGCGCATCTACCGTTCTCATTGACGTAAAGTATGGAATAGTGAGGCTTGAGACGGGAAAGGATATAGTTGGCGTTAAGTAATGTAATCTTAGTGGCGTGTGTGAGTCCATTGGCACCTAGTGTCAAGTTAATGACTGTGTTCCTAATAGACAGGAAATGCAAACAGCAGCATTGAAAGAAACTTACCCATCAAAGTGTTGTATGCCCAGCTGATGAGATTGATACTTGCACTTCCATACTCGGCACTGCTCACAGGTGCCGTATTCACGGGACCTGCAGAGGCATCGCCTGGGATATTTGAAGAGTCCGGGCTACCTGGTAGGAATGGTGCAAGGTGACTCTTTACGCAGATCGGCCCTACACCTGGTCCTCCTCCACCATGAGGGATACAGAAAGTCTTGTGTAGATTGAGGTGGCATACGTCGGCACCGATCTCTCCCGGGGAGCATAGACCGATTTGAGCGTTCATGTTGGCACCATCCATGTAAACCTGTCCCCCATGGTCGTGCACAATTTGGCACACCTTCTTTACCTCGGGTTCGAAAACGCCAAAGGTACTAGGATATGTAATCATGATAGCTCCAAGCTGATCTTGATATTGCTTGCATTTTGCCTCAAGATCTGCTAAATCGAGGTTGCCGGTTTCGGAATTGCATTTGATTGGGACCACGCGCATACCCGCCATGGCAGCCGATGCAGGATTAGTACCATGGGCGGACACTGGAATGAGGCAGATATCACGCTCCTTTCCATCAGACTTGTTCGCCTTGTGGAACTGTCTGATTGTGCGTAATCCAGCGAATTCTCCCTGAGCTCCAGAGTTCGGTTGCAGTGATACATCATCCATTCCCGTAATTTGTACTAATTGCTTTGAGAACTGATGTAAAAGACGCTGATAGCCAGAGACGGTGGACTTCGGGGCATACGGGTGTACTTTGGAGAACTCGGGTAGTGTGATGAGAGACATCTCGGTTGTCCCGTTAAGTTTCATGGTGCATGAGCCCAGGGGGATCATAGAGTGAACTAGAGATAAGTCCTTCGACTGAAGAAGGTGGATATACCGTAACATTTCCGTTTCCGAGTGGTGCGTATTGAAGATAGGATGTGTCAGGAAGGGGGACGTTCGGCGTACAGTATCAGGGATGTCTAATGGGCCAGCCTCTTTGGACAGAAGCTGATGCGTAGATTCTATATCATCTAGAGTGACAGTAACTTTCGCCTCACCCTGCTGGAGGGCACGAAATGCTCCAATAATAGTAGATATGTGACCAAGCTTAGTCGTTTCGTCAACAGAGATTCCGATTTTGCTTTGACCAATAGAGCGAACGAGGATGCCCCTATCTTCGATTATCTTGACAAAGAGTTCTTGGAGACCTTTTACTTTGAAATCGATAATCACCGTGTCGAACAACACACGACCATCGTTGTTCAATTTGCTCTTTACAACTGTGAACCCGTAAGCTTCAGCTCCGGCTTGGATAGCTCGGGCTCCGCGAATAGTCCTCTCCGCAATAGCTTTCAAGCCTTCAGGGCCATGGTATATCGCATAGAGAGCGCTCATATTGGCCAACAATGCCTGCGAAGTGCAAACATTACTGGTCGCTTTTTCTCGGCGAATATGCTGTTCCCGGGTTTGCAACGCCAGCCTATATGCATTACGACCCATGCGGTCCTTAGACAGGCCAACCAATCTGCCGGGGATCTTTCGCTTATGCTTGTCTGTTACGGAGAAAAACGCGGCATGAGGCCCACCAAAGCCGAGAGGGATGCCGAACCGCTGAGCGCTGCCAAAAGCAATATCTGCGCCCCACTCTCCAGGTGGCTTCAACATGGTCAATGCCAATAAATCAGTTGCGACGCTAAGGAGAGCACCCTGTTTGTGCACAACCTCGGCCAGAGTCCTGTGGTCTTCCACACCGCCATACGTATCAGGATATTGGACCATAACACCGACAAGGTCGTCTCCCAGAGCCTCAATTTTAGCGTGGCTTCCCTCCTGAGAAAGATCTAGCGGAAGAATTGTGATGCCAAATCCCTCAGCACGTCCGCGCATGACTGAGAGAGTTTGGGGATGCATAGTTGTAGAGACTACATACGTTTTACCTGGTCTCTTACCCCTTGAATTCGGCAGGGCATTCATCGAGAGCGTCATCGCTTCCGCGGCGGCTGTCCCTTCATCAAGCAAGCTAGCGTTGGCAATGGGAAGCGCGGTGAGATCCGAGACCATAGTCTGAAAGTTAACCAAAGATTCCAGGCGCCCTTGACTAATCTCAGGCTGGTAGGGAGTATAACTTGTGTACCAGGCCGGATTCTCCAGTACATTACGCTGGATGACAGCAGGGGTATGCGATTCATAATAACCCTGGCCTATGAAACTCTTTTTCACGGTGGAGTGAGACACGTAATTGTCGACCACTTTCATGAGATCAGACTCAGCGCAGTCGGGGGTCCCATCCAGATTCAGCTGTTTTTGAGCTCTGATATCCGGGGGCAGAACTTGGGAGACAAAATCGTCTAGATCCCGAGCAGGAGGCGACAGAGCCTTGATCATCTCGGCAGTGTCGGCATCATCCGGTCCAATATGGCGGCGAGGAAAGGTATCCAAGGACTGGAAGCCGACCGTGGCAGCCGCCGAGTGAGGGACGGAGTTAATATCTTCGCTAGTCAGGGAATAAGCCCTACGGCTCATGGCCCCGTTGCCGATTTTGAAAGCGCAGCCACGGCATGCCGAGGAATTTGCAGGGTTAAGGCGAGGGCGAAGAGAGGAGATTCGCGATTGGGCTGAGAGCTGGCCTAGGCGACGTGGTACAACACGCGCTAGGGCAGCCATCTTCAAAGGAGATGATTCCCTTGGTAAGCTGACTTAAGTCGAGTTATTAAGAAACTGGCCGAGGGAATGGATGAGGTGATGCCGTCGCGCAGTCCCAGAGGACGCAGTATAGACGCAATATAATCGGTCGTCTTGAGTGGTACTGTCGAGTAAGAGTAAGTCGCACAGGGAGGTATCATGCAGTCATGCTGAGGGACCCGTGCACTATCACCACCACCACAGAACGCTGATGCCGATGCCGAGAGGGATGGAGATGAATGAGACAAGCTTCTTCTATATAGACAACAGGGCGTGCTCGTGGTGTTTCGGTAGGCAATCTCTCAATGCAATCGGTGCAGGGTCCACACTCGACGCTCTATACACGGCATTCATGGTATTATATCGAGGGAAAGGATTCGGTGAGCGAGCTTTGCCGGGGCAAACAAAGTCTGTACCTGCGTGCCACTAGAAGCCGTCATCGGCTCAGACGTCTCCCGCGAGTCAAAGATAAGCGAGATAAGCCAGGAACCGCCACGGGTAGATTCGGACCATTCCTGACCTCTTTTTTTCTCCTTGGGCCATGTTTATCGTCCGAGACCCAATTAACTTCCATGTGGTAACGATACCGGCTAGATAAGACTCCATTTTTGGTAAGCTTGTACGGACTAAAGGACCCCTCAGGCTCTATAAACATGATGCTAGATCTATGTACTCTGTTAACCCGAGAGAGTGGATACATACTACGTAGATGTACAGGATTCTAATTACATATTCTTTAGGTAATTGACCAAGCCTTGAAGTGTTGTTCGGTCCCTTCCATTCTGCCACAATTCTACTGAGGCTCAAGTGCTATTCCTGATATAGGTAGTGGTACAGTTGGTTGCACAATGTGCCAGGCATGAGCCCATGCAAAACGCCACGATGCTACCGCCACACTGGAATGAATGTACTGGGATAGATACACTAGGATGAGGGCAGTCCTGCAGAACTAGTCACCAATCAGAACGCCGTCTCCCATGCCCCGTCAATTGGCAGCTAAAAAAAAAAATTCTAGATTAATGAGATAACAAATGACATGCAGCATCGTCAGCGCCCCCAGTGCTGCTACACACCACAAATTCCTTGTTGACGATACCGGTACTGTTCATATTTCCGACGCCTCCACGCACAACCATCATATACACTCTAGCAAATCTGGCTTTCAAATAGAGGTCCCTTCTAACTACCTAATTCTAATTACTCAATATGTTCGGCGGATGTGAGTCTCACTTCCATACTTGCTCTCATTGCATTAGTGCATCGCCTTCGCCCTTGTACACCACCGCACTATATCACAAGCACGCACTGATATCATCGAACTAGTTGCACCCCCACAGCTCTCCGAGGAGGAGGTCCGCCAGCTCGAAGGCGAGGCCAACTGGACAATCAAGCAATTCCTGACCACCGCTGTCGTCCTGTATCTCTGTACGTCGTCTTTCCCCGTTACTACGCCGCCTTGTCCATTACAAAGCTGCCTACCGTTTTCGAATATCCGCTAACGGCCGACTTGTCTCAGCTCCCTTCGTCATCGACGCTGTCTCCGGCGTTTTCTAGGCGAAACCGTAATATCGGACAGACACCCCCATATAAGGCACATCCATCCTACCGCGGTTAGACGGGAGCACCCGATCGGAAACGAGAACACGAGTCCCTCTCAGTCTGCCATCGTGCTCTTGAGAGTGCGACTATATATACATACACGAAGCTATTTCGAATTGTAACAACACCGGATTGTACACTATACGCATGAGCAGGGCTGTGGCAATAATGCATCGGAACACCTCACGAGCATAGATGGGCAGGAAGCGTCATTACATGGCTAATTATCAAGAGATTTGATACTATTCAACCTCTGTATTAGACACGGGTGTCTATAAACTGGCACGCATCATGTGGAACTATATTTTTAAACTCTTGTATCAGGATGAACGAGTATTTCCACACAACTAGAACAGAGATCCAGTTGTTTGCAAGCGCCTCGAACGCCATGGCTTATGCAATTTCCTTCAACCAGCTCTGCGTAATAGTACAAGCACAATTATCTCTAGAAACCAAGTACTCATTTTCGTGACCCGATGCCGTGCATGCTATGATAGGGGGTATCGTCGTCCCACGAGCTATGGCTTTGAGGGCGATTTCGTCTCAGCTTGCCACTCATCAAAATCCTTCTTGATGGATTCGATTTGAGCCTTCAAAGTCTGAAGCTGCTTGTCGTAATCCTCTAGAATCTAGAGATAGATGGTCAATATTACATGCGATTGTCGCGGAGATTGAAGAGTTTTCTTAGATGACCGTACCTTCTTCGCTTTTGCTTCAGCTTCTTCTCCTAGCCCTTCCTGGGCTTCGGTTCCCTGCCGTTCGACCTCAATCCGTAGAGTGTCGGCGTAACCTTTGAGAAGCAGTAACCGGCTCCATAGTTCCTCGGTCCGAGCAGTTAAAGCAGGGTCCGTCAATTGTTGGTCTAGTGTTTCTAACTTTATCTTTAGCTCATCTTCATCCTTATCTAAAGAATAACCCCTGTTTCTCAAGACTTGGACTTTCGTTGCTAAAGCAAGGCATCGCTGCCTTAGTATGGCGTGTTTCCTGCGCGCATTCAGAGCTCGCACGCTCATCTGTAGGTCTTGTTGAGATAGAATGGCATCTAAGCAGGCATTTATAGAATGTAAGGTTTGCCGGTACTTAGTTAGTGCCTTCTCTTGCATCTTCAGCCTCTCACCCACTGCAGCAAACCCAGTAGCTAGCACAGGCACGTAGCCAGGATCCGGCCTATCATGCACAGCCTGTTCCCATTCCCGAGGGTCATCACCCGGACCGGGTTGAAAGAAAGGAACGCGTGCCTGACCAACGTTATTGTAGAAATAGTACTTAAAAGTCGTGTTGGGGTTGTTGGGGATCCATTTTCCTATAATGGCCTCCATCTGGTCGGTGACTGGCTTGTGGCCTGCAATAAGAAAGCGATTAGAAAGCAGGAAACAAGGAAGCAGGAAGAACAGCACGTACTAAGTGATTCACGACCTGGCTCCCATATAGAACTCCTATTCTGTGGCATGGGCTGGCTCGCACCCAGGAAAGCTGAGGCAGCAGGTTGTTGCGGCTGGGGCGGCTGTTGCTGGGGCGCGGGTTGCGCCAATAAACTCGATCCGAAAGCGTTCGTCTGCGGTTGTGTCTGAGCTTGGGGTTGGCTCATAGTCTGACCAAAGAGGCTGTTGGGAGGAGCAGGTTGCCCGGTGCTCGTCCCGAAGGCTGGCGCCGCGGGCCTACCAAACAAAGACATCGCACGAAGGTGTTTAGACGTATCGAACGAGCAGTATCGATATAGCCACGGCGGGAATCACAGTTGATTGCGCGTTGCCCACAGAATGCTTGTCAAAGAAATGCGAAAATCGTCTTGATTCCAAAAAAAATGCTGGCGAGCGCTCATACAGTTGACGCGGTCAAGTAGCTTGTTGCGTAATGTTCGGTCTTGGATATCGTGGCAGATAATTTGAGGAATCAATCGCAAAATACTCAGGGCTCGGTACGACGGTTCTTTGTTCTTTATCGTAGTATATAAACTGGTGGTTGTGTTACTGTTGATATTTGGAGCAATGCGGGTTGGCTGGATGCACATCGCGAAAACAAAAAGACCCGCTAAGCTTCACCAGCTGTAGGTGCCTACTTAGGTACCTACCTTGGCCATTAGCTCAGAAAGCTCCATTGTGTAGAGTTACCTAAGTTACTTAAGACAGGTACCTGCTGTAGGTACCATATCCAGGTGCAGCTGTGGCTAAATACAAGCCATAAGTGGCTCAAGCCAATCAGCACCTTCGATTGCCAATACCATTCGCTGGATGCTCCATTTCTGAGCTTCATTGTAGAACGACCTCGCTCTTCATATCTCGACGACACCGCAACCATGGCGTCCCGGAAGCCTGTGTAAGCTTTCACCTACCCTATGTCTCTTTTTATGTGCTCAATTGGCTGTGTCTTAACCCCCATCTGTCGTAGTCGATGCTGACGTTCTCGCAGCTTCAACCAGCAGGTGCTCTACGACACCACTCCTCTTCCGGACTCGATCCCCGCCGTCAAGGAGGTCGGCGCGACATCTGCGCCTCTCCTCTCAGCCTCTTTCTTCATCGGTGCTCGATGCCGTCCCTACAACGATGATTACATGCAATGCAAGACCGAGAACCCGGGCAGGGGAGAGTTGGAATGTTTGAAGGAGGGTCGCCGCGTCACGAGATGTGGTGCCAGTGTGTACGTCAACGAGCCTAGATCCTGGATAGTACTGCACTGGATGCGCCCAAGGCGTCTACGAAATACCGTCCTTCACTGCTTGCCGTAGCGATAGGGCAGCGGGTAGTGGTGCAGATGCTAACAGCGTTTGGGGTAATGCAGCATAGAAGACATCAACAAACACTGCCTGGAAGAGTTCCGCAAGCACTGGCAGTGCCTCGACAACAACAACCACCAGCTCTGGCAGTGCCGGAAGGCTGAGTGGAAACTCAACCAATGCGTATACGACAACCTAGTAAGTTTAGGGTCATCCTCCCTGTCCTGCACATATTACGCATACTAATTTGCGTCTTAGAAACTTGAAAAGACAATTCCCGGTGCCCCAAAGGACCAAATCCCGGTACATCTCCGGACGAAGCAGATCTACGCTCATTATCCTATTTTGAGAGACCGTGGCCAACCATCACTAGGAAAGTCTATCGATCCCCCTTCTGCTCGGGCACAAGCAGAGGCTCAGGCTCAGGCTCAGGCACCTACCCCGTAAAGCCTGGCACACGATATTTCCTACAGATCCTAGAAAACCGCCTCAAGAGGCGCGGCGGTTATGTGTACATAAATACAGTAGGGATATCAAGACGAATCATTTGTTCCATGCTACATGCTCCCCACTGCGTGAATCCGAGCTATTGACCAGTCTGGTACATTGCCTCGTGATGACGTTGAACATACCGAAACAGACCATCAATACTAAATGGCATTTTCCTCCCGGCTTCGTTTGCACGTCAAGCAAAGATGCGGCGTGTTGTGCTTGCAATCCTTGTTTCCAATGTGTGCAATCGTCGCCAAATTCAAGGCATGGATACAGCTTGACTAAGAGATTGAATTGATGTTGGTAATTCAAATACTCTCCATATTTACCACAACTAGACACTTCTCGGCCTACAAGATGTGTGTTTTGTGAAATAAGGAAACGCTGCTCCTACACCAGCCAATTACCATATACCTACCTAAGTAGGTAGCATCAACTCCTAATGCAATACCCTCTTAGTGGGCCCCAATCAACCGTCAAACCTACAATGAGTATCCACTCTACCGCGGTTCAGCGATGAAGTTCATAAATTCTCCGGTTTGAGTTTCCTAATATTATCACGAGGTGAATCCTGTAACAGTGCAGACCTGCGCCGTAACGGGTTGCAGGACGGTGTATTGGTGTTGGCGTTGTCCGTGGCGATGTAGAGGGGTTGTGTCGTATCACGTAATAGAAATGGTTACTGCCTTAGGAATGGAGGGAAAGGTTGGTAAAGGCAACGGCCACAGTCATGTACGAATTCGCCCAAGTGTCAAAGGTTTTACCTAGGTAGCTCTGGATCACTACATATTGGTTAGCCGTATCCCATTGAATGGTCGTGATAGCTCCTTATTCTAGGCACGATACTCTCTCCCTATCCCTGTGCCCTCAACACCTCTATTCCTTCCGCACGTAGTAACATCGCACTGCTAATTCCCGGGCCGGTTTTCTGTTGTCGAAAATATATGACCTATTATGTCCACTACTAGTATAACTCTGCATCATAAAAGCACTTATGCTACTCCAGGGTTCGAAATACGTAGTATGAGGGGAGGGCTGGCCGGATCCCTGCTCAACAACACATCCACCGGCTACGCATTATCTCGTGTACCAATTCATCATCATGTGATATTGAAGAGCTAGAATTTCAGCCCCTCGTTAACAAGTCGTAATTGTAGTTGGTTTGAGCGAGAAAACATTCGCTAAATATACGGGCGGAACGGACAGCCGGAACACGGGTAGCTGCTTGTCGTATGCAGCATACCGAAACGTTGCTCGTGTCGTCCTTTGCGGGGTAAAATAGCGAAAAGAAAAAGGAAGATCGTCAGGTGGCTTTTTTTTTCCGCCATGCTTCATGCAGCAACACGCATTGCGACTGATGGGAACTTGTCGGCTTCTCGCGTGTTGATTATTAGATATAGAATCAGGAAGGTATTAATAGCCTAGATACCCCAGCACAATAAGACCTATTGAAAACACATCCAAAAGCCGCCCGGAGCACAAACAAGCGTCAAGAGACAATTTCATGAAGCATCCCAAACATCTAAATCATATCCTCATTTTGAGAATTCGCTTGAAAGCGATACATACGTTTCAGCAAGATGGCCCACCAAATTTCAAAATTTTCCTCAAGGCACAAGGGCTCGTCAAACGGCAAAAACCAATACATTAAGACCGTTCCTCTGTAGGTACTTCTCTGCAGTCGGGTCTGAAGGTAACACTTGTTTGCACGCCAGACTATATGTGCAACGTCTCGCCTCTACCACCCCCACGGGATTGCGGCTGCTGCAGAAGATGGTAGCACGACGTCGGAACGCTATCTCCCTACCCATTAGCCAGCCAGGCCAGTCACCTGCGCGCACAGATGGCAGATAGTGGTTGGTTGCTCCCCCAACAACCAATAAATACGCAGTGTAAGGCCAGTGTGTGAGGAGGCGCGGGAGACCGGTGTACGTTGGTTTGTATAATTGATATTTAGTTTACCATCTCCATGTCTGTCTACCCAGTGACACAGTTTGAATGGCGTTTGGGAACAAGACATGGCTCGCGATTGCCGAAGGGTGCTACAACGAGGAGACAGAGTCTAGACACGGGAAGAAGATTACAATTGTGAGACTAGACGTGGTCTAGACCTCATGGTATGGATATTTTGGTTGATGTGTTAGACCCGTGAGTCTGGCGCTTGGGTGAGATAATTCAGATCGTAATAAGCGACCAAAGTTTCGATCATAAAACTGCAGTTTGCGCGATTCCACGTTTTGTTACAGGAAAGCGTCGTTCGTTGATCAGTCTGGACCAGGTAACCGGGTTATCCTCATTTATTAACTCATAGAATAGTAAAACATACATTTATCAGTGGAGTAGTTATACGATTATGTTCCAAGAGAACCATCTCCATTGAGTAGGTAAGCCCATCATTAACACCAGTAGCAAGCGTACCTAAGGGATGGAAGTCAATGTGGGCTGAAACATATTAGCTTCGAAGTAGAATTGGTCATTATGACCGGAGTAAAAGCACAAGGGGAGTACGCGGTGGTAGTACTTGAGTGGGAACTCGGAGCATACATTGTCTTACTTGAGACGGAGGTGTTTGAGATAATACATGCACGGGGCAAAAGTTCTGGCCACCGAACTGTTAATCCGTCCTAAGTCAGGTTAAGAAATAGGTTTCACACTTCGGCACAACATGAAGTCATATGTCTCGTGATCCAAGACATAACCTAGGGACAACTTAGTGTCCCTGAACCAGGATAGAACATTTTCATAGACGACAATGCAAACTGCGGGCAGCCGAATTGACAGATCCTATTCCAACGATCACCAGACAGTGTCATATTCCATGCAGACTCCATCTCTCATTTTGCTAATAGTACCTAGTGTTGAGACCGTCTAACATACGCAGAGAGCTTTTGGCTAGAGGGCGAAAGAATTCAGAAAGCTGATGAACTGATCGCACATTTCGTTGGATGCGGTACAACCTGGACCCTGGATATGGGGAAGACCAAAGCTATGCTTCTAATATCCGGTTGAGCCTTGCACCTTGTATTTCATCACCCCTGGATTTTTCGCTAACTGCGTTGTGTAAGTACGGTAGGTATTCTTGGCTCGATAACGTGTCGGAATGTCTTGCTTTTGTTGACGCATTATTTTCCAAAGTGAAGGCGAGGATGAGCTGTTAACAGAGGCAGAAACAATGGTTATAATATTTGTAACCTATGATGCGGCATACCGGGAGACAACTCAGTCAGTTATGCCACTACACATAATGCAAGCAGACACATGTCGTGTAAGTGTAAGAATCGTCGGAATAAACCCTAGGCGCTCATGTCGTCACTGCATTTTCCCCATTAGCTCATCTAGGTATATGACAAGTTAGTCATGAGTCCCGAAGCCACGGGGGTGGCAACCAGCGGTATTAGAGTCATTGGTGTAGAGTCCAGCGCAGTGGAATGGCCTGTTGTTCAGGCGAAGCGGCCCTTTAATTAATATAAGAAAGGCGAAAGGAGCACAGCAGACTCGGAATAGAACAGGAATTGGGGTATGGGTATTGTAAGTAAGGCGGGATCGCCCTTCAGGTCTACTTACACTAAGGCGGTGTGGACCTACCTAGCCGTTGATATTTGCTTGCTAGCAATGCTAGTCTATCTGCTCCCGAGTCTTGCATCGCGGGTCTCCAAGGCGGTCCTATAGCCTCATTTTAAACCTGTGTAGGGGTGCTGGAAACATGGTGGAGGTAGCTGATATCCGTCAGAAGTGGCCTGAACCTCGAAAACAGTACGTCTCGACGTTTCATAGTTATTAACAGGAAGTCCGGGAGGAATGGAACCATCTAGACTCGGATCGATCTCACCGGCGGGGGCAGTCCAATGAATCGCGTGAATACATGCACTTATACGTCATGGAAAGACAGCCGATACCTAACCTACACACGTGCAGTAGGTGAGTGATGACCGTATATGCCTTGCGTTTATTTAGTATACGAGGTGTACATATGGCTGTATCTTGTTGGCTGGAGTAAACCAGGGTTCTGGGTAGCGCTAATACACACTATCTTGGCTTGGTGTGTTGGTTGCTTGCTATGGGCAGAAGGATACGAAGAATGATAATTCTGAGTATTGATAGACAATAATCTAGTCAACAAAAGCACCATATAGGTACGTAATAGTGTAGCAGTAGGAGGGAGGCCACAGATTGGAACCGGCCAAGTCTGTACTAAGTTACAGCATCGAGAGGTTGCAAGTCATGATTTCTTCATGTTGTGGTCACGCTGGTCAGTGCATGTGCTGACACCGGGCAAAAGAGTGGCTAATACAGGGTTAAAGGTGAGAATTGTTGGCCATTATGGCCGGTGTGGCTGTTACAGCGGGAAGAGCTTCAATCTCGTTGGCCCGAATGGTTCGAATTACCTAAGGAAAGAAAACCAAGAGACTGCAGGTCTTCCAGTCAAAGACCGCAAAAAGACCTTCCAAGAAAACCCACAAGTAGTAACCGCGGCCGAGATTATGGTCGTTTCAAGAGTAGCCCACTTCCGCCACCCTTCTTGTGCCCCACAACTCCAAATCCGTCCAATTCTTGTTCTCTTTCCTTTCCTTTTTCTTCCCCTCTCTCTTTCTTCTTTTCTTGGAAGGGAGGATTGAAGTACCTATTTTAGCATAACCCGTTGTCTAGGTAGTGTAGACCATCTCCAAATTGAGAACTTGCTTCGCAAATTACCTATATAGGTAGGTTGCTTGAATGAGCGTGAGCAGATGATATAGCGTGCTTGTAGCTTGATTCCGTGCATTGAGTTAGCCTAAAATAAAATGTCTTCCTGGAAAGGGGCTCTCGGTGGCTGTCTTGTCCCTACAGTAGGGCAGTTCCTAGGGCACGCTGCCAGCAAATCAACATCACAACCGCTTTCCAATCTGGGGCATATCACTCAATCCTAGGCCCCGCGCTTGACAGCCTGAGTGGGTTCCCTACTGGTGTACAGATGAAAATCGGGAAACAAATCTGCAAGGTACCACAGCGCTAGCAGGGACTGGAAACACGCTAATTGAGCCGAAATCAGCGGACGCTTAAAACCACGGTCTATCCAGAAACCAGGGTAGAAAGGGGGCCACTAACAAAGATCAGATGAACGCCACTTATGGCATTTATATAATACTCTACCTGTCACCAACTACATAAGTATGTAAGGATCTACGTACTAAACGCCCATCAATGCCATCAGTCGCTCATTCCTTTGTATGTAGGCAGGGAAGATCCTTCATTATAGCCATGTTGTGATCAACCGTGGTGAATTACAGTACTTACATAGCATGTGTTATAATGCTTCTACACTTTAAGTTGAAACATGCACTACCGCTTTGGTAAGTTACGATGTTACTGAAATCTATAAACCTCTACGTAGTACACCGTACGTGTAGTTTAGACCTTCGTGCGAATTAATCTACGAGTAATCTTGGTACGGGATTGATTGATCTACACAGTACATATGTGCTAATACTGCAGGAGAAGCAAGCTTCTTAAACTATTTCTGAACAACGTATATTGCTGTGATGTCATCTTCTCAGGTTTCCTTGTTGCACAGCGCTTGTTAATAAATACCGACTACCCGTGACATGTGCAATATGCCTATGCAGGTGGTGCCCATGAACTGATCTGGGCAAACAAATGGACTACACATGCACCTAAGCATAGGCCAACGCAACATAGGTCTCTAAGTGTCAGCCTCACGAGATAGGGGTAGGTGATGTGCTTAGCAGGTATCCGGATACGGCTTATTTTGTCTTCTTACTAGTGTTTTATAATTGATCCAGTGCCGTCTGGAAACAGTTGTTAACATCACTATGGAAGTTGTCACGTAACACTTGGCCTGGTTTTTAGATTACTGTATTTCGTATAGGGTGATAGTATCACGCAGTAAAGCAGTGTCTTTCTCTGTTCATGCCCAACCCGCTGGTTCAAGTTGGATTTGCAACCCGATCTTATTTGGTGAATACAGGATACTGCTGGGAGGGTGGGTTATGGCGCAAAATCCCGTTGCATCGGAACAGCAATTACGCGTGTTATATACAGTATTCCAGTCTGGTTATACCTACTATGCTTCCCTAGCAGATACCTACCTATGGCTGGGCTGAATGAATCGCGGGGTGGTCAGGGGTCGGTGCCGTACTACAAGGGAGCAGACCGTGCTTTTAATTGCACATCATTGCAAATTTCCACCACCACCTGCTTGGCTACATCTAGGGTTGTCAGGGATACCCTTGTGCCTGCCCACTGTGCCGTCAAGTCAGCAACCTCAGGTGCCATCTGGTCAACGGAAACATTCATGTTTGTCACCAACGGTCCTTCCTCTGGCCCCTGCAATTCATTTGTTCGCTCATTCAGTCAGGCAAGCGGGGAGTCAGCTAGTCGCTCTTTCATCAGCTTAGCGTGCAAGTTAGTGTACCTTGGTATTTAGGTACCTGCCTCGTTGTGCGGCCTAGGTACTTACACTATAATTGGAACCGGGGGGTACATCCTACACAATTCCCACCATACAGTACTTGAACTCCGTCTATTTCCACCCTCTGTTTCCTCTGCTTCCTCTTCTTCACCCCTTGCCTCAGGTTTGGTTGATATATCAGAGCGCTTGTTCGCCAGAACCGCCACTCTTTTCGATTCACCACCGACACTCCTTCTTGTCAGCCTCCGGCGCAATTACACTCCTTTATAGACTTCGGTCTCTCGCACTCCTCGACTCATCGACCCGCCCACTACCTCTGGCGATCCGGCCCAATTGACTTGAGTCGATTCTTTCGCTCCTTTTCCATTCATCGTTGCAATATCATTCACCGGACGCCAGTCGTTCTTGATCCTGCCGCTTCAACGCTCTCTCAGTCAGCGTCCAGCCCTAGCATTCATCCGTCGAGCAAGTTTCACGGTTGTATGACAATACTGTCTCGACTACTTGCCTTTGTGTCTATAAATCTCATTCGGAATATCGAACTTCAAGTCAACCCAAATAAAGGTTAGTAAAGCATGATTCACGCGGTGGTCTAATCCCTTAATCTTAGCTATTGTCCTCCTGTTTCCTTGTTCCTTCAAGTCAACAAAGCTGGGTTCCTGGATCTCAACAAACACAAGGCAATCAAACAAACAGTCACATGATCTAATCTGGGTCGAGATCTTGTAATCAACTTCGCCTCCTGACACATACAATGAGCCCCAGAGCTACAAGTCGTTGCTCATCTGCTATCAATTTCTCTTCCGTGACCAGTCTTATATTCTTTATCCCTACCCATCAAATCGCGTAGCGATACTACCATGCCATAAGCAGCACACTCGTTACAATAATTTGATTCTTACTATCTTTCAAGCACTTGGAAACGAATATTTCCAAGATCATTCAATCTAACAGTATATACAGTTACAATTTCGATAAGTTGAAAACATGAAGTCATCGATCTTTCTTACGGCTACTGGTGCGGCCTTGGCTTTGGCCAACCCGCTCGACAAGCGTGTGCTGGAGACTGATGTAGTTGTGGAATACTACACCGTCACTGTCACTGGAGATGCTCCTAAGGCCACACCTACCCACGTAAAGCTCCGCCCTCAACCTGAGACCACTACTACCGTTCAACCCACCACCACTGCTGAGCCAGTTGTTTATGTGACCGTGACTCCCGAGCCTGAGCCGACTACCACTTCCAAACCTGCTACTGTTGCCGCTACTCCGGCCCAGGCTAGTGACGCGGCGTCTTCGGAGGGCGACTCGTTTGAATCTGTGGCTGTTTATCATCATAACATCCACCGATCCAACCACTCTTCTCCAGAGGTGACCTGGAATGCAGAGATTGCGGGATATGCTGCCAACACAGCTGCGACTTGCAAATTTGCACATGACATGTACGTGAGAATCATTTGCATTTATTTGAGCATCCACTAACTTGGAAATAGGACCCAGGGTGGCGGAGGTTATGGTCAGAACATTGCCCTGTGGGGTGTGAGCTCTGGTGCCGAAGAGCTAGGTGCCGCCGGTGCTGTCAAGATGGCCACCACTAACATGTGGTACGACGGCGAGTTCGGCGCTTTCCTCCCCTCGTACTATGGCCAGGCTACCCCCGACATGACCAACTTCGAGTCATGGGGCCATTTAAGTCAGCTTGTTTGGGCTGGTACGACCAGTGTAGGCTGCCACGCTCAGTTCTGCCCCAAGGGCACTGCCTACAGTACCTTGGATTCCTGGTTCACTGTTTGCAACTACTCTCCCCCAGGTATGTTGTAACCTTACGATCAACAGGTATCTAAATGCTAACATAGTTTTCAAGGCAACGTCGGAGGTGCTTATGCTAAGAACATCAACCGTCCCAAGGGGGATGCATCCGTTGTAGTTTAAGTCCCATTCAGTATCCACTAAGGTGGCGCTTTGCAGGGTAGACACTAGCATGTCTGTCATGCATGGCATGTGTATACGAGAACTGAACAAAGGGGTTTGTTCTGGGCAATGATGGTACAATTGGCATCGTGTTATGCAAATAAATATAGATGCTAGACCACGTCGACTGCTGAACGATGACGATTCTACGCTTGCGATGAAACCAGCATCTAGCATGGGATGGCACACGCCCGACCAATCATGTCAGCATATACTTTCACTTCGTCGCCAGACTTAGCAATACCATCTGCATCACTTCTGGGACTTGGGTCAAACTTCTTGAAGTACAACGTCCTCTTAAGGTTGCGATGCATCTATTAAGTCTGGCTCCTGCTTTGGGGTTAAGACAATCAATTTTGGACTTTCCACTTCCTGTATCTAGGCTCGTTCTTTTCTGATGGCAAGACTCTTGTCGTTCATATGGCAGTGCATACCGTGTTATCTATGCATTATACAAATCGATCAGGTTTGACCATTGCTGACGTCTTGAAAACTTCTCGATAAAGTGAATTCCATTATATGAAAACTTATGATGCTCGTCGTGTTTGTGAAGCGAAGCTGGCCCTAGATTCAATCATTTTGCCTCCTCTAGAAATTTAACATGAAGTCGCACCACGTGTACATATCCAAAGAGCACTATGTTTGCAAATGAACGGAAACTTCCTCGTCTCTATTGCAATGTGTGGACTTTCGCTTTCAAATGGCAACGCATGGAAGCACTCTCAATATATTAGATCAAGATACGCCTGGGCTTAATGGAGAGTTCCACATAAAGGAGCCATGGTGCCAATGGACAACAGAGAGTATACCGAACACGCTAGAGTCTTGATTTGCCATTTTAGGAAAAGTCTTAGCTCTTGAGACATGTCTCGGGAGTAGTTTGAGTTAAGACATGCATGCAAATAAAACAGATATGCAAATAAAACAGATATGCAAATAAAACATGCAAATAATATATAAACCTAAAAACATATAAACCTAAAAATATATAAACTTAAAAACATATAAACCTAAAAACATATAAACATAAAAAACATATAAATATAAAAAAAAAAACATATATATATAAATAAATATAGCAAGCAAAGTTTTATATAGCATATTTATTTAAAACTATTATATGCTTATTAATAAAATAAACTAATAGCTAAAATAAATAGTAAACTTTTAACTTTAATAATATATATAAAAGTTTTTATTATTTTTAATTTAGTTTTTAGTTTAACTTTTAGCTTTTTATGCTTTAATTATTAATATTAAAATTATAGCTATATTTTTAGTAAACATTTTAATATATTTATTATATATTATAGCAATTATTGTTTTAATATATATTATTTAGCTTTAAAATATAACTTATAATATAAAACTTTTGTTTAGCTGCTTTAATATAAAAGTTTTAAATAATATATTTTATTGCTTTAGTTATAATAATTTTTTAAAGTTATTATAGTGCTAAATATATAACTTAAAGTATTATAAAATCTTTGCTATAAAAAATCTTGCTATAAAAAATCTTGCTGCAAAAGATTTTACTATAAAAGATTTTATTATATATTAAGCATTAATAATTGTAACAAACTTATTATATATTAATATAACAGGTTTGCTTTTAAAGTCTTGATTTATAAATAATAATAAGATCTTTAATAGTAGTTCGTTAAGAAAGTTTTTAGGGTACTTTTACTACTATGCATTAATAAAAGTTTTAAAGGATTAAAAGTAATAAATATATTAATATTTAGCAGTTATAAAAAATTAATAGCTAAAAAACTAGAACTAAATAAATAATTAAATACAGAAAGTGCATAATTATATAAACAAAAAAAAAGTAAAAAAAATAATAACTTTTTTTAAATTACTGCAAGTTTAGTAAGCATTAAATTATTATAAGCTTAATAAGCTTTAAATTATTATAAGCTTAGTAAGCTTTAAATTATTGTAAGCTTAATAAGCTAAATAAGTTATTATATAACTTTAGCTTTAGCTAGCAAAAAAAAAAGTGCAAAATATATATAAAAGCATTAAGCTGCTTTAAAAGCTATTTTTATGCTAATTTTGTAATATTATTTCCTTTTTTTTAAAATTATTATTTTAACAATTTTCTATAAATATTCTTTCTTTTTTTTTCTTTTATATGTTATAATATTAAAGCGTATTAAAAAAACTAACTGCTTATTTAAAACAAAGCAAAAACTTGTTTTTGCTTTTTTTATTAATTTTACTAGCTATAAAATTATGCTTTATTTTTGCTGCTTTAATTAATTATTAATATGCAAAATAACTAATAATGTGTTTTGTTGTTTTAAATATGTATGCGCTAGTTGCTTTTATAATAAATTAAAAGTTTTAATTAACTTAATTAATAATATAGTTTTTAAATACTGTTGTTTTAAAAAAAAAAAAAAACAAGCAAAGCAATAGCTATTTTTAGTTTAAAAGAAATTAAAACAAGCTTAAAATAGCTTTAATTTTGTTTTAAATAAGTTAGCTTAACTTTATATATAAAAACGTTTTTTAAAAGCAAAAAGTGTTAAAATAGTTTAGCAAAAGCTTTAGTTTTTAAATAAACTAAATAAAATAAAACATATTAAAAAAAAACAAAAAACGCTAGCAAAAAAGCAAAAATAATAAAAAAAGCAAGCTAAAGCAACACAAGCTGCTTTATTTAAGTTTAATTAAGATTTTTTAAGCGTTTTTTTTAAAGTTAACCTTTTTTTTTTAGTTTTAAGCAGTTAAAGTATTAGCAATAAAACTAACTTATAACTACTTTAGTAGTTTTTAAGTATTTTTTAAGTTTTTAAATATTATTAATATATAGGTATTTTTTTTATTTAATAAAATACTCTAAGTTATTATTGTTTTAATAAAAATTTAATATATTTTTAACTTTATAAATGTTTTAATTTGTTTTTATTTTTAGTTATGTTTTAATAAATGTTTTAATAAGTGCTAGTTTTAGTAAAAAAATATAAAAAATAAAGTAGATTTATATATTCTTTAGTAATAATAGTTTATAGTTAATAAGTAAAATAACTTTTTTAATTTTAAAAAAGCTAAGTTTTTTAAATTTTAATTTATTGCTTAGTTGTTTTGTTTTAATTTAAAAAATATTAATGTTTGCATTTTGTTTTTATTATAGCAAATAAACTTTGTTTTTTTTCTTAAAAGTTAGTTTTTTAGTTTGTTTTTTGTTGTAGTATATTAATATTTGTTATTATAAACATTAAAGGCATAATTGCAGTTTAATTTATAACGTTTTAATTTTTGTTGCAATAGTTTTTGCTTAAAGTACTATAATTAAAATACTAAGTGCTTTTATTAATGTTTTTTTTTGTTTTTTAATAGTTGTTTGCTATTTATAAATAGCTTTATATAAAAATATGTTTATATTTTTGTTTATTAATATATTATATAAAATTTATATTATTAGTAATAGTTTTATTTAATTGTTTTATTAATAGTTAATATAACTTTATAAATATTGTTTTAATATTTAGTTTAGTTTTTTTGTTTGTTTATTTATTTATAAGTAATAAGCAGTTAAAAACTTTAGTTTAATATTAATAAATTTAAAAAAACTAGTTTTAAACTTAAAAATAAACAATTTATTTTAGTTTAAAACAATTTTTTTTAATAGTTTATGCTTATTTAAATATTAGTATATAAAGGCATATATAAGTTATTTAACTGTTATATTTTCTTTAAATAGTAAAAAATAAGCATACTTAGTAAATTTATTAATAATAACCTATATTTTATTATATTGTACTTTTATAACTAAATTAATTAATAAAAGTAGTGCTATAATAAAATCTTAAGCAATAATATGTTATGCTTATTTAAGTATTTATATAAGTTATAGCAATTTATAAAACTTATATTAAGCTACTTTAGCTTTATTATAAATGTTATATTTTTTTATAATAGATTTAATTATATTTTATAGTTTTAAAAAATTGTACTTTTTTTATAATTGTTAAACTATTTTTATTGCTTTTTAGTATTTATATAATAAATATTCATAAAATTCTTTAATAAACTTGTTTTATAAAAATTTTAGTAAGTAAATTTTATGTTTATATATTAGCTTGTTATTTTTTAATTTTTTATATTTTTGTAGTTATGCTAACTTTTCTAAGTTATAAGCTTATTATAGCTATATATTCGTAAAGTTTTTAAGTATAACTTTAATTTTTAAGCTTTTATTTCTTTAAGAATATAATACTTAAATGTTTTTTTTAGAACTTTAAATCTTTTTTAACTTTGTTAACTAAGTATATTTGCTTAAATGTTTTTTTTTCTTTAATGTAACATATTTTAAAGTTAAACTTAAAAAAAAAAACTATTTAATTTTTATGTTGTTTAATAATCTTTTATATAGTTATAAATTTTATTAAGTTTTAATAATTTAAATAAATCTTAATTAGTTTTATAGTTTTTATAAAAAACAGTTCTTACTTTTTAAGTGCTATAATAATTATAAATAGTTTTTTGTTATATATAAAATATTATAATGCTGCGTTTTATAATGCTTTAAAGTAATAAGCTATTAAGTGCTATTTTTTGTTGTTTTTTAGTTGTTTTAAAACTTTTGTAATTATATTATTTAAAATATTTATTTTTAGCTTTTTTTTTTTTTATAAATTAAGTAGTTTAACTATAAAGTTAGAAGTAACTTTTAGTTTTAGTTTTTTAAAAGCTTTTTAAGCTTTTTTTAAAATTAAAAAAAATTTTCTTTTGTATTTTTTTCTTATATACTTTATAAAGTAAAATGCTATTTTTTTAAGGTTTTAAATTAATATTTAAACATAGTTTAAAAATCTTAATTCTTATTATATGTTTATAATAATAGCTAAATTAAATATTTTCTAGTTTTATATTGTGTTAATTTTTAACTATTAAATTTATATTTATTTTAAAATAATTATAAATTTTAAAAAGTTAATTTTTTATGTATGCTATATATATTTTTTTGTATTAAGTTATAATTTTGCTTGTTTAAATGTTTTTAATATTTAAGTTATGTATTTTTTGTGTTTTTCTAGTGTTTTAAAGTAAATTAAAATATTATTTAAGTAAATAAACATAAACTTGTTTAAAAACTTCTATAAAATTATTATTATTATATATTAAAAGCTAGCTAATATGTTTTATAGTTTTTATAGCATAACTATATACTTATATAATTTATGTATTATTTATATAGTAGTTTTTTATTTTTTTTCTTTAGCTATTTTAATAGCATAATATTTATTTAGAATATTAACTGCTATAAACTATTTTGCTTAGCTAATGTTTTTTTTTATAATTATTAATAAAATAAAGAAATATTTATTTGCAATAATAATTATGTTTAATAGTTAATAATTAATTATTACTTGCTATACTAGTTTTTTTTTTTATTAATTAGTTGTTTTTTATTTTTTATTTTAAATACTAATACTATAAAGTATTTAACAAATAACTAAGATTTTTTTAGGAATTTTTTTGTTAAGTTTTTTTAAATATATTTTTATAAAGCGTTTATTTTGTTTAAGCTTATATAGTATACTTAATAAAGCTTTAGTTAACATTTTTCTTTAATAAAAATGTAGTAGTTTTATAAGCTATATTTAAGAAGTTCTTTTTTTTTTTTTTTTTTAAATAGTTTGTAAAATTTATAATATACTTTTAGTATTTCGTTTAGGATTTTTTTTGCGATTTTTCTAATTTTTTTGCTTTGTTTTTTACTTTTTTAATTAATAGTTTTTGCTTTTTATTAAATCAAAAAATTGCTAGTTTTTAGCTATAATATTTTTAAAAT